>CAIGQZ010032745.1:3625712-3648503 GCA_903798205.1 Danio tinwini
TATATATATATATATAGGTGGGGGGTGGCAACTTAATTGTTTTGTGTTCAATCCACTTAAATTTGCATGAAGAACAACATATAGGAATTGTGTAGATTGTGTGTTCCACACAATCAATTTGTGGTGGGATAAAATGAAGTATTTAAGTTAACTTAATAGTTTTTACAAATGTACTTGGACTGAAAATAAAACAATTAGGTTTTCAACTTATGTTTTTTGTTGTGAACTGGGTTGTTTCAGCTAATTTTACTTAAGTAGTTTGAACAAACAGCAGATTTCATTTTTTTGAGTGTGCATAAAGTAATAATTCTATACTTCCATATTACTTAGGTATACTTTGTAAAATGAACTTTAAGTATGCTAGTATTTCGTAAAGGTTTCGGCAAGCTGAGAAATACCTTTAGCCCTTTTATTTTCTCCAGCGTAAATAAGTTGTGCCTCACAGCAGAAGTTGTGTTTTTCTTACTAAGCATGTTGCACAACAGAGAGTTCACGTCACAAACACCTGCGTTTTCACATTGCAGTTTTGCATATCTCAAACTCTTTGACCATTTTCATATAAAACACTTAAATATGTTTTGAATGCTTGACTATGCCTCTTTAAGGTATGTCTTCCATAAATTTTTAGAAAACAACAAGACTTTCATTAGTCAGAAATTAATCTGCAATCATGTCTCACTGTAAAGCAGATGTTATCACAGTACACAGAGTGCACAAAAATGCTGTTCTTAGCTACAGATCAAACTTTATCAAACTTGAATCAGTCAATAACTGTACAGTTAACAAAAGTAATGACATCAATAATGAAGTCATAACACCTCCATAAAAGTTAGTTATTCATAACCATAATAGCACAATTCTTATCCGCACACCATAAATGCATCAAAATAAACAATAACAATAAATGGTGTCATAGAGTGAAAATCTGGATATACCTAGGTGTAGCTGAATAACAAATGTTTGATAAATTAAAATGGCACAGGCACACCATGGGTCTGAAATGAAATCAGGCCAATAGGAACAAAACACTGACTTTGACAATCTACAAGGGATCATTGATATTAAGTTCCAGGCTACGTTTGATTGGCCACAAAGTTTCCTAGTTAGGTTACAACAGTTATATTTTCCCCTTTATTTTTCAGTTTATCTAAGCTTGTAATAAACATACTATGTACAGTTGAAGTCAGAATTATTAGCCCCCCTTTAATTTTTTTTTTCCTAAATGATTTTTTAACATTTTCACAGTATGTGTGATAATATTTTTTCTTCTGAAGAAAGTCTTACTTGTTTTATTTCGGATAGAATAAAATCAGTTTTTAATTTTTTTTTACTTTTTTAAGGACAAAATTATTAGCCCCTTTAAGCTATTTTTTCAGAAAGTCTACAGAACAAACCATAATTATACAATAACTTGCCTAATTACCCTAACATGCCTAGTTAACTTAATTAACCTAGTTAAGCCTTTAAATGTCACTTTAAGCTGTATAGAAGTGTCTCAAAAATATCTAGTCAAATAGTATATGCTGTCATCAGGGCAAGGAGAAAATAAATAAGTTATTAGAAATCAGTTATTAAAACTATTATGTTTAGAAATGTGTTAAAAAAAACATCTCTCTTTTAAACTGAAATTGGGGAAAAAATAAGCAGGGGGCTAATAATTCAGGGGGGGCTAATAATTCAGATTTCAACTGTATGTGGGATTCTTACTTTAAAAACAGGAGAGGGTGCTTTCACACCTAGACATTGGTTTCGGAACCTGGCACTATTGGCCACCATGATTTGTTTGGCATATGTATATTCAGCAATAGCACTCTGTAGTGAAAAATATACGATCCAACAAACTAATGAACAAGGCTATATCACAGAGTATTATGGTTAGCTATAAACATAGTTATAAACATATATGGCTATATGAAGAGACAATAAGTAGGATGCTATTCCTGCCAGTAAATGTGTGTTTCATGTCTAATACGAAAGTGAAAGCATGCTAAACTATTAATGAGAGCAGTTTATCCTTTAGGAAAATTGACCTAACTGCAGTCTTGGTTTATCTGTTATTTCTCTCTATAATGTAAAGCCTATAATGCAGAGAAAGTCTTGCCTCTGATGGTGATGATGTCTGTGGGTGTCACCATTCAAAATTAAACGCTTTACAGCTTTTTGCTTACATTGTTCATCGTCATAAATTAATATAAGGACGCATGACAGCTGAGCGGGAATTTGAAAAATAAACCGTGGAACTCTTACCAACGTGAGAAGAGTTTACACACATGTGACATGTTTTAACTATGTTGGTCCATTTAGAAACTTTGCCACGTGAAAGCTAACAGCACCAAGAACCAAGAGCAACACTGTAACAACTTGAATCCCTGTTTCAGAACAAAACAATCGATCTCCAGGTGTAAAAACACCTTTAAAAAGAAGCAGTTTTGTAATACTTATCGTTTTATGCAAAGATTGATATTAATGTCTGGCTGTGTTTTATATGCATTAAAGCGTCAAAATACAATGATAAATATATATCTGCTTGTTCTTTATGTGATCATAATTTAGCCTATATCTGCAACATAAGGAGAAAATAGAGTTTTTCTGGTGGATTAAATATAGAAAACTAAAATAAACTCTACTGTACATCTCTACTGACATTGACTCAATTCGTTAAAATATCTCTGTGTGTGTTAATGCTGGTTTATACTTCTGCATCAAGTGTTCGGCGTAACCCACGGTGCCTACCTTGCATGTAGTCGTGTGTTTATACTTCTGATTGCTGTTTGTGTTGCTCTTCAATAACACTTCCAAAATTAGCTAGCTGGCGTTAGGTTTGTATGTTCCTCTGTGTCGTGTTTCTTTGCAGTTGTTTTGTTTTTTAGTAAATGCTACCTTAATCTGCAAATAGCTAAAACTCGCTCATTCATTTGTGCAACAACTTTAATCATAAGCTAAACACAAAACAACAGTTTCCCTATAGAGCTACGTTACAGGACTTGACACTTGTAAACACTCACTCCAATGGGTCCTTGTGTCTCTCGGTTTTGCCCACACTGGTTACAGCCACCAAACCGACCAATCACAGAGCTTGCGATATGCATTGTTGCGACATGTAGTTCCAGAGAGATGCGCATCAGCGTTGGCGTCAGCCACGTGAGGGCTATGCGGCCACGCCAGACCATACACATGTGTTTGACGCAGAAGTATGAATCAGCCTTTAGAAAAAGAGACAAAGTTCATTAATAGTCATTCTAAATATGGTCAAATCCAAGATTTTCATTTTAGGGGTAATTCGTCTGTTTAAAGATGAGCATAAAAAACCTTATCGGGAAAATAAATAAACTTACAGCCACATAATAACATATTAAATCAATGCACTTTATGGCACCTTTTAAATAATTAAAATTATATTTATGCATCTGACAGAAAATGTTATCCAAAGTACCTTACACTGCATTGAAGGTACAAATTTATGTCATAGGTTCTAGTTTTCTGTGGAAATCAAACCCATAATTTTGCCATTGCTAGTGCTATGCAGTACTATTTGAGCAAGAGAAAAGCAAAATCTTAATTGAATTATTTGATTTATATAATTAAATAAACATATTTAACATAATGCTAGTCTATTTCTGCAGTTTTATTGTTTAAAATACCAAAAGCCAGCGACATCTGCAAAAAGTCACATTTAAGCTTACCCTGAGGCATGTGTTAAATTTCTTTCAACCTACTTGTCCCAAGGTGATTTTTTAGTGCACACAGGTGCACGCAAGGTGATTATTTTTGTCATACAGGTTTTCAATCAGAATTAGCAAATATTTCTTACTCTTTTTTCTTTCTTCCTTTTTTGTGTATTTTTTGTTATTATTATCATCAAATATTGCTGTGAAATGATTACCTTGTTAAAGTTGTCATATTTAATTCATGTATCTACCATCTTTATAATTGGTTTTGTTTGGTAAATTGATAAAAACAATGCTAAATAACACTTGATTTGTTAATTTAATTATAATTCTCTTATATAATTGAATTTAATGATCACACAGTCACGTTGCGTTGTGTAGGCTGTGTTATTTGGTACTTTTTCTGCTATAGGGACTTTTGCTTTGTGTGAGTGTGTACGTGATCAAGAACTGCTTGTGCGTACAAACATAATGAACAGGGTGGAGCAAATTCCAGAAAAGCTGACCTTATCAGTCTTAGGGGCCATATAAAAGCCAATTGTTAAAATCATGTCCATGTCAGTTCTACATAATAACGGCACAACACACAGCTGAAGGACACATCAGTTCAGTCAAATTTAAGGTAAGATAATTTTTTTTCCTTAATCACACAAGAACAATGATGATACAGTAATGCATCATCATTAAATATGGAGTGCATTGCAATAATGAGGACCACTGAAAAAAAACAAGGTTTATTACGATTTTAAAAATTGAATAAACAAGAAATTGCATTAGTGTCTTATTATAAATGTATACTTTGCATTAGTTATTTATTTACTTTTATTTTAATTTTTTTACTAGAATAATGCTGGTATTTGTGGTTTTACATTTATAGTTATTGAATTACTCACTAGTGGCTGCATAATCCTTGCAGAGTAATGCAAATGGGAAATTCACTTTCCATCTGCGTAGCTTGTGATATGCATACTTATGACTCTAAGGAATGCCGGGAAGAAGTAAGATGCATGTTTAGTATAGTATTTGTCACATTGACAGTTCAATATTCAAATAAAAGAAAATATCAGCTATGTGATTTTGATATACACACTGATAAACTTACAGTTAGATATTCAACCAATACTACCCTGACAGAATTTTAAAAAAGTACCTTAATTTTGTTCCCCCAATGCAATGTACATGTAAAAATAGCTTTGTTGCAATGTGTTCCTCAGATGCCATACCCTCCATCAAGGCTATGAATATCTAATTTGTCCGAAAGACAGGTATGTATAAAGTGCATTTATGCATCAAAATAAATTACATAAAGTCTATAAATAAGGTAAAACATCAATATTTTTACAATTATTAGACAAAATGTAAGGTAGTCCATGTATTTTGTATGTACAGTATATAGTTTACCTGTGTTTTTTTGTTGTTGTTATTTGGTTGTATTTAGTTTCTTAAGCAAAAAGAGAGACATAATTTTTGTTTGCTGATCAAAGTTATTTTTGACGTTATAGCTCATAAACATCCTAAGAAAATGTCTCTACATCGGAAAAATGTCCCAGACCCGGGGCCCCTTACTACTAAGATAGGTAAGAATTATACTTCATATTTCAGCAACCAATGTCCCATTGCTAAACCTTCTCAGAAATTGTTAATATAATAAGTTTTATTGCTTATTTTAAAATATTGGGATATTACTAAAACACTAACACACTGGATTCATTCCTCCCACATGTCTCTTCCCTAGTGTCTGAAATTGACAGGGACAAGCATATTTTACTGTATATGCTGGACCTGCACAGGGAAAAGGTGGCACCTCTGGATCTGACAACGATGCTTTATGAAATCACTCCAAGCACTGAAGACAACGTTCCACAGGACCCGACAGAGCTATCAAAGTCATTCCTCCGTCGACTCTGGCTTTCTAATCCCCAAGCCCGTAGCACTTGCTGCAAGGTTGTAGTAGGAGAGTACGGTTTAGACATGGATGAAAATTCACAATGTGCTATCAATCCTTTAGATCTTGTTACCGTCATCTACATGACCACAAATAGTTTCCTACAGCAAGAAATAGCCCAGAGAATGTTGCAATCCAACTTTGCAGTACCTCTGTATCTTCCACCTATTCACCCAGAAAAGAAGGGAACCATCCTCTTGAGTCCATTTAGAGGTGTTCTTGGAGAGTGGAAGTCCCCTTCTGAGGGACTTACAATGAAAAGCATGACAAATTCCAGGATGCCATTTCTCTCTGCAGTAAGGCTAGGCCGCTGCAGTGTCTCAAAATCTCGAGTACTCAACCATGTTCTTGGCGGACCACACAAAGTAAACGAGTCCTTCATAAACTGTGGTATGGAAGGAGGGGAGCTGCCTCGAGTTCTCTCAGATGGTCTGGTGGAGGTATGTTGGAACTTGACATCAGGGGATCATCATGAAAGCGCCTTTTCTCGTCCTGTGCTTGTAGCTAATCTGCGTGGTGATGCAGTTAACTTTGAAAAACAGATGAGTCTTCTATGTTACACATCTGCAGTCCTTATAGTTTTCTGTGAAAGTTTTGGTGCCAAGGAAAGAGAATTGCTTGTCTCATGGAGGAATAATACTAGCCACATGATTTTAATTGACTGTTCAACATCAGTAAATGATGGACAGCAGAATGATAATGAGAAAATGAAACACAGATTGGTCAGGGATTTAGAACTGCCTGAAGGGACAGTGCTTCATGGATGTGAAGGTAATGAGGAAGAAATGGCTGAAAGTTTAAGAGATTTTCTGAATCACCTTATTCCACACCTGCGCATCTCAAGCCTTGTAGGTACTGCTGGCATGGCGGATGACCTCAACATTAATGTTGATGAAGATGAGATCTGTCGAATGGCATTCAGTGAAGTTGAAGAAGTTCTAAGTGGAATCGAAGATGGAGTGTCTACCTATTTGGAAAACCAGCTGCCCCTGCAGGGTGATGTATGGAAACAATTGTGTCATGTGGAGAAAGTAGAAGCACGTCACCAGCAACATGCAAATCAGAACTTAATTGGGGAAAAGGAAAATCTCATAAAACAAATTTTTGAATATAAATTAACAACAGCTATGAAAGCTTTCACTGAAGCAGTCTGTTCACCTGAAACAAATAAGCGGGCATACTTCCTCTCTTGGATGAGGGTGAAACTTGAAGTTATGCAGTTGGAAAAACTGTCCCTTCTTAGGGAAGCAAATGAGGAACAGATCCAAGAACCTTGCATTGGACTTGAACATTTTCTTAGAGAGATGGGACTGGTCTACGAACGATACATACGTGGTCCGAACAGTGACTTGTATGACATGTTCCGCTTACCATATGTAGGTGCTGAATTACTCTTGTATGGAGTTCCCCTTGAGCTCTATGATGGAAATGCCTCAGTATTTCCCCTAAACTGGGTATACAGTGTTCTTTATGAATTATACAGGCAACTGCCAAAGTTCAGTCGGATGAGAGTCTTGACAGTCTTAGGTTTCCACAACTCCAAGAATGCAGAGATTGTATCTTCACTGTTTGGTGTCAACTTCACAAAGTGCGGTAGAAGGCATATCAAAGGGGCATACATGCTTCTCCTCAGCCTGCCAGACCACTTCAGAATGGAGATGGACTGTGAATTTCTGATGGTGATTTGCACTGAAGGTTTGAACCATCCAACAGAGCGAAATTTTTTGCATGACAGTGAAATGGCTGCCTTTGTCAGTGGACTGAGTGACATCACACTAGTAAATTTACCAGATGCAGGTCAGGATGAAACAAGACGCAACCTTCAGATTGCAGTTAATGCTCTTATTTTCACACAAACATTGGAGAAGAAGCCTACCTTTCATGTTACGTCAGAAGGAGCTGGAAATGATGGACAAATCATGAGATATGCAATTGATGTAATGACTAAGGGACGGCTTCCAAATATGTCTCAAAGAGAAACAGTTCTCACAAATGAAACAGGGGACCTATGCCATAAATTGTCTCCTGGGACTTCCCAAAATAATCAAGTATACAGTAATGCAGTTCTCAAGCTAAAGAAAAGCCTTTTGACTATGTTCCATGAAAAGGCAACAAATGGTCTGCCTACCTGTCTCGGTACATTTATGGAGCTTATGTGCAATTTGTGGGAGTTAGTGAAAAGTAGAAATTTTGCTATGAAGTTTGGTGACACAGGAGAAGCAGATCCCATCATCGGCCTCTGCACAAAACTTGTACAGGGAGAGAAGCACCTCAGTGATCAACTGGACCATTGGGTCAAAGGATTGGAAAATCACATAACAGAGTTAAAAGAAAATGAACAGAATTTGGATTCAGATGTTATAATTGGAATCTTGAAAAATGAAGCAGCTACCAAAATCAGCGTAGAAAGAGACCACATTAAGGCAAGTCTCTGGGACTACCTTAGACAGGAGGATATTGATATTTCCCTAGTGGAAAATTACAAAGTAAACCTTTTAAAAACAGTAGATGCCATTCAAGAGCAAATGGCATCTGATGTTGGCCAGAAACTTGAGTCAGCAACCTTTCGCCATGATATGATGATTAAGATGCAAGCTTTGTTGACATCCCTTGAGGCAGCCTTAGAGGTAAAGTTACGTTCACTCTTGCAGACCTGCAAAAACAACAACTGCGTAATTGAGGACAAGGAGCTTGAACGTGAATTTGTTAGTGTTTGGGAAGATATTCCATCCAACTTGAGGGAACCCCCTCTTGAAACACAGGAAGTCTTTACAAGAATGGTGGATCAACTAAAGGAAAACATAAGTAAACGTGGTCTGAGAAAGCAAAACATCACACTCCACAATGCAAACCAGCTCAATGGCTTTGAGGTGAGGACTACATATTTTGCTCCTAGTAGTAGGATAAAGAATTCGCTGAAGTATAATAAAACTGTGGCACAAAAATTTGCCAATAATTTGATTGAAGACTGTGATGTAAGAATCTCAGATAATCTGAAGCACAAAGAGAGCTATTCTGATAGCTATTTGAGTGAGTTGCTTGCAATTGTTGACAAGGGTCTGGAGGTTTTAAAAAGAGAGAAATTTGCAATGAGTCCCAAATTTGAAGTGGATATCAAAGTATACATCTGTAGCAAAGCAGCATGGTCTTTTCAAGAGGTGCAGGATCCGCTACTAAAGGAAAGAAAAATTAAAGAGACTTTCCTTACTGAGACCAAGGACAGACACATGCAGAATTTTATATATCAGTTCCGAAAGAGGTACCAGTGTCAAAAAGCTGCTCAATCTTTCACCAACCTGTGCCTCAAGCCAACAGCTGAAGACTTCATTTACAGCAGCTTGGAGAGACAGATATTTCATGATATGCTTAAGAAGAAAAATGCACATCATTATAGCTCACCAAAGAAGTTCCACTACAGTCTTCTTAAAGAAATGCTGCTAAAGGACACCTTTGAGAATTTCCACGAATACCTTAAGTCCCATGAGACCTACAGCCAGAAGAGTATTGAGAATTTTATCAAAGCTCATTTGTCAGGTTCTGTTATGATAGAAGACCAAAGGGAACAGCGAATGCACCAGATCTTTGACTGGGTGAGGAGGTGCATTACGCAGTTATCTGAATTTAATAATGAAGCACAAATCATTATTAGAATACTACTGGAAAAAGTTTGCATCAACCTCAAGAGTCTGGGAAAAATAACCATGCCAACTGAAATCTTGCAGCAACCTTTGTTTGACATAAATACACACCCTGAGCACTTCCTTGGAAGCCTTCAGGAATCAGTCTCTGAGTTGAACTCGTCAATAGCTCAGGAATTTAAGGAGAATGAGGATGTAATTGAAGTCCCTGATAACCTCCCCAGTAAGCTCCAGGACATGGTGTATGAAAGTGTGAAGGGTTGTAATAAGTGCTGTCCCTTCTGCAAAGCTCCATGTGACCTGGATGAAAAAGATCATCAAGTGCACAAAGCTGCTGTGCATCGCCCTAAAGGTCTGGTATGTTATACTGATGCCAACTCCACAACACTGTCCCACAACACCTGCTCAGCAGATATTACAGGACCAAATCAGTTTCAAAACAAAGACACAGGGGGCCAGTCTCTGCCCTTTAAGGAGTACAAGTCCATCTATCCAGATTGGAGCATTTACCCAGAAGACCCTGGTAATAATGGGGCTGCAGCCTACTGGAGATATGTGTTCATGAGGTACAATGATAGGTTTGCTCAGGAATATCTGTGTGCACCTGCAAAATTGCCTGAAGCATGGGGGAAAATTACTCAGAATGAGGCACTAGAGAGCCTGAGAGAGGCCTTTCAGATTACAGACTGATTATGTCCTTCACCAGCATTATTATACATATGGCCATATTTTTTGTTTATTATTATTATATTTTCACTGCAGCAGAAAAGGCAGTTTATACTACTATTGAACTTTTCTCTGAATAAAACAGAAAGGTGAAATACCTTCAGACATGAAAAAAGGGCTAATGAACACTTTCTGGTCATGTTGCATCTTCTAGTATGTATACTCATTTGTATTGTTTAAATGTTATATGTAAAAAAATAAAAATAAATAAAAAAGGAAGATAAATGTAATTCTCAATATACTTGACAACATATATATGACGATATCTGCCAAGATGTAGGACAGTATGGTACTCCCTCAATACAAATGTTGGTCTTATATATAAAGTATTTTACCAATTAAATGATTTAAAAATATGCTGTGTTTGGTCTTATTTGTTTCTCTTTCAATTTTATATTAACGTTAATTTCTATATTCAAATTGCAGATTCCAACAACATATTTTTCAAAGTTTAATAAAAATAAATTCAGAATATTCCAAAGAATCTCTAAAAGGTAAATGCAGGGATGAGAGTAAAGCACTATTATTTAAGACTGTTCATAACTTTTTTATCAATGTAAAATTTTCAGGTCATTTTTATCTAAAAACATAGACTGGTTGTTGGTCAAACAATTTCTTTGGCAAAGAGCTTCTTCCTTCTACTGGTCCCTGATGTAGTTTTAAAGTATAGGAGTTCACATTTCGTTAAACTTTCCTATATGTTGTGATGATAGAAAAGCAAATGAAGACTCACTGCACCTGGCAAACAATCAATCCTGTGCAGAGATTAAAAAAGAACAAACAATGAAATAATTAGTTACAAAAAGTATGTATATGCTCTCAAAAAATAATAAAAAAGAACATGGAAAATGTTAAGGTTAGGCTATTAACTATTGACAATGCTACGATGCTATGCTAGCACTTTTGGAACTGGGAGCCATCTTGATTTAAGGAGTCACATGGAGTCACATGACCAAACCATACCAATCATTAATAATAATTATTAATGTTATTAATAGGAATTCCTGCTACTGTGTTGACTCTTTTACACATTATAAGCTCTTTAAAAGTCATCTGTTTTTAATAAACACTAGCCTCTAAACCACTATACCACAAAGGTATTATTAATGTATTGAAAAAGTTGTTTATAATACAACAATTTATTGTTTACGAATTATACATAGATTTGATTAAACATACCATTAATATGCCAATGTTTCTTATATTTTTGTCTATTTACATTAGTCTTTCTTACCCCTGATTTAAACTTTCATTTGTAGAAGTCATGATACATTAAAATAAACGTCAAAAGTAAATGTAAATGCATCTGAACCAATCGGATATCTAAACATAGACCAAAATGATTAAAACCCACACACATCTAGATGATTAAAACATTACCAGCAATTGAGTAAATTCACCACAAGAGGTCAGAATAATCATGTATTATTCATAGCGCATTCACCCACAAAGTATCTGTGTTATACATACAGGCCATTAAATTGTACATGCATTCATACGTGATAAACTATATTACATGTGCTTTTTTTTTTTTTATTTTTCTCGGGGGGGGGGGGGGGTGTAAATTAAACTTTTTCAATATACCACAAAGCTTTCCAGCCCTACAGTATTACTTCTTAAAATTTAATATATAGGGCTACATAAAATAATATAATTTATAGAATTGGCACATTAGGAGGCATTATACTTAGGAGGCGACTTTAGTGGAAACTTTATGATCAGTTCAACTATCTGTGATTGTAACAGAAAAAGCAGGCTAGAAAAAGTCTGATGTTAGCATAGATGTTTGAACTATTTGTTTGTACTTTGGCTCATCATTATAATCTAGCCAAGGAGTTCTCAATCTCAAGTCTGGAGGTCTGGTGTCCTGGAGATTTTAGCTCCAACTCCTAGCAGACACACCTGGGCTAGCTAATCAAGCTCTTAGCCTACTAGGCTTTCTAGAAACATTCTTGCAGGTGTGCTGAGGCAAGTTGAAGCTAAAATCTGCAGGACACTGGCCCTCCAGGACAGAGTTTGAGAACCCCTGCATAAACAATGTTAATAAAAAAAAAACTGTTACAAGATTTTGTTTAGGACATTTTACTCAAATTAATTATGACTTTTTATACATAAGATTTTTTATTTATTTGTTATTCACACACAAATTTAGAGACATTTTAGAAACATTGAAGCATTTTTCAAACAAAGGTATAGGCTACTTTTACATTTTTAAATTGTGCACTGAACCAAACAAAAAAAAATGGTTAAAATCCAGTCGAACACTGATGCTTGATTCAAATATTTGATAATAGTTAACACAAACCAATGACATCTAAATGAATCAGGAAAAGCACATGATAATAAAAGATGTGACCTCATCATTGTACAAATGATGCTACCCTACAATTCTCTCGGTTAAGAGTAAGTTGTAGTTAGTTGTTAGTTTGTTAGTAGTTATTTGCATAAGTCCATGTTCTCTCTCTCTCTCTCTCTCTCTCTCTCTCTCTCTCTCTCTCTTGTAATTTTATATTAAGACAAGCAAAAATGGTGATATACAGGCACAGGATTTTGTATGAGACCAATTATAAAGTTGAACTGATTTTTAAAGGGCGTATACGCTCAAGAATAAGGCAGGATTTTATTAATTTATTTATTTTATTTATCAATGGAGGAGTTGGACAAGTTTGAAGGCATTTGGAGTATAAAATATGCTGTGTTTAAAAAATTATGAATTGTTTTTTTTGCAGAAAACATTGTGATTTGGAAATATGTTTTTGTTTAAATCAATAAAATGAGTTGTAGTTTGAATTTTTTATTAAAATTTCTTTCTCTCAAATTTGCACTTTTATATATTGTTTGTACAATATTATGAACAAGAGATAAGTCGCAATTTCATAAGTCAATGCATTAAATAATACAGTATGCATTAAAAATGTATTATTTCATATCTGGTTTTTGTCACTTTGCTGAAATATGTGTGCAATATGCTCGATTGTTAGAAAAGCAGTAGGAGATGTCTTTAAAACATTGTAGCTTGCGGTGTATGAAATAAAAGTACAACAAAAAGTACAACCTTCAAAATTCATGTTATCCTTGTTCACAGCATGTCCAACTTCTTTTGAACCACACTTCATATACCCCTCTGCCTCTCTCTCGGCTCTGTTTTGAATGCGCAGCTCCTGGTAATAGAATTTTAGACATCAAAGGCTGTGCAACACTGAGCCCCGTTTCTATAATACAATGTTACAATGTTTCTATAATACAAATTCTCAATAAAAATATAAAAAGAAACCATTTCTGAAACTGCGATGAAGCCTAGTGGTTTAATCTCTACAAGCAACCATTCATCATGACTGTTTTATTTTATAATCATTTGAATTGCTTTAGGGTTTTTTGAGCAGGGGATATCATTTATAACATTTAATGTTTGTCATAAAATGTTATACTATGATCTAATTTCAAACTTTATAGCTAATTATCTGCAGAATTATATAACGCTTATGTGTATCTATCTATCTAGCCCTTCGTTGAAATTAGCCAACATGGGTCTCCATATGGATTCAAAGCAGGTGACTGAATGTAACCAGGTGGCCAATAAAATTCTGCAGGGTTCCTAAATTACCTTGGGCCTTCTTTGCATACTAATTAATTCATAGTTTATCCTAAGATTGTTGGAAAAGTGTACAATATAGATGACTTGACCGTATATAATAGGTGAATCAGGATCAGTTCATGCAATTAAAAATGCCATCAATTGCATATTATTGGATAAAACTGAGAAACTTGACATGACCACACATGGATTTCCATCTGGAGAACAAGCAAGAGGAACCTTTGAGTGTCTCGGATGAGGTTTTCAATCCAATCTCTGAGAAAAAAAATGAAAGTGCCACTGCTGTTTGGAATATTACCTTTCGTAAAGTGTTTGCTTAAAGCTATTTGTGACTTTAAATATTCTGCAAAGTGTATAATGTTCAAACTACACAACACATAGTCTTGAAGATTAGAGTCTCCTAAGCAATAGTCCCCTAAAGTAATTAGTTGCTGATTCACATTAACAACAACACTACTTTCACTCAAATTATTTAGTTGGTTTGTGTTGTCAACATTGTGTTGTGAAGCATTTACTGAAATTATTTAAATTGGTTCTTGTTACTAAAATGAACCGTTTAGCAACAAAAAAATGGATTGGGCTTAAAAACCACCTCTCCATATGCACCAGACATCTTCTTATAAGCAAGTGGGAAACACTGTGCAATTCTGAATGTGCTCCAGCAAAGTGGGCTCAACAAACCACCTGTAAGAGACATACGCCTTTCCTCTCCATCCGCACCAGAGACTTTCTTATCAACACTCTGTGTGTCTGAAAAAAGAAATGTTGCATGAATTCAAAGTACATACCCAGGTAGCAAAGAATTCTGGCCCAGATTTGGCATACAGCATGTGGACCAAACATGGCCCTGGTTTGCCAGAGGTGGCACCGTCTTTAAGGCGGCACACAATACTTGAGCCAGATGTAAAATGTAGTATTTGGCCCAGATGTTAATAATTGATATGTGGCCCATGTAAGTTTGGCCTATATTGACCCACACTTAAAATACATTTTTATTATTTTTAAATAAAGAAAAAAAAATTACCAATCAGGTCACTTCGAGAAAAAGCATGCCCATAGCACGCCTAAAGTGCAATGACTCATGGGTTTATTATTTTCATTGCAGTTGTGACACACCAACATATCTGGCCCAGTTCAGGCTTAGTTATGTGGTATTAACTTGGCTGAGACTTGGCCCAGATATGGTCCATGTTGGCCCTTGTCTGGAAGCCAGACTTGGTCCAGTCATGTACCGTAATTCACTGCAGCATGTGGGCCAAGCAAAAGCTGATTTTGTGGGCCAAAGCTGGGCCAGAGATATTTTGCTATGTGGGTATACGTACATTGTTATTAATTATAAAGCTTAAATGGATTGGGCTTGAAAACCACCTCTCCATATGCACCAGACAACTTCTTATAAACTCCCCATGTTTTTTTGAAAACATTGTGCAATTCTGAGTGTGCTCCATACAGGTGAGTGGCTCAACAAACGACCTGTAGTAGACATACTCTCTTTCTCTCCATATGCACCAGACACTTTTTTCTTAACACTCCATGTTTCTGGAAAAACTTTGTGGAATTTTAGGTAAGTGGGCTTGACAAACCCCTTGTAGGACACACATTTTCTTCTCTGTATGCTCAGAAAGACTATAAAAAAAATTTACTTAGACTTGTTATAGCATTTGTATGCTGCTGCTCTCTGATGATTTGAAGTGCTTCTTTTATAAGTCTGCTAAATGCATAATGCAAATGGAAACATCAAAATGTACATACATTCTAAAAAAGTTTTTTTCTAAAAAAAAACAACAAGGGAAACTTTGGTATCCATTAAAATGATGCAGCTACAATGGAAAAACCTTTAGCTAGTGTGGTATTTTCTGAACACTGCAAAATCTGCTCAAGTCATGCTTGTGATGAAAGTTTAAATTGATTTAGTTCTGCAAATGCTTTATCATCGGGTTCAGGCTTGAACTGATATGTTAAACCAACTCCATCATTACGGTCCAACATCATTACTGTGCAATCATTGAGGTTTGAGGATGCCTCCGGAGATAAAATTGAGAAATGATGATGGGTGTTTCGTTTATGACAGATTAGGCCAGACCTGACCAATCTGAGCAGAGTAGATCTGTGGTATTCAGAAGGGAAAAAAATCTTTGCATCTTTTAAAAATCTTTGTGAAATGAGGTGATGCAAAATGTATATTATCAGAAATTAACCTTGCAATTATGTTAACCTATTTCAAAATAAAATTAGGAACAGCATAAGGGTTATGAATTGCTATGAGCATGTAATTATCTGATAGACTTGAGGAATTTCTCTCAGTATTGCAACTTAATTATTGCATGGATGCTGTTTGTGAGATTATATATATACACTATATTATATATACTATACTATACTATATATAGTATATAATATACTATGTATAGTATACTACTATATAAATATATACTCACTGGCCACTTTATTAGGTACATCTGTCCAACTGCTCGTTAACACAAATTTCTAATCAGCCAATCAAATGATAACAACTCAATGCATTTAGGCATGTAGACTTGGTCAAGACGATGTGCTGCAGTTCAAACCGAGCATCAAAATGGAGAAGAAAGATTATTTAAGTGAGTTTGAACGTGGTTGTTAGTGCCAGATGGGCTGGTCTGAGTATTTTAGAAACAGAAAATGTACTGAGATGTTCATGCACAACCATCTCTAAGGGTTTACAGAGAATGTTCCAAAAACAGAAAATATCCAGTGAGCGGCAGTGCATACAAGGAGTGCAGAATTATTAGGCAAGTTGTATTTTTGAGGATTAATTTTATTATTGAACAACAACCATGTTCTCAATGAACCCAAAAAACTCAATATCAAAGCTGAATATTTTTGGAAGTAGTTTTTAGTTTGTTTTTAGTTTTAGTTATTTTAGGATATCTGTGTGTGCAGGTGACTATTACTGTCCACAATTATTAGGCAACTTAACAAAAAATATATATACCCATTTAAATTATTTATTTTCACCAGTGAAACCAATATAACATCTCAACATTCACAAATATACATTTCTGACATTCTGCCTGCTATCTATGGATTCTGTCAGTGCTTTGATCTGTTCACCATCAACATTGCGTGCAGCAGGAACCACAGCCTCCCAGACACTGTTCAGAGAGGTGTCCTGTTTTCCCTCCTTGTAAATCTCACATTTGATGATGGACCACAGGTTCTCTATGGGGTTCAGATCAGGTGAACACGGAGGCCATGTCATTAGTTTTTCTTCTTTTAGACCCTTTCTTGCCAGCCACGCTGTGGAGTATTTGGACACGTGTGATGAAGCATTGTCCTGCATGAAAATCATATTTTTCTTGAAGGATGCAGACTTCTTTCTGTACCACTGCTTGAAGAAGGTGTCTTCCAGAAACTGGCAGTAGGACTGGGAGTTGAGCTTGACTCCATCCTCAACCCGAAAAGGCCCCACAAGCTCATCTTTGATGATTCCAGCCCAAACCAGTACTCCACCTCCACCTTGCTGGTGTCTGAGTCGGACTGGAGCTCTCTGCCCTTTACCGATCCAGCCATGGGCCCATTCATCTGGCCTATCAAGACTCACTCTCATTTTATCAGTCTATAAAATTTGAAAAATCAGTCTTGAGATATTTCTTGGCCCAGTCTTGACGTTTCAGCTTGTGTGTCTTGTTCATTGGTGGTCTTTTTCAGCCTTTCTTACCTTGGCCATGTCTCTGAGTATCGCACACGTTGTGCTTTTGGGCACTCCAGTGATGTTGCAGCTCTGAAATATGGCAAAACTGGTGGCAAGTGGCATCTTGGCAGCTGCACGCTTGACTTTTCTCAGTTCATGGGCAGTTATTTTGCGCATTGGTTTTTCCACACGCTTCTTATGACCCTGTTGACTATTTTGAATGAATGCTTGATTGTTTGATGATCACGCTTCAGAAGCTTGGCAATTTTAAAAGTGTTGTCAAGTCCTTCTTTTGACCCATTTTGCCAAAGGAAAGGAAGTTGCCTAATAATTATGCACACCTGATATAGGGTGTTGATGTTATTAGACCACACCTCTTATTACAGAGATCCATATCACCTAATATGCTTAATTGGTAGTAGGCTTTCAAGCCTATACAGCTTGGAGTAAGACAACATGCATAAAGAGGATGATGTGGTCAAAATACTCATTTGGCTAATAATTCTGCACTCCCTGTATATATAACATGTTCAGCTTTAGGGCTGACTTTAAAGATGTTCCTCTAAACCATATCCTCCAAAAAGACTAGAAAACATCTTAAACCAGCTGCACAGACTGGGGGACATGAAAAAGTCTATTCTCTGTTAATGTTATGTTAAATAAAATTGCTGTATGCCTGAGTTCTGTGTTTTTTTAGCTGGAAGTGGAGCTTCTAGCTGAGCAGCGCCTTCAAAGTTCTTGCCATGTTATTTATCTCCTGTGTGAGTGGAAACAAATAAACTGAGACATCATGAACACTAAAAGCATGAAGGGTCGCAGGATGCTTCAGGTGAGAGTGGAAAAGAAGCATGTTCTCTTTTCTAGCACTGATAGGATGGTTGAACACAGATATATATATATTTTTATGCTGCTGACACTGGAAAAAAACCCGAAAAGGAAAGAAGGCAGCTATATGAAATGCTTATCAATAGACCAAACAATTTGTTTTAGTGTTGGTCTAAAAGTGACATTTTTAGCTTAGCTCCATGTTTCATTATTTGTTTCCTATTGAAATGAGTTTATACTTAGTCTCATAGCTCTGTCTTTGCTTATGGTGTTTATAGATTGTGTGCATTTTTATTGTCTTCTTAAAAAGCTTTCTAATTGTTTGTTTTTTTTTCTAGTGATGCATCATTTAAATGCCTGACTTCAAATATGCATACATAAACAGAAATATTTTCTTAGATGTACTGTCTGTGCATTTTCTTGTCTTTTTTAGTCAGCTTGGAACCTTGAGAACCACAGTATACCCTAGTTTTGATGTGAACACATTGTATGCAGTCAAAGCACAACCTTTTAAAGTTATATTTAGTGCATGACTACACCAGGCACTCAGCACATGCATAATATAAAGTTCAATCTTTGTCCAGTGTCTGCACCATTTCTTTTTTTAAAGATATGACTCAATAAAATGTATTAGTTATTTAAAGTTACTTCTATCTTTAACCCACTCGTACTGTACAGACACTAGTGTGTGCCTATTACTGTTTGGTTTTGTTCTTTTTCTTTATTCTAGATTCTTTATTGTGTGCTGTCAAACAATAAATCAGTATAGTCATTATAACAAATGACAATACTGATTTAAACATTGGATCTAAACATTGCCATAATTGGCAGAATCCTGACAAAAGTCTTGTTGCCTATCCAATCTTTAGGAACAACAAATAATAACTTGTTTACTAGTTGATCATTTGGTGTCAGAAGTGCCTTATATGAAAGTCAAAGGACTCTAGATTACGCTTATTGTACCAAAACAAAATATGATCATGCCTTGGTTTTTAATTACTTAATTAGGACAGTAAGGTCTGACTTTGCTTAGACAAAAGTCTTATCACTTAACAGAAATAATGTACAGTATAGAATATAAAGTCATGGTGCAGTGGGAAAATAATTATTATTGTGTAAGACTCCTGTGAGCTTGGAGGACTGCATCCATACATCTCTGCAATGAATCGAATAACGTATTAAAGGGCACCTATTTTACCCCTTTTTTAAGATGTAATATTAATATTATGGTTCTTCTGAGTGTGCCAGTTTAGGTTCAGTTCAAAACACAATTCAGATTTTTTATTATGATGTGTTAAAAAGTGCTATTTTGGGGGCGTGTACACAGTTTGCTGTTTTAGGGGCGTGTTGCTTTACATGAAAATTAGTTTTGACTTCCCGCCCAACTTAACAAGGGGGCGGAGCCAAGAGCTCCCCGCTTTGTGCATTGCAAACAGGCAGACAGAGAGAAGCAACATGAGTGAGAGTACAAGCCAGCTGTACATGTACGACTCAGACACAAACCAAGCAGAGAGTACTGTGGCGAGGGGGCATGGCCGAGATCCGTGGGAGCGAAACGAGGCCCGCCACAGATGAGATGCACCTGTGGCGCGCACCTGCCTTCAATCCCACGGAAGGAGCTCTGGACTATAAGAGGAGGAACGATGGCAGAGGACGGAGAGAGAGGACCGGGCCCGGACATGTTGTTTTACTTTTGCTTTCAGTTTGACGGCAGTCTCCGTGAGGAGCTGCCGTCCGTTTGTTTTGATTTTGATCCCTTTTATTAATAAATATTTATTTAAAAGTCCATCGGTTCTCCGCCTCCTTCTTCCCGGCGGCCAGGTGGCCGTAACTTCATTACAAGTACAAAATCATGTGTGTTTGTAGAGTTTTACAGCCAACTGTGTGCTAGTTTAAAGCTCCGAGCTTGTAGCCTACACCGAGACTAATAAAGCACACTGAATTAATTTTGACTGAAGGGCATCACACACCGGATGCACCGCGACACGGCGCGCACATGACAGTTGGAAGTATCGCACACTAGCAGCATCGGTGTGTCACCTGTTAGAAACTTATGTTTAGAATTCAGAAATGCATGCCGCTGCGTGGCGCGACGCTGCGTGCCGCCGAGCGGCGCTTCTGGTTGACCTGTTTGAGGCTGTAACTAAAGGGCATCATACACCGGACGCACTGCTCAGAGCCATGACGCGGCACACCAGACGCGCACATTCGCATGTTATTTAAAATGAAACTATTCAGATAACGCTCTGTGGCGCGGCAGAAATATAAACAGTGTCCTGAGCAGGGCCAGCGCGTCCATAGAGGCAACCTAGGCGGCAGAATAGTGAGCGAACCCCCCAGTCCTCACTTTCATCCGCGACAACGCGAAATGCATGGCGCTGCGCTTCGTTAGTTGAGCCCAATGAGCCTTACATTTAAAAATAGAGCAAGGGTCTTTCTTTGGTGACGTCGCTTTGACTCACGCTGAAAATGGTGGACGTGAAACAACATACTGAGGATATGGTAATGGCCACCTGTCAATCAATATTGGTGGTCGGGGGGACCGCACTGCTACGTCAAGTTGCGGTCGATCTCAAAACCGCTCCAATTGGTCCACCGTTTTTATGTTGTTAAATTGAAAAAAAAGGACTGAGTGTGTTTATATCACCCCAATATGACGGTCTATACACTATACCTACACATATGTCTGTCCAAACTGCTTGAAAAGTAGATTTTTCACCATAGGTGCCCTTTAATAAAGTCATCTGGAATAGCAAAGAAAGCGTTCTTGCAGATCGAGAATCTTTGAATTCATCTCCAATGCCTCCTCTGTCTTACACCAGACATGCTCAATAATGTTCATGTTTGGTGACTGGGCTGGCCAATCCTGGTGCACCTTGACTGTTTTTGCTTTAAGAAACTGTGATGTGGAGGGTGAAGTATGAGAAGGAGTGCTAGCGTGCTGAAGAATTTGCCCTCTCCTCTAATTTGAAATGTAATGGGCAGCACAAATGTCTTGATGTCTCAGGCTGCTGATGTTGCCATCTACTCTGCCCCTATACTGAATGTAACCACAAACCATGCTTTTTCCTTCACCAAACTTGACTGATTTCTGTGAGAATCTTGGGTCTATGCGGGTTCCAATAGGTCTTCTGCAGTATTTGTGATGATTGGGATGCAGTTCAACAGATGATTCCTCGGAAAAATCTACCCTCTGCCACTTTTTCAAATGATCAACTAGAAGTCAAGTTATTACAACTGAGATCAACAACAAGACTTTTGTCAGATAGTGTATGTAATGTTCTTTATGAGTCATGCTGCACTCTTTTGGGTTGACTTTAAGTGCATATTTCTATTTTTTTTTACTTAATTTTGGTAACACTTTGGTTTAAGTCACAATGCACACTATTAACTACTGGCTTATTATTACCCATCTATCTTTAATATATTAACTGTGTTCTAGTGCTTACAAAGTATGATTTTAGTTTACATCCCTAATCCTACACAATAACTAAACCCAACTACTACTACCTAACTAGTAGTAGTAATAATTAGTAACTAGTAATAAGCCACTTATTAGTAGTTTATTCAGCTAATAGTTATAGTTATTGGTTTGTTAATAATGTGAATTTTACATCGGAACACTCTTCAAGTCAGGCCATGTCCAAATTAATATGTTTCCATTAAAAAAATGCAAATTTTTTATCTGTTTAGGTCTTCCGTCCATACCGAGATGGTGTTTTTAGGCAAAGAAAATGTATCTTTTTCAAAAGGCTGTCCAAAGTGGATACATTTTAAAATGCACAGGCTTTCGGAAGTGATGATGCATTTTTAGTTATATGCCCACTTCAGCTGAAATAGCGAAGGACATTGTACAGCAGTTGTTTTGTAAGCGCACTGTTTGGACTGTCTTGTTAAAGATTAATGTCAGTTTGTACAGGCTCCAGATTGTTTTTCTTCAAAGCACACAGAATTATTCAGAACTGTTGTTTTAGCACGTCAAAAAAATCAGTTTTTTTTTCTTAAAATATTGCCATGACGTTTGAAAGAGCCAGAAAGTAAATAAACAGCAGGCAGAAATGATGTTCAAAGTGTCTTATGTCTTAACACATACGCAGTAAGAGTTGTTTCAGTGTGCTTGAACAACTTTTGGGAAACAACTGAAAACAATAATGTGAATGCACAACATTTTTAGACAAAAATACAATTTTTAAATTGATCTGGATTTGGTGTCTATGTTTCCTTAGACGCTATATGTCTAAATATCACCCTCTTATACTGTACACTAATATAGGACAGCCTTTTATAGTAGCATACGAAACCATAGTACATATTGTGGAGTGTACTCATTCATCCCCATAATGCAGAGTGCACACTCAATGGCAGTAAAATACCCATAATGTGGTCTGGGGGTCATGCTGAATCAATTCATGGATTTCACCAGCTGATGGCACCCGCAGCTGCATCCATCCTTGTTCATTCTTAATTATGCAAAAACTATGTTGAATGTTGAAACACCAACTATTCAATCATCCATACGCACGCGTATGCGCATACGCACACACTATAGCCAATTTAGTTCATCCAATTCACTTATAGTGCATGCCATTGGACTGTGGGGGAAACCGGAGCACCCAGAGAAACCCATGCAAACTCCACACAGAAATGCCAACTGGCCAAGACGGGACACGATTTAGTGACCTTCTTGCTGTGAGGCGACAGTGCTAACCACTGAGCCACTT
>CAIGQZ010032745.1:3648903-3687808 GCA_903798205.1 Danio tinwini
ATATACACATACTGCCTATTGTATTATTATATTAACCATATTACATTAACCTTGATGAAATGCTAAATTTCAATAAATAAAGTAGATGTTTAACTAATTAATATCTGATTTATATTAACAATAATTCAAAAGCCCTTTGTGGCAGACCAGGAAAAAGCTTTGCACTTTAAAAAAAGGTTAACATTTGAGTCTGGCATTTTGATTCTGAATCACTGCCATTAAGTGAGTTTCAACCAGAGCCAACACTATGTCCAGTGAATCTATAAACTCTCTTTCATCCCTTTATTCACCCCTTCATCGACCAAAAGCACCGTTCACAGTGTGAGAGCAGTCGCTAGGGTCAAGCGAGGGTCAAAATCCTCACAACACAAGGAGTACAATTTTAAGTGTTGATGGTCTTATACTAAAGGCTTTTGCCCAAAGCTAAATTCACAACACTAGCTATGCCAAGACATTTACTGAGACAGGCACAACTGCAATTAACCTTTTAAATTCACTCTAGTCACCCTCTTTTTTTGGTCATTTTTAGTTCACCCTTCTCAGGGCATCAACAAGATGGTAATTTATAGTATTTAGCCTCAAACTACATTTAGTTTGACTGTTTGAATCGAAAACATGCTAAATTCTTCAGTTGTCCTGTAAGAAGATGAGATGTTTACCAAAAACTAGAAAAGGACAAACTTTGGTAAAGCACTTTTTTCTTCCTTATACAACTGTAAGGAAGTTTACGGCCACCTGGCCGCCGGGAAGAAGGAGGCGGAGAACCGACGCTGTTTTAAAGAAATATTTATTAATAAAAGGGACGTCTAAACCAAATCAAACGGACGGCAGCTCCTCATGGAGACTGCCGTCAAACTGAAAGCAAAAGTAAAACAATATGTCCGGGCCCAGTCCTCTCTCTCTCTCCTCTGCCATCGTTCCTCCTCTTATAGTCCAGAGCTCCTTCCGTGGGATTGGAAGTAGGTGCGCGCCACAGGTGTTTCTCATCTGTGGCGGGCCTAGTTTCACTCCTAAGGCTCTCGGCCACGCCCCCTCGCCACATACCCCCATCTCCCAACACAGGCCGGGGGCACCCCGTGGCTGTGCATACTCCCTGGGGTGTGTGTGTGTTGGGGGGGGGTTGGGGGGTTGGTTGGCGCCACAGCACCCGCGAGACCTATATGAGACGGGCCGAAAGAAAAGGAGATGGAGAAAAAAGGAGGCAAGACAGAGTAGACAGAGAGAGGAGAGAGGATAAAAAAATTGGGGTTCGGTTCTCCAGACCCGCTGCCACTCGGTCCTCAACCAGCCGAGAGATGCGACGACGTGTTGGGAGCCCTGTGGAGGAATCTATCCACCCGTCCGTCTTCTGGTGTCCGGCGGCGGTTCTCCTGGCTGGCTGGCGGCATTTCTGGTCTCCTGCTTCGCTCCCGCTTCGGTGGAGGAAGCAGGCTTCGGCATCATGGCAGATCACGGCGACTCCCCCCGGTCTTTCTGGGATGGCTCCCTTCAGCTCTTTCCCATCCGATGGGGAGCCCCGCGTCCCCTGCTCCTCCCCATGCTGGGAGATGGCAGCAGGCAGATCCTTTCTCGACCAGCCTCAGGCTGCCCCGGCACTCTGGCAGACGAACGGGTTTCTCCCCCACTCAGGTTAACTCCCGAACACTCGCCCTCCTTCTCAGCGGCGAGGGCAACTGGACAATGTGTCCCTCCTTCTCCCGGGTTTCGGCACCACTGTTATGGAGTTCACGGCCACCTGGCCGCCGGGAAGAAGGAGGCCGAGAACTGACAAACTTTTAAATAAATATTTATTAATAAAACGGACGGCAGCTCCTCACAGAGACTACAGTCAAACTGAAAGCAAAAGTAAAACAATATGTCCGGGCCCGGTCCTCTCTCTCTCTCCTCTGCCATCGTTCCTCCTCTTATAGTCCAGAGCTCCTTCCGTGGGATTGGAAGCAGGTGCGCGCCACAGGTGATTCTAATCTGTGGCGGGCCTCGTTTCGCTCCCACGGCTCTTCGCCACGCCCCCTTGCCACAACAACATATTGTAGTGTTTTACCATAGCTAGAATGATTAGTATGTAGCTAACTTGTTCACATCATTGTTTAGCATATCGCTAGTACATTTTTAAGATTTTTTAAATGCTGCTCAAAAATTTTTGGCATGTAGCTACAATGATTTAACATGTAAACAAGCTACTATAATGATTTATTACACAGCTGTCTGGAATAATCAGATTGGTCAGAAATGACATTTCAAGCTATGTTATTCCGAAATATCAACCGCTAAATAACGTAGACTCATCTGGGAACTTCAAATCAACTCGACTGTCAATGAAAACATTTGCATATCCATTATGGAAGGCTGTTGTATAAGACTGCTGAAGGACTTTATTCTGCGAAAACAAACACATGGATGTACTTTATCCTGCTTATTACACATTTACTTTCCACAAAACAAAAAATTTTATTAGACAAAAACATTGTTTTGAGCCATAATAGTTTATGAATTCATTGATATAAACACAATGCTAATAGAAATTAAATAAGCTGATGGAGTATACACTAACTTGCACATTATTCAGACACAAGATAGTGCCAAAGAGTCAAAAACCCTAAGCTGACAGATACTAAACTGGCTGAATAAAGCAAAAACTAGTCTACCTATTATTCATTCACAAAATGGCATCAAACACTCAAAAAGCATGACAGACAAGCAGATACATATGAATGTGTACGTAAGTATATGGATTTTAACATATTCCTGGATGAGCCTGCTTTTTTTAGCGATTGTCATCTCTGGATAACATATATTTGAATCTTCTAACTCAATCACTATTGAGTATTCCAGACAGCCGTGTAATAATCTGTGATAATAACCTTCTGTATGTTCTTTATCCCCACCTTAACACATTGTGTGCATATGCAAATTGTTAACATGTTGCTAGATTAATTTTGCATGTTTCTGGTTGAACTAATCAATGATGTAATTAACAAATTTTTCATCAGCTTACATTTGTTTCAAGCCATCTTTTTTTTTTTTTACTTATTACTTATATATTTAGTTTAACTACAATGTAATAAATAAGCCATACAGTATACACTCACTGGCCACTTTTTTAGGTACACCTGTTCAAATGCTCAAAGCTAATTTCTAATCAGCCAATCACATGGGAACTCAATGCTTATAGGCATGTAAACACAGTTAAAATGATCTGCTGCAGTTCAAACAGAGCATCAGAATGGGAAAGAAAGGTGATTTAAGTGACTGAACGTGGCATGGTTGTCGGTGCAAGATGGGCTTGTCAGAGTATTTCAGAAATTGCTGATCTACTGAGATTTTCACACACAACCATCTCTAGGGTTTACAGAAAATGATCCAAAAAAAGAGAAAATATCCAGTGACTGGCAGTTTTGTGGGTGCAAATGCCTTATTAAAGCCAGAGATCAGAGGAGAATGGCCGAGCTGATAGAAAGGCAACAGTAACTGAAATAACCACTTGTTACAATCGAGGTATGGAGAAGAGCATATCTGAAAGCACAACATGTGAAAAACTTGAGGTGGATGGGCTACAGCAGCAGAAGACCACACAGAGTGCCACTCCTGTCAGCTAAAAACAGGACACTGAGGCTACAGTTCGCACAAGCTCACCAAAATTGGACAATAGAAGATTGAAAAAACAAGACCTGCTCTGATGAGTCTTTCTACTGTAACATTTGGGTGGTTGGGTCAGAATTTGGTGTCAAAAACATGAAAGCATGGATCCATCTTGTCTTGTATCAACGGTTCAGGCTGGGGTAATGGCCTATTAATACCAATTGAGCATCAGGTCAACGCCACAGCCTAGTGGAGTATTCTCTCTGACCATGTCCATCCCTTTATGACCACAATGTACAGTGCCATCTTCCGATGGCTATACTTCCAGCAGGATAATGCACCATGTCAAAGCGTGAATCATCTCAGACTGGTTTCTTAAACATGACAATGAGTTCACTGTGCTCAAATGGCCTCCACAGTCACCAGAACTCAATCCAATAGAGCACCTTTGGGATGTGGTGGAATGAGAGATTCACATTATGGATGTCCAGCCGGCAAATCTGAGCGTGATGCTATCATGTCAATATGGACCAAAATACCGGAGGAATATTTCCAGTACCTTGTTGAATCTATGCTACGAAGGATTAAAGCAGTTCTGAAGGCAAAAATTGGTCAACCCGGTACTAGTAAGATGTACCTAAAATAGGTAGTGGTCAGTGAGTGTTATACACATTTATAAATAAAGGTATAAGGGCTGTCACTGACAATGTACCCATATTTTATAGTCTAATATGTACATTTTATCTATTACTTTCTACTTTTAGGGTACCAATATTATTTATATTATTATTTATTTTTATGTACAAATGTATGTCTTTTTCAAAAGGTACCACCCCAGTGACAGCTCTCGTACCTTCATTTCTGAGTGTATGTTTATTACACTTTAACTTAACTTTAACTTTTTTTATGATTCCAAAACATATAAATGTATTTCTCTTTCTAAAAAGTTGCCTGTATTTCAATCACTCACTCTATAAACTATTCACAATAAAACGACTCTCATTCTGAATAGTGCAAATGATTGCCTGCTCATTGTGGTGCAAATAGCCAGGCTAATGATGATTAACTGTTTGGAGTGATACTTACAGAAGGAATTATGTGGCTGACATTCATCTTTTTTCTTTCCTCTGGACACACAAGAGCATTTGCTGGGTGGTTTAGTAAGGAAAATAGCCTCATGCTGGGAAAATGAAGGAGGACAGTTTTCAATCATTGGGAATCACAACAGAATTTTAAAATATCAATAGGACACTGATCAATCTGGTCGTCTGGGGAATATAAGGGACAAAAACTGATAAAGTGATATTTCCCAAGCTTATGACAGAGCCAATAAATTTGAATGAAACATACAGTATGAGTAAGTTTATAACTTTAACTTTACTGCTTATTTGTCAACATCAGAATGGAAATATATAATAGTGGGTGACATTTTGCTTTGTACTGTTTTTTTTGTGGCACATTTATGCCCCAGCAGCATAATTTGTATTTTATTTTTATTAAAACCAACTGTATTTTCTTTCATAAAGATATCATATTGTTTTAGCTTTTTAAAGCCAAGCATTTTAAACTATGAACATGCAATTTTACATAATGTTATAAAATCCAAACTATGTTTGTGTAGATATACAAAACCTAAATACAACAAAAGATGTGACAGTATGGAAAACACAAAAAAAACGGAAGCAGTGATTTCTAAATTTACTTTGACATATTTCATTGCATACAACAAACATTGTTTAATGTGTTACTCATTTTTATTGCATCCCCCCCCCCCCAAATTTTGGTTCTTATAACACATTTAAAAAACAGTAAAGCATTACCACTTTGTAATGTTGCATTTCAGGTGTGATTTTGTCCTGTTCTTACTGCAAACAAATCTCAAGATGTCAACACATTCTCTATTGGAGGCAGGTCAGGACTACACACAGGCCAGTAAAGTGCCTGTACCCTCTTCCTCCACAACCAGGACTTTGTAATGTTTGCAGAATGTGGTAATGCATTGTCTTGTTGAAATATGCATGGGGTGTCCTTGGAAAAGAAGGCAGCATATTGTGCTCTAAAATGTACTTTTTTTGTATTAATGGTGCTTCTGGACATTGTTAACATAGGACTTCCTTTTGGCACAGTACAGTTTTAACTGGCATTTGTAGACGTACTGTAACTGTGTATTGTGGTACTTGACAAAGGTTTGCCATAGTATTCCTGAGCCCATGTGGTGATATCACTTATAGATGAATGACTATTCTTGATGCAGTGCCACCTGAGGGATCGAAGATCACGGTTGTTTAGCTTAGACTTGCACACTTGTCTTTTATGCACTGAAATTCCTCCAGATTCCTTGAATCTTTTAATTGTGTTATGCACTGTTGAACGTGAAATATCCAAATGTCTTCCTATCTTTCTTTGAGAAACATTATTTTTAAACATTTTAATATTTTCTCACGTATTTTTGTACCAAATTATAATTACAATCAACAGGTTATTCTAATTATGATTATGATTACAATGTAATTATGGCATTGCATGTTTCAAATCACATCATTACTTAACCAATCTGCCTGACTACTAGCCCTAAATTGCTCCTGTCCCAACTTTTTTGGGAATGTTACAGGTCTAAATGACAGTAAAATATGTATATTTAAAAAATAAATGAAATTGACTAAACAAAACATGAAATATATTGTGTTCATATTGTTTGCAATGAAATACAAGCCAAAGTAAATTTGGAAATCACTATCCTTTTTTATTTGTATTTTCTATGCTGTCCGTCTGATTTGCGGCTGTATATACAGATGTTGTATTATGTCTAAAATCCACGTTTAAAATTTTTTTTACAAACTTTAAGCTAAAACTATAATTTTCATTAACATTTCATTAACGATCAACAAATGTTGATTTACTAAAAATCAAGCTACTTTTGATTGATTATATTATTCAAACAGGCATTTTTGTTATTTGAAGATGACTACTGACGTTATGCTAAAGATGAAAAAAAAAATGTATCATCCCCACGCTCAGAAATAAGCTACAAGTGATAATTGTTGGTACTTAACAAGTCTGCACTCGTATTTTAAAATGTAAACAACAATACCTAAAAAAGTGTGCCTCATGGTACCTCATTTATTCACCAACAGGTTTCTTCAAGGTTTTATTCATATTTGTGTGCGATTGCATGTGGTGCACATTAGTGTTCCAGACACGTGCATCCCCACACCAATTTTTATTTGTATTATTATTTTTTTTAGAGTTATCAGTTTCTCACAGATGCACTACCAAGCTGAGGAAGGGAAAATGATCTCAAACAGAGATTAAAGGCTGAGTTTATGATTGGAGAATATATATCTGAAATCTGTACATTCATGTTTAAAGAGAGAATGTGCATGAAAGATAGAGGTTGGTCTCAGAAGGAGGAACTGTGTCTCTTTTCAGTCTTCGTCTATACTGCGGTTGTGACAGAAGACAGAGTCGCTCCACCTCTCCCTCTCCCCCTCCCTCTCTCTCAGACACACACACACACACACACACACACACACACACACACACTCTCTCTCAGCCCCTCTATACCCCCTTCAACACAGACCATTGGGTTGGTGGTCTGCACCTAACCAACCACTCTCCTCCAGTGAGGCAGTGGCAAATGACTTCAGATACACACTACTGCATGGAAAACTGGGCACAAGGATCATTTATGGATGTGGAAATGTGGAGATGAACAAAATCTCAACTGTAGAACAAAATTGAGGAACAACAAATCCGCACCTTCCTTTGCATCAAGCTTTTGTGCAGCAGGTACCTCTCTTTATTTCTTCGTTTTGGCTCATTTTTGGCTCTGTGTATTAAACTGTGCATTAAATGTAATTTATTTTAAACAGTAACAATTTTTTTACACTCAATTGAAGAAAATGCATTTTGATGATGTTTGATTGATTGTCATATACAGTTGCTTTAGTTCAGTAAAGAAAATAAGGTTAAAATTGTATCAGTTTACAATAATTTATTGAATTTTTTTACTCATTCTGACCATACGCTCTTTGACAGCTTTACTGGTGGCAAATGTCACCATCAGATACTATTTCTCAAATGACATGCTAATAATAGTATTTTAATTTGGACTTAATTGTTCATCTGTTTAAAAAGAAGGCATATTTGGAACAGATTGTATCTTAGTGCAAATCAAAATTTTAGAAAATCATATAATGCACCAATTAGTTACTAACTGCAAATTATTAGCCCTCCTGTGATTTCATTTTTTATTTTGTGTGTTATATATTATTTTTCCTAATTGATGTTTAACAGAGTGATGATATTTTTCCTGTACATTTCCTTCTGGAGTAAGTCTTATTTATTTGGTTTTAATAAAAGCAGCTTTAATTACACCCACATGCATACAAACATACATATTTATTATGAAATATCATGGAAAAAACAAAATAAGTGATTAAAAATATATTTTTTAACAAAAATGTGTTTTCAAATGTGTTTCTATCCATTTAGCAACACTTGGGAAATATTTTTAAAAGAATTGAGATATCACAAGGGCAAATACATTTGCCTTCAACTATACATGTGATGTTTATTTTATATTTTCAATAAAGTATTAAAGTGTTAAACCTTTACCCCTTGTAACTACTATGTTTGCATTATGATGCAATCATTCATACAGTATAATCACACATTGTGTGGAGGAGTTTAATAGACTGTATACGCAGGATGTAATTATAGAGTCTTTTTTTCATTCACAAGGCCTGATAACTAGTTGATCCTTGTGAATTACCTCTGCCAGACAAAGTGGCTTTAAATAAAGGTAAGAATTGCCTTAAAGAAAATATTAAATAACAACTCTGTAATTGAACTTTGTGACTCACCTTGGGGGTGGAGGGACTTGCTTCAACAATTAATTGGATCTGTAAAATGCAGCCTTTCAGCTTTGCACTTACAGGGTGCTCAAGTCTCATCAAGGCAGAAGGAGAAAGACTCTTTAAAAGGGTTCCATCAAGAGCATGGCAACAGCGTTTCCATGTGCCAAACTCAAACTGAGTATATCTCTAACTGCAGACTGAGTGTATACCTGCATGTCTTTGTTGTTCATCAATGTTTCTGTCACAGGTAGAAATGGATCCTCTTCTGGAACAAGTTTTGGCGGGCTTCAACACAACCCTCAGCACTTCCAATCGGACTGACCCCCTTGATAAATTCTCAGGAACCCAGCTGCTTCTACGCTTCAAACCTTTATTTATTCCACTCTACGCCTTAGTTGTTGTTGTGGCTGGTGTCGGGAACAGTTTCCTTCTTGCCTGCATTCTGGCAGACAAGAAACTTCATAATGCCACCAATTTTTTCATTGGCAACCTGGCCGCTGGGGACTTGCTGATGTGTCTGAGCTGTGTGCCGCTAACTGCATCGTACGCATTTGATGCGCAGGGTTGGGCATTCGGACGTCCGATGTGCCACCTTATTCCTCTGGTACAAGGTGCAACAGTCTTCGCCTCTGTATTATCCCTTACCGCCATTGCCATGGACCGATATGTGGTGGTAGCATACCCAGTGCGGAGACGTATCTCTGTGTGGGGTTGTGGCGCAGTGGCATTGGGTGTCTGGGCAGTTTCGTTAGCCCTGGCAGCTCCTCCTTCCCTCCACACACGCTACGTGGACCTGCGACCCAGTGGGATGGAGCTGGTAGTGTGTGAGGAGTTTTGGCTGGGTGCCGAACGACAGCGCCTACTCTACTCATGTTTCTTCTTACTGGCATCCTACATGATCCCGCTGCTGTCTGTAAGCATCTCCTACTGCGCCATCAGTGTCCATCTCCGCAAACACACATTACCTGGAGAGCCTTCCCAGAGCCAGCAGCGCTGGAGCAAGCAGCGCCGTAAGACTTTCTCCCTACTAGTGGCCTCAGTTCTTGCCTTTGCCCTCTGTTGGCTTCCATTGCAAGTCCTCAATCTCCTTCTGGATCTAGACTCAGACTTCCAGATCGTGGACAAACACTACGTAAATGTGCTGCAGGTTAGCTGCCACCTGATTGCCATGAGCTCAGCCTGCTACAACCCCTTCATCTATGCCTCGCTGCACAGTAAGGTCCGCATGCACCTTCAGGGTTACCTGTGCCCCTGCAGGCATAGTGGGCAGGACCTACTGTCTCGCTGTGCCTCCCGCAATCCTGCCACCTGTCTGACACTCATCTCCGAGGTAGCGGTGAAGGAGAGCCAATCACCTGAGAGCCCCGTCCCTGACAGCTGCCTCTGAAGATGCAAGACACATCAGCACAGACTATTCAGAATGAGCACTCAGACATTAAGGAGGTTTTTGCAGCACTGGAGTGGTTTTCCAGCCAATATTCGATGTTCTTGTCTGAGAACTAAGGCTTTTTTTGTTGGTGGTGGGATTTTCTTTTACAAGGACTAAAGAGAATACTCAGGCTCTCAGCTTTGTTTTGATGTTGCTGCGGACATTAGTGATCCAGGCTCAAGATTCCCCTATACATCTCTTTGACCTTGAATGAAAACAAATGCAGTGCACATTTAATGGAGGAGTATATCTGTTTAGGAATACCCTGTTCTTGAAACCCACCACAGCTAAAGGGGAATATCAGCAAACTACAACTAGATGTTCACAGCTTCTTTTCACCTCCATCTCATCTTATTTCTCTTTCTCAACACTAACAGCAAGTAGTAAGGGAAATCTCTGGTGTTTTGGCTAAGGTACCCTTTTCACGTCACCTTCAACCTTGTTGTAACTGCATTTATATGATTACCGTTTAATGCTGTTTTTTCAGCCCTCACTCATGTCAGAAAACAAGTGATGCAGAATCCCTTGTACACCCTTTTAGTCTTGCAAGCCTCCAAGGATCACTGTATGTCTGATATAGATCACTGCTCAGAAACTTGCCCTCAGAGCCTCTCACTCTCATGTCCAGACACTCTCAAGAGGACTCAAGCAATCAAATGACAGCCTTTCGCCTCTGGTAATGGACTGCACACTCTGCTTTAAAACACAAAAACACAGTAGCTCACACTAGAACACTTCTACATTTCTGAAGATAGGCATAGTTTCATAAAATGTTCAACAGAGGGAGTCTGACCTTTTGTAAGTGGTGAGAGCTAAAGTGATGATAATTTCATAGGAGCAAGTGCCAGTTGTTTTGCCATTATGTGGTTCTGTCATTTCCCTTGGAGGGCTCTGAGAATTGACGTTTTGATTTGGCGGTTCTCTGGAGGTGTGAGATAGACTTAATTAGATGATCTACAATGCGTTCACACTACACTACATTAATCATCAAGTCAACCATTTCTCAGATGAACAAACAAGAGGATATGACCCAAAAGATTTATGAAAATTAATGATGTAATGTCAGCGTGTGCATGTTTGTTTGACAGAAACGAAGCCATACTATTAATGGTTTTATTTTTTAAGCCCACTGTGCTAGTTCTTCATGTCCTTCACAATAATTACTTGTCAGATGTTATGATGTTAGCCCAGTGAGATCTTGAGTAAAATCCACAGCAGACTATGCAACATGAATTATCTTTAGTCCTCATCAATTACTACATTAAATTATCAAATTAATCTCTTTATGTTAATGTTGGAATGAGTGTTGACACAGAAGTGATAGACAGTTCATTCAATCTGCTCTGTGAGAGACATCGTCCCACAAATTTTAGCTCCTACCCTACTTAAACACACCTAAACCTATTGTTCAAGGTCAACTATAGGGGTGCACAAACTTGCTCCTGGAGAGCTACTGTATTTTCCTGCAGATTTCAGCTTCGACCTTGAACAAACACACCTGAACCAATTAATTTGGACCTGCACAGCACTTGACAATTACAGGCAGGTGTGTTTGATATAGGTTGCAATTAAAATCTGCAGGAAGGTAGATCTTCAGGAACAGGGTTGGTCACCCCTGGTCTACTAAAATTATACTAGAAACATTGGCTGTGTCCAAAATCACCCTTATACCCTTAAAAAAAGGCATTTGAGGGAGCTGCCATTTTGTAGTGGTGTCTGAAACCATGGTACATTCTGAAATACACTCAATCAATGCACTCCAATAATGAGTGTACAACCAATGTACACTCAAAGGCTAGAGTATACCCATAATGGACTGAGTTCGAACAATTAATGAATTCCTGTGTCTGACCACAAGATGGCATCCACAGCAGAATCCTATCAGTGTATGTTTCTATATAATGTATTATTTATTTTTTAAATTAACGTTTGTGGTGGCACAGTGGTGCAAGAAGGTCGCTGGTTCGAGCCTTGGCTGGGTCAGTTGGCATTTCTGTGTGGAGATTGCATGTTCTCCCAGTGTTCGCGTGGGTTTCCTCCAGGAGCTCCATTTTCCCCTATACAGTACAAATACATGCGGTATAGGTGAATTGGGTAAGCTAAATTGTCCATATTGTATGTGTGTGAATAAGAGTATATGAGTGTTTCACAGTGATGGGTTGCAGCTGGATCTGCTGCATAAAACATTTGCTGAATAAGTTGGTGGTTCTTTCCACTGCAGGTTAACCACTGATTAATAAAGGGACTAAGCTGAAAATAAAATGAATTAATTAACATTTGTAGACTTGACAGGAATCAAAATACTTACTGTAACCAAACAAAATGGCATCTCATCTTGTGCACTCAGTGCTTGAATTCATACACTTGTTTTTTTCACTCCTTTAGTTGACTATTATTGGACATATGTAGGGAACAGTGAAAGAGGGTACAAGGAGTGATTTCAGATACAGCCTTTTAGACAGATATATCGAGGCAAGCTGGAGCTATCTGCAGGACAGAGTTTAGAAACAACTGCTTTAGAGCTAGCTAGAGGTAGTCATATGAAACGCATTGGTCAGATTATCATATTTAAACACAACCTTATATAATACTGTATTTTTGGCATGAACTTGCTCTGAGAGATTTTTATCTGACTCATCCACCTGTCCTCAATAGGTTTTCTTTAATTGATTCTTCATTAAACTGCAATTATGGCAGTACTCTCACATTGTAGGATGCAACATTATAAACACTGTCAGAACTTCACTGGATACTAAGTGACTAATCCACCACTGACCAGCTATTAAAAAAATGTTTTAGAAGCCCTGAAATCATGGTAAAAATCACACAGTGTGCACTCAGCAATTACAACAGCCACAATTACACACACAAAAGCATACAGTCTTGTAGTTCTGGTTGACTTACTTATTATATGCTATGACAATGTGGATTATGACATGTCACACAGAGAGCATCTGCTGTCGCTGTGGGTTTATTTGCAATTATGTTACCTTGTAAACATGAGTAAAATGCAACACTTTCACCAGTATTTCCCTAGTCTTGTCATTTATTAGAAAGCTTAAAGGAAATGATGCAGCGTTTGCTTGAAAGAGGTTTGCACACAGTTGAGCAAGTAATGAATGTCACATGAATCAACAAACAATCTGTTTCACACTTGAAAGCAGGCACATAGAATTTTGTGATTACATACGCAAACACAGCGGGTAGAGAATAAAGTAGAAGTTGGGACAATTATGTCAGGGTAGATACGCCTACGTGTGCATCTGCATGCTAATTGTCAAATCTAACCACCAACGCTGATTGCTAGCCTAGCACAAAGCCACCAGAGGCAAGATGCCCTGTGCACACATGAAAATATAGAGCCAGCCAATGATCCCCAAGGGTTCGCTAATAAGAACTTGCATATTCCTGTGGTCAAAATGTCCAGACCATCTAATTTTCTACAATAGACCCCTTTGCACATGGAGCGTACTAGCAACAATGCTAACAGGCATGAGTCATAAGAGATGACAAATAGACCCCAAGACCTTGTGGAAAGTGAGAGGCAGCAACAGTTTGTCACCCCATGCTGAGCATTATGAGTAAGCATATAGTCACAGCTAACATCACACGTGTGGATCTTTTGAACAATTTGTGACATGGTTGAGACTTCTTCTAAAATTAAAACTGTTAAAGATCATTATTGAAGATAAAATAGTTCTATTTATGTAGTTTGATGTTTGAGATATTATAAGGGGTGACTAACTTTTGCAATTATTTTCATTTTACAGAATTGCACGTTAAATACGCCCCATGATGTGACAGCAAAAATGAACAAAAACAATAGTATACAAATATAATGAAAGTGATTATCTTAATTGTTAGACATCTTCATATAGTGTTATTTATTACATGAAATTATGAAAAGCTTTTTGTTTTTCTCCATGGCTTCAATAAATAGGAACAATTAAGATACAAAACTTACAAAAATTGTATGGGCTTTACAGGGGGCTTCAGTCATATGATCTTGAATAGGAGTCATAGTGTCATATGATCTTGAATAGGTGTCATAGTGTCAAACCAGAGGAGATGGTTTCCAGTAGGGCTGCATGATATTGGAAAAAAACTAACATCGGATATTTACATTTTCTATGACATATATTGAGATATTGAGTGTAATTTCACCAGATGAATGTAATAGGTTTATTTAAAAAGAATTCATCATTTTAAATACATTGTAATGATTTTATAAGAAAGAGCATCTGCATGAAATCACAAAAATAGATAAATGCAGTAAAGCAACGATACTGTACAAATAAACTGCACAGTGTTTTATGGTTTTCTGGAAGTCTAGCAATATTAAAATAAACAGTAATCAAATGTAAAACCACACTATAGTTTTCACTGCATATATTCCATAAGTTAGAAACATAATTTATTGTGCCTGAATAGTTTAAACTGACATTTAAAAAATCCTCACACAGTCACAGGCCCTAAAACACACATAAATAATGAATGTTTTGGTAACAAGTCATGAGAGTTTTCAAATGTAGTTCCAGTAGTTCCAAGAATAATAATAATATTATTATTATTTACATTTATGTAGTGCTTTTCTGGACACTTTACACATTTTTTGGGGGACTCTTCTCATCCACCACCAGTGTGCAGCATCCACCTGGATGACATGACGGCAGCCATATTGCGCCAGACCGTACACCGCACACCAGCTGATTGGTGGAGAGGAGATAGAGCCATTTATAATATGGAGATGGTTAGGCCATGATGGACAGAAGCCAGTGGGCAAATTTGTCCAGGATGCCGGGGTTACACCCTTACTCTTTTTCGAAGGACATACTCAATATACTGGAGCATTAGGACCCACACAGACCTCACTAATACCACTTCCGGCAGCACCCTAGCTTTCCCAGGTCTCCAATCAAGGTACTGACCGGGTGCAGCCCTGCTTAGCTTTAGTGGGTGAACATGTGAGAGATGCAGAGTGCTAGTCAGAGCTATACCAGTTCAACATTGCAGATCATGCGATGTGACTATCACGGGTACACATATTGCGATATTGCTGGTTTAGATTAAGAAAATTTACCAACTTCTAATGTTTTTAGAAATATATTAATGAAATAACAATGTAGTCTACTAAAATAGCCACTTTTAAATTAGGTCTGAGGTATTTATTAATGACTTTATGATGTTCTAGCAATTTATTGAAACTATGCTTGAGACAGTCACACCATAGTAGTTTTGAGATTTGGTTGTAATGATATAATAACACAGCCATTTGTTATTATTTATTTATTTACTACATTTTAAATGATGACAATCCTACTTGATGACAACACAACAAAACATTTATTCTGTTTTTGATAAGCAACTTATCAGTGTCTTGTTTTTTGATTATTTGGTTCTGTTTAATTGCTCAGACATAGCATATCAATATCTGCTAAATATAGCAAGAGGTACATGAAGTACCAGTGTTGTCCAACATTTTTATCCAGCTAAAAAGACTTTCGCTATCCTGCAGAATGTATTAGGGAAATCAGTGGAGTGAGAGTATGGGTCTAATGATGTCATTAAGCTTCGAGAAGATCTGCGAAGGAATGGGTAAAAGAAGAATCCTGCAAGATGCAACATTAGGATGTGAAGGAAACAAACACATTCTGCAGGCCTGCACCACATTAAAGAGCATCTGTTGTTATCGGTTCCAATGTCAAACACATCTGGCTGTTTAAGATTCAATTGGAAAGAAATGAGACTGGGGGCGTGATAAAAAGGATTCTAGAAGTAAAATTTCCTGTCCTTATTTTAAAAAAAATGTATAAGGTTTTAGATTTGTGCCACTCTCTGGCAACCTCTTGACTTAACAAGGGCTTAAAGTGGTTCTCAAAGACACAAACAAGCTTTGTTCAACATGACATGAAGATGGAGAACAAAGAAAAATGAAGCCCAGAGATCAAAAGAGCTCTGCCTTTGTGTGCAGATCAGGAATTGTGTATTTTTTTATTATTTTAACTCATTAACGGTTTCGTTATTGCAAATCATTTGAGGGCACAAGGGTCACCTTTTGTGAAAATGAAGGAGAGTGAGACAATTAAATGCATTAATTCTTCAGAGGAGGAGGTGAAAGACAATCTGTATCTTGCATGAATTAAAAAAATTATTTTGATTTGTTAAAAAAGTTTTGCTTACAGACAACAACAAAGACAAAACAATCCCTGTTCACACAGATCCACCAAAAAGACTAAAATGCTGTATTATGCATGTTAGGCCAGTTGATGGCAATCACCACTGTTGATGTGTGACTATCAAGTTTTAACACAAGCCACACTGAACACAAGTTAAAACAATCATGGCCACCATATTGTGTTGTTCTCCATGAAAGTGCTCAAAACTGGCCACTTCAGAGGAACCTTCTGAATGAAGGATTTCAAAGGGTCCAACTGATGAGCACGATATTTGTGATCTATGATATTTGGACAGGGAACTTGATGTCACACTCCTAGAGCTCATTCCTGGCTGTTTCTCAATGTGTTTTTAAGCGATCTTGTGTTCTCGTGTAATGTCATTATCAACCATCAAAGTTCAGTTTTAATACTCAAGACCCCAAGAACAGAGGATGATTGTAAGACCTCGGATGCGTTCTTGATATTGAGGAAGCATCGATGCAGATTTGAGGGCAGTACTCACTCTAGAAGTCTTAGAAATCATTGCGGTTGAATAAAGGAGGTGGGAAGTGCAGCATTTTATACCAGTTTATTATTAAAGTTCATTCATTCATTCATTTTCTTTTTGGCTAAGTCCCTTTATTAATCTGGGGTTGCCACAGCTGAATGAACCGCCAACTTATCCAGAATTTGTTTTACGCAGCGGATGCCCTTCCAGCCACAACCCATCTCTGGGAAACATCCACGCGCACTCATTCACACTCAGACACTACGGACAATTTGGCCCACCCAATTTTACCTGTACCGCATGTCTTTGGACTGTGGGGAAAACCCGAGCACCCGGAGGAAACCCACGCAAACGCAGGGAGAACATGCAAACTCCACACAGAAACGACAACTGACCCAGCCGAGGCTCGAACCAGCGACCTTCTTGCTGTGAGGTGACAGCACTACCTACTCTGCCACTGCGTCACCATTATTAAAGTTAAGTAATATAACTTATCTCAGGAGTTTCCCTGAACTCATTATATATAATGAAGAGGCATCATTGTATGAATGCTGTAAAATGTAAATAATCTTCCTTTAAACTGCATGAAGGTCATGTGACCATCAGGAGGATCGCAGCAACTAACTTTTCACAGGATGCGTTCTATGTTCTTGCAGTATCCTGAGTTTAATCTTCGGAGGTAACTTGTCAAGACCACACTCCACAAAAACGCAAGTCCATTCTCTGTGTTCTTGGAATTGAAAAAGATGCCCCATTCCCTAATCCAAGGGTGCCCAAACTCGGTCCTGGAGGGCCAGTGTCCGGCAGAGTCTAGTTCCCACCCCAATTAGACCCACCTGAACCAGCTATCTAGGCACTTTAGATGTATGTCAGAAGCATCCAACAGGTGTGTCAAAGCAAGTTGGAGCCAAACTCTGCAGGACTACAGCCTGGACTGAGTTTGGGCACCCCTGCCTTGTTGTCTTCAAAGCTGTCACTCCGGAGGCTAAATGTAGTATACTCACTTTACATAGAAAATAACAGCATTAATTTTGAAATTAAAAATTATAACTAAATATGTGGTTCTTAAGTCTGTTTGGAGGCACGCCAACGGTACATTGTTAATTAACTCCGAAAGACTTTTGGCCTCATTTATTCACATCAATTTCTGGTCTTATAATCTCTGTAAACAAGCTGATGAGTTGCACCAGGTGTGTTTAATTACAGGAGTTTGAGAATGTGTCTGGTTTGCTTCCAGGAATAGAGAAAGGAAAGGCTACTATACTATTCTTAGGTAGATAAAAGAGTGTAATTTCCAACCAGCATCATCCTGATGACCCAATGCCTTTCTAAACCTGAAAACCTTGGCTGAGCTTGAAATTGCCCCCTATATCCTCATTCATTATTCACTACATTGGTCCACTAATATAGTCCACTTGAAAGAGTGAATGAAAACAAATGAGCACATTAAGGCAATGAGTGTGTGCAGAGCTGCCACTTGTATATTGTTTGCATTTGCTGTTTAATAACCATTTAAAGCATATTAAATTGGCAGCTTAAATAGTAATGAAAAGACCATTCTGCCAAACTAAAATGTATAGATGAAATAATTTAATAATGAATTAAAATGAATTTGTTACTATGTACTACTACTATTGGACAAGCAGTTTGGAAACTAGATGGATGATCGAGATCCAATTTCAGTGATTCTCTGTCAAAAGGCAATGATCGTTGTGAACCCATGAATCATGCAGGTGTTCCCCAGAGGCAAACTATTGACCCCCTTTACCAGGGGTCACCAATCTCGTTCCTGGAGGTCCGGTGCCCTGCAGGGTATAGCTCTGACTTGCCTTAACACACCTGCCGGGGTGTTTTAAGTATACCAAGTAAGACCTAGATTAGCTTGTTCAGGTGTGTTTGATTAGGGTCGGAGCTAAAATCTGCAGGACACCGGACTTCCAGGAAAAAGTTTGGTGATCCCTGCCCTATACCCTCATTCTCTTAGGGATGCTGTTTAGTTTGTGCTTGGTTGGTTGACAAATCCCACAGATAGATTAGATTTTCAATTTCTTAGTAAGACCCTATGATAGTTTTTAATACTTAGTGAGTTGTCTATTAGCAATTGAACAATTAAACTTTGATATTGTCTGGCATGTATTCAAACATTAACAATTAAATAATAATTTATTTAGATATATACACTGATAGAATTCCACTGTGGATGTCATCTTGTGGTCAGATGCAGAAAATCTTGGTTTAACTCTCTAGACAAGCTCGGTCCTGGAGAGCCGGTGTCCTGCAAAGTTTAGTTTCAACCCCAATCAGACACACCTGAGCTACAGCTAATTAAGCTCTTACTAGGCTTTCTAGAAACGTCCTTGCAGGTGTGTTGAGGCAAGTTAGAGCTAAAATCTGACTGAGTTTGGACACCCCTGCTTTAGACCATAGGGGTCAAACTCAGTTCCTTGAGGGCCATAGCTCTGCACAGTTTAGTTCCAACTCCAAGTAAACACACCTAATCAAACTAATTGAGTGATTTAGGCTTGTTTGATACCTACATGTAGGTGTGCTGAAACAGGGCTGGAACTAAACTCTGCAGGGCTGCTGCCCTCCAGGAATAGTTTGACACCTCTGCTCTAGACACTGGCTGCGTCCAAAAATGGCTACTACTCAAGGAGGTACTACATTTGAAATTTGAATTCATTAGACAACCATTAGTAAAGTAGGTTCTAAATAGTATAAATATCAGTCATATGAATGGAACTCGGACTCATCCACCATTTTTTATTATCACATGACCTACCATTTGCTTCACTCCCAATTATGAACCTCTCACGTACTATGAATTTGCACATACTGCTCAGCTTGCATACGGTATTTAGCATACTATATAGTATGAAATTGTGCCATTTCAGACGTAGCTATTGAGTGTACATCGGTTGAATACTCGTTATTGTTGTGCATTGTGGTATAGATTGAGCACACTTCATAACATGCACTATAGCTGCGTCCCAAATAGCACATTATACACTATGCCCTTATGCACTTACTCAACAGCATAGTATATGAATGTAGTGTCATCCCAAATGGAACGCTAATGTTTCATTTTTACTAAGTAGAAATTCAAACCGTTTCCCAGATGAGGTTTGATGTCTGCCAAATTAGCGAAATGACCAAACTACCAAATAATACCTGCCATGAGTATAACCGCATTCACTATCGGGAGGCGGTATAATCACTCTCGTAGGTGAATTTTGCTTTCACAATCCAAAATAAATAAAGTAATACAACATCAGTGGCCAAAGCTCCTCCCCTTCCTCTATGTGAGCAAAGCAGTAGCCGCTGAGTGTGTGAGGTGTCCAACAGTCCACACTTCTTTTTAATGGTTAAATAAGTGCATCATTCTGGTATTTAAAGTGCACTTATTCTTTTTAAGGTTTTCAGTATGAATGCACTATATAAACTATTCATACTCCAAAATGGAGTAGAATAATGCATAAGTATGCAATTTGGGACACACCTCGTGGTTTCGGATGGCACTACAAACAGTTGCTCCCTTCAATAGTGCACTATTTAAGGGTACAGAGGGCGATTTCAGATACGGCCCATGTCTCTCTAGTTTTTTTTTTCTCATCTCAAATAAGTTTTTGTACATTTTTTATGACACATAATTGAGATGTAGTTAAAAAGAATAATAGTAAATAGTAGTTATTTTGGGCCTGTTTAGCTGAGCCCTCCATAGAACAAACAAAACACTTGAAATTTAATGGTATTAGATCACTTGTGTCAAACTCATTTCCTGGAGGGCCACAGTTTAGCATTAACATTAATTAAACACACCTGATCAAACTAATTGAGTCCTTCAGGCTTGTTTGAAAGCTACAGGTACATGTGGTGTACAGGGTTGGATTTGGATCTGAGTTTAATGCCCCTGTGATGATTAGCTAATTTAATTATGTTGTACTTTCAATAAACATTTCCAAATGTTTTGTAAAAAATCCTATGTATGATTCACCTCAGTTTTTCTTGAATTTACGTAGTTTTGACCAGAAGGAACCCCAGGCTTAGAATTTTTATTTATTTTTTATTTATTTATTTTTTTGTGAAGCAATAGGTTAAATTGAATTTTTTCTGCCATGACTATTTTTATAATGCATTGAGTGTACACTGGTTGTATGCTTGCAGTGCATTATGGAATTGAATGCTCACATTTTGGGGTGAGAGTAAGGACAGGACACCCCCGAACTTGATACACACCAATCTGTTTTACCACTGTACCTATTTGTGTGTATTGTACCTAACCAACTCATCTACAGTGTATCCCTTTCAGAAGACTGCAGTCAGTAAACAAAGGCACAAAGTTACTTTCAGAAATTATTTCTTTCACTGCCTCTTGGTGGTGGAATAATCTTCCTAACCCTAGACAGAATATGGAATACCTGACAGAATGCTGAAAACCCACTGCATAAATTCTGCTTTCCCCATAAATAGCTCCATAAACTGGCTTGTATTTGATAAAAGTCTTTGTACTGGCAGTATTTGCCTCTTTATGAAGGATCATTTGTTGAAACAATCATTTGTAAATTGATTTGGATAAAAATGTTAAGTAAATGATTAAATGTAATGCAGTTCAGGGTTGTCCTACCCCTGAGGGCAATTTTTAATTATATGTTTGACGGATATGGGGGGACTGAAGTACTTTACAACCAGAGGAAAACTTTACAGAGGCAGAACATGAATACTCCAAACTTTTTATAAACTACCATGAATCACTTTGAAGTCTGTGTCAATGTAGTTGAAACAATGAGTTGTATTATAAGGACTTGTAAGAATCTTTTGGAACAGGGGTTTAACATTCCTTAATGTTGCACTCAAACCTGTCACTGGCATGACACCTTTTCAAATGGTACTCTTTTGTGCCCTTAATGTGGACATTGGTAACTTAAAAGTACAATTGTGTACCTTTAGGGTACACATTTGTATCTTTGATGTACTATGAGGTACACATTTGTACTTTTTATGTATTAATATGTAACTTTAAGTTACATACAGTATGTGGCCCTGTAAGGTGCAAAGGTGTACCTTTTGAAAAGGTACCACCCCAGTGACAGGTTTTGTACCTTTATTTCTGAGAGCATGAGGACCACTGTCCTTTTATTTAAGTTACCTTAATTTAACACACCACAACTCAGTCTTCATATTTAGGCAAGTCTGTGTCAGAATGAGCAGGCCAAGATCTGTTCATTTAACCCAATATTACTGGAAAACATGTCACCCTTCCTGGACCAAGAGTGGGCACCACTGTTAAGAAATCATATTAATAATTGGACACTATATGATTTCATAATGTTGGGGGCGGATATAGATTATTCTCTGTGGTAACAGGTGATGTCACAGCCTAGAAATAAATTAGGTTTGTGAAACTCATTAGAAACTTGCTAGAAGCAACAGCCCTGCGGAGACCACCATCCTCCAGAATGTAGCTCAGTCTCTAATCAAACACACCTGTTTGTAATTTTCATGCAATCCTGAAGCCATATGCTGCATCCCAAATTGCCTACTTATGCTATGTCCTAAATGTATGTACTCTTTTTGTGAAGACAATTGACATACTTTTGAGTTAAGGACAGAAGAAAGTATGCAAGCATTGGGGCATACTTCCTAATGGTATGCTCTGTTGCTTAGTTATGTGCCCTGTCAATCTTTGTCACATCATTTACATTTCTTTCATATATTGTTGCCTACCATATTAAAAATGCAGAATTTCAATGTTCACATAATCATGCATTCAGAAGTTAAAGACCAAATGTCAAATATAAAAGGTCAAATAGTTATTTCAGATCAAAAATAATGCAGAAAACATAAAATAAATAATTTCCATTTTTTTAATTAAGGATCATTCAAATATGTACCAAAGCCTCTCCACCTAATCGCCAGTCTCACACATCCACCATGTTTGAAGTTTTTTTGAACAATTTTTACCTGAGATTGTAGTCCTAATCAATCAATTTTTGAGGGCAATATTGGCTGTTAGAGTGAACACAGAGCTGCACTTCAAAATTATGCCAGAAATAGTACTTGAATTTACTTTACAACCACTAACAGTTTTCTTTATTGGATGAGGATGAGTAGTATATGAATATAATTGTTAGGTCATCCCAATGTAGTAGTACGGTACATTGCACCTACTGTTTATCGAGTTCAGAAATGCTTCTCAGCTCACATACTGTTTTAACATGCTACACTGTAAAAAAATATCTAGAAAATAGCAGTTTTCTCTATTTTGTGATTCATGTCTTTATTACATTTTTTTCCAGCGTTTGTTTGTGCTTTTGAATTGCATTATGGGACCTTGATCTTTCAATGTTCAACTTTTAACATTGAAAAGTTGGAAAAAGTAACTTTTATGAAAAATTTTAATAGTATAAAGTGATATATTGTCTGGTTTGTTGTTATATGTTATGGTACAAAAACCTTGTAATAAGCTGCGAGATCAAAGTTCCGTAACACAATTCACTACTATGAATAAGCAAAAACAGTTCTGATTCACAAAATAAGTAAACTGTTAGATATTATGTACAGTGTATAAAGTAGATATTTATACAAATTTTAGATGCACTGACTTAAAATATTTTCAAATACCTTTAAGATGAATTATATGCAAATTGGGACACAGCAATAGGAATGCTTTTCGTTTGTGTTTAATTTGGAATGGAGCTTAGTGGCCCTCAGAGGGACTATAGATAATTGAGCTAAAGTTGGTTTTATATTCACACATTTGGACTTTCATCTTCCAAATTTAATCTTAGAAAATAATTCTTTGGAAATTCTAAATAGGCAAATCATATCATTGGGCAGCGCGGTGGCACAGTGTGTAGCGCTGTCACCTCATAGCAAGAAGGTCACTGGTTCGAGCCTCAGCTAAGACGGTTGGCATTTCTGTGGAGTTTGCATGTTCTCTCCGTGCTTGAGTGGGTTTCCTCTGGTGTCTCCCACAGTCCAAAGACATGCACTATAGGTGAATTGGATATGAGAGTGTTTGGGTGTTTCCCATTGATGGTTTGCAGCTGGAAGGGCATCTGCTGTGTTAAACGTGCTGCATAAGTTGGTGGTTCATTTTGCTGTGGCGAACCCAGATTAATAATGGGACTATGCCAAAAACAAAATTAATGAATGAAATCATTAACCAGCCAATGACTATTAGAAGTACAACACTGTTTACAGTCAATTAAATAGTGCTAATGTTGTTTTGAAATCATGAGCATGTGACTTGCATGTGATTTCAGACCCAATATTGAAAGTAGCATGTCACAAATTGTCACTGGTCAAAAATAAATTAATGTGTGAATATAAAGCCAACTTTACCCCAACCGAAAGATGCCCACCTCTGGTTTAGCCTCAAACATACGTTTGGTGCATCATCTCCAGTTAATCAACCTTTCAATGAAACCCTGGATATTACTTTGTTAGTTTACCCAAAAATGTAAAATCTGTTTATTACTCAGCTTCATGTCTTCTCATCCAATGCCTTGATAGTGTTGTTTATTTTTGGAAGACAAAATAACATTTTAAATAAAATCTGAGAGCGCTCTCATCCTCCATAGATATTAAAAAAGTCCACAAAAGAAACCAAGACACACTGTTAGAAAATTCCAAATGACTTTGGGGTTCAATTGTAATCATACGAAGCTTCAAGAACTCTTTTGTGTCCCCAAAAAATCTAAATCTTTTGTTAACATGAGCTCTGATCTTCTCTCTTTTATTTCTTATGCATCTTGTCATTTCCCCTTGGGCTTTAACCATGTCACCTCTACAATATACAAGCAGTAAAATTATTCAAAATACAAGCTATCTGCCATGCTTACAACTTTAACAAACTATTAAACTCACCATTGTGTCCATGTTTTGTTCAAGTAATCCCTTTGACTTTTATCAGAACATTCTCTGTTGTCAGACACCAAAGATGACAAACAATTGACCTCCATTCTTTTCAAAGCACATTTTTTTGGCTTCTACGTTGGATTCCAAAATACTTTCACTCTTGCACTTTCTGTGCTCTAGCGCCACCTGTCTCACTCTTTTTTTGCAAATACAGCACCCCCATGATCTATCTCCAATAATAGGTGGCCTATTTAATCACAGGGTAATGGAAAAATAAATCAACATACTGGGCGATGTGATAAAAAATAGCTTTGTTGTGCTATTATTGATTTTTTTTCTGGTGTGAATAGCTCTATAGGGATCATAGTCATCATGTCACGTGAACCATTTAATTTGGACTGTGCGAAATTGCCTTAAAGGGATAGTTCACCCCCCAAAAATAAATCACTAATTACTAACACTGTGTGGTTTCTGGCATTCATTCATTTTATTTTCTTGTAGAATACAAAGGAAGATATAATCTGTTGACGATCTGTCTTCTGTTAAACACAAAAAGAGATTTTGAAAAAATCTGAAAGCCTACAACCATTAATTGATCCATAGCAATGAAAACAAGTTTAATGGAGGTTAATGGTTACAGATCCCAGCTTTCTTAAAAATATCTTCTTTTGTGTTCAACAGAAGACAAAGTCAAACAGATTATACACAAGTGTAAATGATGACAGAAATTAAACCCACACGGACAGAACCTATATAAACATATGTTTTAATATAGGTTTTAATAAAGGTTTTTAATATATGTGACATATATAAAATTGGCTGTTTTCCTTTATTATATGTACATATATGTAAATATATGTACTGTACATATAATATAGGAAAATGGCCAATTTTAGATATGTCACATACAGTATATTAAAAACCTATCTCAAAACCTATATTAAAACATATGTTTATATAGGTTAATTTATTTGTCAAATTTAAATTCTATAACATGCCAGTTACATGTGATACCAATTTCAAGTGTTCGCACATACATAAACTTTAGTTCTTAGTTATTGCCTTTATAATAGAAAATATGAGCTAGGCATCATGTATGACAGTTGCCAAAGTGAGATATGAGCTATATAGGAGACATATCTTGTATGTACTGTATATATAGGGCTATGTAGATATAAAGAAGCAATACAGGAGACCTATATGGCCTGTATATGCACATATATGCAACTCAGTTTTGCCTATATGTGGCATATATACGCATACATATATATATATATATATATATACATGTGTATATATACATGTACAACTGTGGTTGTAACCTTTAAATTAGTTCTTTCATTCATAAATTCCTTCTCATTAGGAGCCAAAAGAAAATCACACTTAAATTTACACTCTTAAAAAAAAAACACTCCAGACTCAGTACTGACAACATGTTTGGAACAGCTGAAGTGTAAATGAGCATTGCAGGGGTGAAATGGTGCTTCAGGGAAACCATAGCAACCATTTTTAAGTTGCCACTCAAGTAATATTCATTTGGATTGTTCCCATTTGGCAGCGTACAGCTTCTTCCTTTATTCCTCTGGGGGACTGCGCAAAGTACAAATCTTAAATGGCAGCCGGTGTAATAACAACGATAACAACAACGTCAAACAGAAATCTAACAGCAATGACCCCCAAACACAAGACAGAAGTGTCTTTACATTTTAAAAACCCACAGTGCTTTTAACATTTGAGATTGTTTATAATGGCCATATCATTTCTGTCTGTTTCCCCTGTGCTGCCAGCTGTCTTACCTTTAATACGAAAAACAATCAAGGTAGTCAGCTAGTCACAGATGCACGTATTTTACAGAAACTTCTAATGTTTGTCCTGCATTTTCTAAGGTAAACCATTCTGGCAATTTGCATAAATTAGCATAGACTATTCAAAAGAGGAATCAACAATGAACGAGGCAAATAACCAAATGTGCTGCGCACCAGGATACACGCGAGCTGTATTTATGCAGCTTACAAAAACTGCACAGTCTAGAATGACATTCACAGATATCAGCTGCTAATCCATATGCATTTTGCGTATGAAAATTATAGCTCTGAACAGCTGTATACATGTGAGCCACTTTAATTTTCCTGCTGTGTTATATGAAATTGCATTATTATCAAGTAATTATCCCAGAGATGATTATGCAGCTTTGCTGTCTGGACATTTTTTTTGCAACGATCAGGAGCTATTAGTACTCTGCATGCTCAATATAAAAACGAGGGGAGAAAAAAAAACTTAATCAATACTTCTCTGAGGAGGAGAGGTGAATAGAGGTCTCGCTTATAAATAAGCTCATCTGTCTTGGTATCTCATTTCGATCAAATTCAAACACACTGTGAATAAAGGCAGATCCGTCATGCACAAGATTTTTGACTCAAGTGGTATTTTTTTATCCCTTGTATAATATATATATTTTTAAGCATATTTAAAAATGCTGGGTTCTAAACAACACTGGACCCCATTATATATACTCACCCGCCACTTTATTACAAACATCTTACTAGTACCAGGTTGGACCCTCTTTTGCCTTCAGAACTGCTTTAATCCTTTGAGGCATAGATTCAACAAGGTACTGGAAATATTCCTCAGAGACATGAGCATCACACAGTTGCTGCAGATTTGTTGACTGCACATCCATCATGCGAATCTCCTGTTCACATCCCAAAAGAGCTCTATTGGATTGAGAGCTGGTGACTGTGAAGGCCGTTTGAGTACACTGAACTCATTGTCATGCAAGAAACCAGACTGAGGTGATTTGTGCTTTATGTCATGGCACATTATTGTGCTGGAAGTAGCCATTAGAAGATGGGTACACTATGGTCATAAAGGGATGGACATGGTCAGCAACAATACTCAGGTAGGTTGTGGCGTTGAAACGATGCTAAATTGGTACTAAAGGGCCCAAAGTGTGTCCACACCATTACACCACCACAACCAGCCTGAGCCTTTGAAACAATGTAGGATGGATCCATGCTTTCATGTTGTTGACGCCAAATTCTGACCCTATTATCTGAATGTCACAGCAGAAATCGAGATCAGGCAACGATCAGCTTCTCTCCGTTAAACAGAAATTGGGGGAAAAAAACAGGGGGGCGAAAACATCAGTATATAAATATATATAGTACTATTGTATTTCTGCTGAAGTTGTGGCTGCTGCATTTAAAGAGCTTTCTCATCCATACTCTAGAATAAAATAAATACATTTAAATGAATTTTAATAAATGTGAAAATATATATGTTTTAATTATGCCACTGGGTTATTTCAAACATGCTAAATTATGAAAATTATCTCATCTTCTGCAAGCATTTCTACATCCAAGCAACACAGAAGCTGTAGCAAGTGATCAAATCATTGCCCAAACATGCATAAGTCGATGTGATCATCAAACATTCATGCTGCTTGAAAAAGCAGGTATGTGTCTGTGCCAACCTGAGGTGCGTTGATGGAGTCGATTCCATATTTTCCTTTGTAGCATAAGAGAGTTCTTATAGGACATCGGTTGGACAGCTTGAATGTTACAAATATGGTTAAAAAAAGAACAGTTTAGCATTAATTGAGAACAAAACCAAAATCATAATAAGACACAAGTGCATTTCCTTTTGGCCATTTAATTTACTACCCTACACCATGTGCTAAAAATCTTTTGTTTTCTTTTGTATTTCAGTCAGTTGTCTGTCCTAGTCTATAGAACAATGTATCTGCTTTTATTAGCACTTTGGCTTATTTGCCAGTATTTAAATATCTTGTTAAAAAAAGAAAATCTTTTGTCGATAGCTTTCCTCTAGTCAATTGTATTGTTTACTGTGTTTGCCGACTTGAGGTCTCTTGTGTTTTTATTGTTTGGATGTCTTGTGGTTTCTTCTCTGATTCTACAGCACTTTGGATCAACTGGTAGTTGTGTGAAAGTGCTTTATGAAGAAAAAATAAAGACAGATCCTGTTAATCTTAGTTGTAATCGGCGTTCTGAATGCTGTTTAGATCTAATCTTTGTTGATAATTTGCTACTTTCTTAGCTTTTGGATATATTATTTTCTTCATTGTTTTAATGAAAGATAAAAAGACTAAATAATGAATGTGTTGAAATAAACAGCATTTAGTTTGGTTATTTATTTATTTTTAGTCTGGAAAAATGTGATGGAAGAATTAATGGGGGAAAAAACACGAATTACAAAATATATCAATTACTAATTATTGAATTTTTTGTTTTCAAAGTAAGAGAAGGTAAAAAATAGTTGACAATGTATAATTATTATACAACCCCAAATCAGGAAAAGTTGGTAAATTTATTTGTATTTTCATTGCAGACAATATGAACACAGTCATTTCATCACAGTTTTTCTCAGTCGCTTTGGTGCATTTCTCATAACACTATTTACATTTGCACAACAGTTAATGCATTTCTTAAAACAATTAGTACAGACTGCAAAACCTAGTGGATAACCTGCAAAAGCTTGTCACTTGCTCAAAATGGATAGCTCATTCCTCAAAAGCAAGTATTCATGTTAATGAAAGTGTCAGTGTCATCAAAATGAAAAGTTCTGCCACCATTGTTTATGAACAAAAAAGTCAAATGGCTTTGTCGTGTTTTCATTATAACCCTTTACTCTGTACATTTGTTCCAATGCAAAAAAAAGTCCAATACAATACTATTTGCACAGCCATTTGAAAACTACAGTAAAGTTAGACATCACTGCATTTAGTGAGGTATCTGAGTACAAGACACTGAATATGTATGTTTCACATTTTTACTGCATATGCTCTTTGCTATTCTAATTTATTCACAGCATTGTGCAAAATAATACATACACCCTTATTTACAACAAACATAAACTTCCTTTGAGTAGAGCTGTGCACAACTGTAAACAATATTGCAGTACATATTGGAACTAAACCTACAACATACACAGGTCTGTAAATCATTCATGAAATTGTTCAATTTAGAAGACATTTTCAGGAAAAACAAAAATATTTTTTAAATAAAATTAGCTTGACAGATTTTGACAACTAGTTCAACCTGTTTGTCTGTAATGACTCAAGTAATGAAATGAGGACAATTAGTTTTATATGGAATGACTATTCAGCATCCACAAGTTTAGTTAATTTTGACTGACATTACAAAATTAAACGATAATGTTACAAACAGCAGAGAGTTGTATGAAAGCAATTGATGCATGTCCAAAAGCATTTGCAATTTGTTGGAAGGAATGAGAAACTGCTACTATGATGTGCACAAATGACTAGTTGTTTTGAGAAATGCATTAACTGTTGTGCAAATGTAAATAGTGTTGTGAGAAATGCACCAAAGCGACTGAGAAAAACTGTAATAAATATATATCCTTTCCAGTCATTCAGACCTGCAACACATTCCAAAAAAAGTTGGGACAGGAGCAGTTTAGGGCTATTTATCAGCTAAATTGGCTAAATAAGGATGTGATTTGAAACAGCTGATGTCAACAGGTGATTGTAATTATGATTTGGTACAAAAGCAGCATCCAAGAAAGGAATTTCAGTGCATAAAGGACAAGGGAACAAGCCTAAGCTGAACAACTGTGATCTCCAATCCATCAAGCAGCACTGCATCAAGATTCGTCATTCATCTGTAAATGATATCATCACATGGGCTCAGGACTATTTTGGCAAACTTTTGTGAAAGTACCACAATGCGTAGTTACATCTACAAATGCCAGTTAAAATAGTACTATGTCCAAAGGAAGCCCTATGTTAACAGTGTCCAGAAGTGCCGTCAACTTCTCTGAGCTCTGAGGCTTCTGTATTTTTTGGGAGAAATGAGCCTGTGCTCAGGACCAAACACGAAAATGATTATGCAGACTGTTATCAGCAACAAGTCCAAAAGACAGGGCCTGTCATGGTATGTGGGTTATGTCACATTTGTCACATGCTGTTCCAACTTTTTCTGATTTGGGATTGTACAGGTAACAATACAGTACAGTTAAATATTCTTCCAAATGTTCCACACTTGGAAGGTAAGGTGGCTCCACTGCAACAAAGAAACAAAAATACTGTATGTTTAGTTTCATGTCAAAAAAATGAAAGAAATATACACATTTCTGAAATAGACAAGAAAGTGACAGAATGCTTTACTTTGGATGAATGATCTCTTTCATAGTGTGAAGGCTTTCAAATCTTCATGTTTTTACTGTCACAAGACTGGAAACTCATATGACGCTGATTTGTTTGATTGGAACAGTTTGCTTCCTCTAACCAAGAGCTCATGCTGTGTGTCTTCAAGGCAGATTGCATATGCATCACATTATGTGTCCATTTTTCTTCATCCCGCCAGAAATAGGTGTCACTGAGTCAAATATTACCAAAAACAGAAAAATCCTTCTGGAAAAAGATGGAATGTGATGAAAAAGCTCCTGTGACAGAGAGTCAATTGAAGCTATAAATTGGTTTGCACATTTCATGTGGTGCTTTTTAGTATGGTAAATAGCCTTCATTAACTACAAAGTATTCACAAATAGAATGTTTTCTGAAAGTATCCGACAAGCTACGTCCTCAGTGATGTTAAAACCAATGATGCTTGATGGCACAATATTTTTCGGAGGCGAGATTTTAAATTATTTTTCAGTAAACAATCATTTTAAGATCTTTTTTTTTATATAGTCAAAAGCCCTCATTAGATTTCATTGTATAGAAAAGAGCAGGACATTCTGCCTCACATATCCTTTTGTGTTCTGTACTTGCAGGAAAAAAATAAAAAAATCTAAGACTTTTGGTGTATGAGAGTGAGTGCAACTCCTATCTTTGTGCTCTTTGAAACAGTATTAAGCAAGGACAAAAGAATCTGTCAAACACTTATTTGCAATTATAAGATTTTTATTATAAATGTTATAAAAAAAATTATATGACTACATAGATTGCTCAGACTTGAACTCTTGTTTCATCTAAAGAATTGTTTTAATAAAAAAAATATCATAGATCACAGAAATAAGTGCCTCTAAAATCCCATTTGCCTTTAGAACATCTTGTTCGGAGGTTAAGTGTTATTAATTCTGGAACGTTTCCACAGAAAGCAAGGCAGGAAGCTAAATATATCAGCATAGCTTTACTCATTTATATAAAAGGTCTGCAATATTTAGTCTGCAAAATGGAAAAACCACATTCTGTGTGTCTTCAGTAGTTGTAAATTGTAATCATACGTAGCTCCAACACTTTTGTGTGCCAAAAATAACTGAAAAAATTATTTTGTCTTCGTATCACGTCCTAGTGCACATTTATACAATGTTTGTGTGTTGCACTGCTGATTATAATGTTAATACATTAGCTGTGTCCTAAATTGCATACTTCCATACTATATAGTACATTAAAACAGTAAGCAAGCAGAGCAGTATGTTTGAATTCATAGAAAAAAAAAACAGTATGTGCAGCCTGATCTCACGAGCAAACGTAAGTATTGTATGTTTTGTCAGTTTAGTGGCTATTTCGTACAAATTTGTACGAGTTGAGTCGTACGAAATTGTACGATTTTAAAAAGAAGGCGTGGTACCCAACCCCGCCCCTAAACCCAACCGTTATTGGGTAATGAGCAAAGTAAGTAAATGGTACGAATTAGATTGTACGAATTCATTCAAATTAGCCACTAAATCAAAAAGGTACGAATTGCCGTGAGATTGTGTTGGTATGTGAGAAGTACCTGGATGACACTACTTCTGGCGAGATTTTAAAGTGCATCGGATGGATGCTACGTTATCCCATGATGCACTGTGAGAGAATGGGAGTGAAGCGACTCAACTGCGAGTAGGTCACGTGATCATTACAAAATGGTGGCTGTAGTATGTTCAAGTTCCATTCATACTGCTCACATTTATACTGTATAAAACGTACTTTTCTTATGGCCGAGTAGTATGTTTAAATTAAAATGCAGTACCTACTGAGTAGTAGGAAATTTCATACACAGCCATTATTGTTTTTACAGTTTTTTTTTCCTCACAAATGTGTTCTTGGAACTTTATATAATTACAGTTGGACCACTAAAGTCACGTGAAATGTGTTACATTCCTTTTCTGGACATTTCAGGGCAATTGCTGTCTTTGAAGGATGAGAGAGCTCTCATAATTCACCTAAAATATCTTAATTTGTGTTCAGAAAATAAACAAAGGTTTCAAGGGGATTAAAATGACATGAGGGTGGAGATTAATCAGTATTTAATTTTTTTGGGAGTACTAATCCTTTAATAAGACCAAATTTATGTTGATACATTAGACTTACTCAAGCGTCTTATCTTTGTTGGTCAATAATAATAATATATTGTTAATTCTATTTCCAATACCCATTCCTGTTTAAGACGGCCATGAGCAGCTTATACAAGACCAGCTAAGAGACATCTTAAAGTCGGCGTGAAATTGAAGTTAAGATTGTCCTTTTTTCTTCCATCGTGATATACATCAAATGATTTCTTAAATGAGAAAAAAACGTAGGGCGGTGCATGATTTCATCTTTTGGGAACCAATTGGCTATATGCACAGCTATTGATTTTTAGCCAACGATAAACTTACATTGAAGTTTAAAGTAGCTATTTTCAATTTCATAAAGTTTTTGTTTTCTTGCATCGATGTTGTTATGTTATAAAAATACAATCAGTTAAATAGACTTAAGCATTCATCTAGTTCAAGGCTATTTAATTAGTTCGTCATGTCAGCCAGTTCATGAAAAGCATGTCAAATGAGGGGCCGGAGAGATATGACTTGCAATTTAAGTGATGACACAACAGCAATATAAGAGCCCATATGCTGTATTTTTTGCTCCTTAAGACACCCACTTTGGCATTTTCTACATTAAAACGTTGATATATTGTATTTTGAAACTAGATAACATCACTGCATTGCAATATGTGGCTTTTTTTTACAAAACATATTTAAATGTTGTATTTCGAAGCACAACAAAATCAGTGTATTGCTTAAGTACATTCAGACACATTCGTATGTTTTAAACTGCATAACAATTAGGGATGCAACGATTATTATAGATTTTAGTTGTACGATCATAGTCTGAAGAATAATCCTGGTTTTACGGTTATCACGATTATTATGCATTTATTAAATTAAAAAAACTACTAGTTTGAAAAACAGCTTATATTTTAAAGTGTTGATTATTGCTGCTCAGTAACCAAATACATACAAATATTAATACAAAAATAAAAAAACAATAGTCCATTTCTCTCTTTGGACTTAAAAATAAATAAAAAAACAGTTTTTGATTTAAACTTGAGTGATAATTTTACAATGAAAATAAATGACAGAGCAAAGAATAAATAAATATAAATAAGCATAAATAAAAATAGTTATAGTTATTCCAATGTATGTGCATATTCGCCTCGGTATAAGCTTGAAACTACTAGCACACAGTTGGCATAACTTTGTTTAGTTGCAGCAGTTTTGTTCCGTGCAACAGAAACACAACGTTGAAAAGCCTTTACGGTTAATTAATCGTAGTGTATTAAAGCGCGGTTAATTGTAAAAACGACTAATCATTGCATCCCTAATAACGATATCACTGCATTGTACAAAAGGCCTTTTCCAAATGTTTATACATATTCAAATGTTTTCGGCTGCCCGCGCAACTCGCTTAATGTCAGGTGACTTACGCTGTGCGCAGCCTTTAACTGCAGATCATGCTGCATTGAACAGACCCACGTCACTTCATAACTATAGCGGCTGTTTTTCAACTAAACTAAATTTATTTTTTATGTCTTGGTCACACCATTTGGCAGGCCGGAACAAATTGCCTCGGGGGCTGGGTTCGGCTTGCCAGCTGCCAATTGAATTCCCCTGATCTAGTTCCAGCGTAAAACTAGATAATAGACTGTGTAAACACTAGCGCCGTCAGTAGCATCAGGCTAGCGCAAAAACTCCATAAAAATAAAAATAAATGAAAATAAAACAAACATCTTAAAGACATGATGAGGAAAAATGGAATTTAATGCAGTTCTTCTGAGACCCACTTTAAATCATATATCTATCAGGCAGTGAAGATCAATGATTTTTAAAGAAATCAGATCTTAAATTAGGTGATTTTATAATGCAAGATGGCTCACCTGAAGTGCTTCGACTGGCTGACTGAAAATTAAAAGTCTGCGTGCATATAGCCTATTGGATTGTTGGAATGCATCAAAACATACCTAACAAGCTGTTTGTTCATTTATTTATTTATTTCAACACATATGGGCGTGCATGGAGGAAAAGTTGGATTACTGTGAAAACCAAAATTTGATATCCTGTTCTCTCATTTAGAGTCACTAATGGATTCCAAAATCCCTTTGTCTCACCAGGCTCTGTAATGACAAAGAGGCCGACCCGTTGAGAGAATAATAATGAGGTGTATGATCCCAACTGCAACAACCCTGACAACCTCTTTTCTTATTTTATTTTGAATCTATAAATTTCTTCCAGTGTGGTCTGAGACATCCCTGTGAGCTTCTTGGTCCAAAAGGTCCATCTAAGCTCTGCTGCTTATGCTGCGTGAATAATAGTAAGTGACACACTGACAGAATGTCATTCAAAGCAGTGAATATGTTCTAAAAAGCTAATTTGATCAGACCAAGTAATGTTTTATTTATGTATGACTTATTTACTTCAGGGGTTAGATATTAAAAGATGAGTTAAGACCATTTCAGGATCACAGTGCTGCCCTAAAGTATTAATTAATTGACATTTTAAAGCTTTATACTGTCCTTCAAACCATTAAGGCAATTTTGCCTTGCCTTCAAACCATTATGTTTGACCCATTTGTCAGGAAAATATCTAATAATATAATGAAATACAGACTGATAAATGATTATTTGATGAGTACTCACAGATCAGAATAAAGCTGCGGTCACACTGCACTTTTCTCCCCATAGTCTCCCATTCATTCGCACATGAATGCGTCAGACTGAAAACGCAAGATCGTGCGGCACATTTAGCAGTTCACTGCGTTGGAAAGTTCAAGCTTGGTGAACTCTGACATGCAAAAATTGCATCATGTGACTGCATGAGACCAATCGAAGATCAAAACATGACCTCCCTGGACAGGAATTTAAAACATGGTCCAAATCGCTTACTTTCTTTAATGTCTAATCATCTTTTTTAATCCCAACCCTTTTCGCAGCACCGTACTACAGAAATTTGCACGCACAAACTCTAGTGTGACCACGTCATATGTAGGTACTGGGGATGGTAGTAAGAGGTTAAGCCATTTTGTACCTTTGATTGGTTGTAGCAATTTAAATGACAACTATCCATATCTCAAGCAGCTATAACATTGTTAACTGTTTAACCCTTGTGCACTGTTAAAATTAACTACCCTTTTGTTATGTTCGGTATGAACATAACAAAAATGTTACATCCACTGAATTAAACTGCTGTAAAAATGCATCAGCATAAACAATTTTTCAAATGTTTTATATAAATCTGTTAATTAACCTCAGGATTTATTACAGGAACTCTTTAATTGCCAAGTTCATAAATGATATCACTGATTTGGTGAAAAAAAATACACAAAATGACGTATATTTTCAATATAAAAAGTAGTTGTGGACTATTTTTTTGTCTTGGACATGTGAACGATTAGTAACAACATTGGCTTTAAAGCACTGTTAGATATTCATTTTTTCTCCCTAAGTTTACTGTTGGTGTTGTTTTTTTGCCCAGTGGACTTTCATTATAACCACATTTGATGGTGCATAAATACACAGTCTTTGTATTTGTTTACTGTATTTTTTAGTTCCGGGAGCTGAGATGCATATTTAGATTTTTTACAGACATGTCAACATAAGTGTGCAAAGGTCACTGTCAAACACTCACAGACACACATACACACACTTTAATTTGCTGTTATACTCCATAGTCAATTTGCCCAGAGTGTATTGTTGAATCTCAAAATATGTGTCAAAAAAAGATTTGTCACCAAAGATGATTTGTCACCAAAGATGATTTGTCACCAAAGATCATTCCGTTATCTGAAACACAAAGAATGTTATGGCTAAATTAAGACTTAAAATCACCCAAGAGTGGATGAAAACATTGCCACCAGCACGTAAGGGTTAAAAAAATTGCTTTCTTACCAGAAAATCCATTTTTGGGTCATACATTCTACATCATGTGGTGTTAAACTGGAGGGCTGGTGGTTCCTGGAGGGCTGCAGCCAGGGGCGTCGCTAGACCCAATTTACTGAGGTCCGTGCCCCAGTAAAAATCGCCTGTGCCCCAGTAAATGCTTCTAGACACTATTTACTTTATATGCAAGTGTATTTATTAAGAGGCTGATCACACCGAACGCGCTTCTTGTGTTGGGAGGCACCTTTTTTGAATGATTTATTAACGCCAGCGAGTGTTTTGCACGCTGCTTATGCACCCTGCATGCCTCTCGTTTAACCGCCTGCTGCACCTTGCGTATTTGTCCTTGCGCACCTTAAAAAAGTCAACTCAGAGCAGAAAAAGCGTGTTACGTCAGTAGCGTCTGTTTTATTCTCCAATCAAATGAAAACAGAGGCGAGGTTTCCGTCAGGTGCCTGCAGTGTTTGTGTTGTCAACAACAGAGTTGCTATTTTGAGCAAAGAGCATAGAATCACCAAGAGGCGACACTCAAGTGCGATTTAGAAAACAGCCACTAGATGACGCGGCGGCCATTTTGGAATGAAAATTCCAATAGAACAACAGCATATTATAAGTCTGTAAAATAAACTATTAAAAGTGCTGATGATTGTGATAATAAGTGTTGTACTGTCGTCTTTCAGGTTGTATCTCAGCTTCAATTTAGCTTTTTAAATAAATAAATTGCAATGGAACGTTCTATTGAGTGTCGCCTCTTGGTGATTCTAAGCTCTTAGTTTTGAGTTTTCCGGTGCTGTATGACTCACATATCTTGAATTTTTACAATATTATTAAATATTAAAATTATATTAATATCAACAGCAAAACTCTTGCACATTACGCAGCCGATTCAGTCTTTGCTTAGCGACATAAAAAGTCCACCGTGCTTCTTTTTTTCTTGTCAACAAAAAAGGCAGTGAGGTGTGCCTCACGTTTTTGGAATGTAAACGCTCGTTCGGTGTGATTGGCCCTAAGAGTGGTAATCCCAAAATAAAGACGTTATTCTCTATGTGCAACTGAACCAATGCTGGTGAATGTAGTTCAATCTAAAAGTAAACTCAGCATGCGCGAAAAAAAAAATAAACACACTCGAGCGCCTCACGCACCGCTCCTGCTTGACGCTGCACACTGCCGATGTAAGTCCCGGTTGTTAACATGCAAGCCAAAAAAATAGCTGCCCCCTTATACGTTGTGAAACTGGTGTAACAGTCATTTATGTGGAGGTGTCAGCACGCATTGAGTCAAGTCGACAAATCAGTTTAAATAATATGATGATGATCTTATTTTGACTAAGCATGGCTCCTGATAGATTTGTTTGTATGAAGCAAAAACGAAGGATGATAAGTTAGGGAGGTAAGACTTAAAGCTAATTCTCGGCCATGAGTTGGGTGACTCAGGTCTAAAACAACACACAACAGATAATTCTATGAAACTATTTATTTGTATTCTATTGAATTGTCTATAAAATTTAATTCCTAAATTCTTAAAGATTTCTTAAATTATCTAAGCATATTACTCCAGTTGTGTTTTTAGATAGTTTTCCAGTTACATTTAGGATTCACTTCTGTTATTTATTTAGAATAATAATTGTATAATAACAATAATACTGTTATTTATTTATAGTTATATATAATTTTTTGGTTAAAAAAATATATTTTTGCAGTCCCTGGCTGCAGCTCTCCACAGTTTAGTTCCAAGTCTAATTAAACACACCTGATCAAACTAATTGAGTCCTTTAGGCTTGTTTAAAACCTACAGGCAAGCAGGGTTGGAACTAAGCTGCGGCCCTTCTACAGTGTTGTTCAAAGTCACCTATTGAATGCCACATGTCCTGTCAATCCAAAAAATGAAGTGGGATTATAAGATATCCACACAACATTTTTCTTATTTGTCAAACTGACATTGCTACAACTAACCCCATAATACTACAATCCCTGTTCTTGTGTAGTTCTATTTTTACAAAAATACTGTATACCTGTTACAGATTTCACTCATATTTTGACACTTTATTTTTACACTTTACTTGCTTTCAAATGGTTTCTGTGTCTGTGTGGAGTTCTATAAATTTCTCATTTCTCATTCTCAGTGTGTTATTGCAGAGGTTCAAGCACGCTTTGAGTTACAGAATGTAGTTTTCTGTGTTTTTATATGCGAAAATGCAACTGTGTGATTTGTTTATTTGAACTTGTTTTAATATGTATGGTGATGAGAGCTCTCAGACATCATGTGACGCTCATTAAATATTTAAATCTAAGTATTTGATTATTATTGAGTAATGGTATTCATCACGTTGCAGAGACCAAAAGTATAGCAATAAATAAATCATGAAGAATTTGTGTGTGTGTGTGTGTGTGTGTGTGTGTGTGTGTGTGTGTGTGTGT
>CAIGQZ010032745.1:3708840-3750572 GCA_903798205.1 Danio tinwini
CCTTGCTCTGTTAAACAGCATTTGGGAAATATTTGTAAAAGAATAAAAAATTAAGATTTTTTAAAAAGACTAATAATTTTGCCTTTAGCTGTATATAATAGTAACAAATAAGTGCATGCGACGAACAACCGTATAAGTAAAATAAATTAGGAAAAAATATGAAAACAATGTGACATTAATTGCTTGTGTGAACTTAGTATACAGAAACATTTTGGGGATATTTTCATGCAACCAAGAGTCTGCATTTTAAACACTAAAATAGTGTCTGTTTATGTCCACTAAGTAGAATGGAAATGCCACGTGCTGTCATGTCCGCTTCGGACATTAAACATTAAAAGGCAAATCCTCTGCAAAAAAAGTAGAGGGGACATGAACAAATGGGAGGACAGAGTAAGGAAAGTTTTGAGGGATGCTGGAAAACCATATTTGATTCAAAGAAAAGAACAATAATAATAATAAAAAATATAAATATATAATAATAAAAATAATAATAATAATAATGATAATAAACTTAAAAGAAATGCTTAATAATAACGTAAATTTCAGTTACTGTATTAAAACCAAGATAAAGGAATCAGATCTGTAGTGACTTACAGTGATATGATGAATTGGAGTTATACTGTTATTCAACACTAACTGGACATATACCGTTGTTCCACATTCGAGAACTATAAATCACAATAAAAAACTTTTTTTTTATACTGACACTGAAAAATCTCCTTAGAATTGAAAAGCTTTTGTTGTCTATCTTCATTTAAAATAAAACTATATAATTTAATGTTCCCAATCCAAATAAAAAAAATTGTATTACTCAAAATTTGAAAAGATATACTTATAATTAAGGTTATTCGTCTCGAGGCCTCAAATATGGAACATTATTTTTTTATGTATGTTTAATTACTAAAAAGACTCGCTGCACTACATGAACCGTGATAAAAATAAGCTTGTCAACCCTGTAACCATCTTATTTCATTCCAGTCATAGTAGTAAACTACTCCATCAATGACTAATTGAAACTCATAATTACATCATCATCCTTTCAAGAGTTGAGTCTATAAAGAAAATTTTCTTTGCACTTTATCATAACTTTTGTTATTAATGTGAGTGGGGAATCTTTAAACGTCACCTCGGTTACCGCAGAGTTCAGTCTGAAATCAACCCCAAACATTAATGATGTCATTACATCAAAATACTGTACTGGAGGTTTACTGTAACTGTCTCTCAAAGTGTATCGACTGATACACTTAAAATAAAGCATGATTTGAACCGTTCAACTCCAAAGGAGAGGTTTGATTAAATGGTAGTTTGAATTTAAACAGTCTGATAAATCTTACAGGACATGGCAAACATTTTGTTGAATGTTCTGAAATGTGTTTTAATTTATCCTATGCTGGTTAGAATATGATTTAATAGTGGTAACAGGGCCTGAAGACCCAATTTCAATTTTTCAAGTTTAAAAAAATAAAATAAAAAAATGTACTTGGTTATATAAAGTGACTAAAATCGTAAGGGCTATGTTTAAGGAAAGTGCCTTGGTATTAAGTTGCATGTAATGCAAAACAGGACTGTAAAATAAATAAATAAATAAAGTGCTACAATGATATATTTAATCTACAAATTTCATCTTTTGACCAAATTATGTGCTGTTTCTATAAATATCCACTATTCAACCAACACTTGTGCAATCTGATGCTTTAACAGTGTTGATGCTTTGAAATCTCTTACTGGAAGAATACATTATTCCAGGTTATGTATCAACCCTGTTATTCCATCCTGTTTAGGCTGATGTACTATTCTGTTAGATATTAATTATTAATAGCTCATAATTAAGTAATCATCCTTTTAAGGAGTGAACTCTTCAAGTATACATTTCCTGCACTTCATCATGTGATTTGATAGGAATTCCAGTAAAACAATTCAAATCATCAACTCTGTTACAGCATCCTTTTGCGAATTGGATACTTATAGAAACATCACATTATTTGGTCAAAAGATGAAATTTGTAGGTTAAATATTTAATTGTAGCCCTTTTTTTATTTTACAGTCCTGTTTTTCATGTACTTACTATGTTTCATAGTCATTACACAAACTGGTTAAGACCTTGGTACTATTTTCGTCATCGTATATATAGCCAAGTACTTTCTTTGACACATGTAAAAGTGAAATTGGTACTATGATATCAAATAGTTATCTCTACTATGTTACTCTGTAACTCTGTTACCAAAATCTATTGGTTTAAGCCAAAAGGTGGTGTTTTATATTTCAATTAGAAAATAATCCAACACATTTACTTGCTCATTTGTCCCTCTCATGTTTTTCAGTCAAGTTTTTCGCAGATTTGACTGTATAAGTTTAAAGTAATTCAATCAACTTGATAGAGACAATGTATGTTTAGGGGGCATCTATAAATATCAACTCAAATTTGAAGAGATTGATGTTTATTTAAAAATCTGACTGTAAACTGTTCATCTAGGTCTTCATTATACATTCAAAAAAGTGACTTTTGCTCAATGTTTAAACTACTTATTTAAAATGAGTTGAAACAACACAATTCTTAAGTTTTTTGGGGGGACAACTTAATTGTTTTACCTTCAATTCACTTAAAATTGTAAAAAATTAAGTTAAGGCTTCATTGTGGCTCAGTGGTTAGCACTGTCGCCTCACAGCAAGAAGGTTCCTGGTTCGAGTCCCGACTGGGCCAGTTGGCATTTCTCTGTTACCAAAATATATTGATTTAACCCCAAAATTTTTTTGTAATACAACACATTTACTTACTGTTACATCCCCCTCACATTTTTCAGTCAAGTGGATATTTTAGAAGATACTAAAGTTTGTTTTGACTGTACAAGTTTAAAACAGGGCTGCACGGTGGTGCAGTGGGTAGCATTGGCTTCACAGAAAGAAGGTCGCTGGTTCGAGCCTCGGCTGGGTCAGTTGGCATTTCTGTTTGGAGTTTGCATGTTCTCCCCGTGTTGCCGTGGGTTTCCTCCGGGTGCTCCGGTTTCCCCCACAAGTCCAAAGACATGTGGTACAGGTGAATTGGTTAGGCTAAATTGTCTGTATATTGAATGAGTGTGTATGGATGTTTCCCAGTGATAGGTTACAGCTGGAAGGGCATCCGCTGCGTAAAACATATGCTGGGTAAGTTGGTGGTTCATTCTGCTGCAGCGACCCTAGATTATTAAAGGACTAAGCCAAAAAGAAAATGAATGAATGAAGTTTAAAACAATTTAACTAACGTGATAGAGACTATGTATGTTTTGGGAGCATCTATAAAGTTCACCTCAAATTTGAAAAGATTGACGTTTAGTCAAAAATTTGATTGTGATTTTTTTTTTTAAGTCTTCATTCAACCCAAGCTCATTCTGATTACGGACATATACATTACGTAAATATACTATATACATTTCTGGAGAGAGCAAAATACATCCTAGGAGCAGTGTTTTTTTTTTTTTAGTTTTTGTTAACCAAATCTGCCAGAGGCTGCTGTGTACGCTATTTCAGATATCAAATTTCTGCCGTGAATGCCATTCACACCTCTGTTCTCGTGTGAATTAACCAGAGGCTGCTGTTGACTGACTGACTGACCAACTGACCAATAACCCCGCCCACCCTCTTCCCTAAACCCAACCGCAGTGTTTTAAAAAGCAACCCAAAAAATAAAAGTCCTTACAGCAGCCTGATTTTTACAACTTTTTTTTAGATTTTACCACATTTTCACCCTGTTATTTACTAGTTTATATATTTTTTTGGATTTTGTTTTTGTCATACCCACTTTCTGGAATCGTTCTTCACCAGACTCGAACCTCGCTGTTACGGTCAACTCCGCTCTGTGTTTCAAGTCTGTTGACGTACGTGTTGAGCTACTGGACAAACTGTTAACAAAGGCAAAGCTATCCATACAGAAGTAAGCAGTCAGCTTGTAAGCGAGAAAAGTAACGGCATCATACCATCCCATATCATTTGTTTTAAAGATGAAATGAAGCCATACATAGCTCTGGCTACATAATTTGCTATCCCCAGAAATGTATATAGGGCTACGTTTTCAGAATGAGCCTACGTTGTCTCCATTATACACTAATTAAGGGAACTTAATCAATTTATGTTGGGACATTTTTTACATTGTAGCTGACATTTCACAGCTGACTGTATGACTGTAAGTCTTTTTATATTATATTGTGGTATATTTCTCCACAAATTTTAAGATTGCTACTTAATGGCAGAATTGTCACAGTTACTAGTAATTTTGCGTCCACTTTACTGACAAATTTTACTCTGAACACTTAAAATAGAGCAAAAACAACTACTTTTGGGTAAAAAAAATATAACTGTGTAAGTGGTATTTGTATTACCAAATGCCCAAACTGCATTCCACTGCTGTAAACATTTAAGCTATTAGACTCAACAGCTGAGTTACTATCCATAGCACAGGAAACAAACAACCATGTCCACTCTCTGATCGGTCACACACACCCATTCTTCATAAATTATAATAAACAGCTTTGAAAAAGCAAAAATAACTCTTACCTGCAAATGAAAAGTGTGAATAGCGGATTGTACTCCAACAAGCACAGGCTAGATTTCAAAAAATCCTAACCACTTCAGTTTTCCAGAAGTGCTCAAGCCCAGCTCCAGTTACTCGTCCTCTGGGAGAAGTGGTACAGCTGAGATTTCCAGACTTGAAGAGGGTGTCATGCACTTCAATAATGCTTCATGCCCAGAGATGATCAAAAGTGACCCTGTGAGAGCAGGTTCGGCCGCTGCACTTCGCACTGAGAGGATGGAGAAGAGATGAATTGAGAGAGAGGGGGGAGAAAGGGGTGGAGAGATAAAATCTCTCTCACACATGTTTGTCTTCAGAAAGATTCTAGACTAGAACTTTTTTTTGAGCTGCATGTGATGGAGATAGAACAAACCGCAATGAGTAAAATCTTTCCAGACGAGCAGAAGCTGACAAACTTCCACTCATGTTACTGCCTCACATATCAAATGCCACAACTTCCTGTTTAAAAAAATGAGAAACAACCATCTCTCTTCAAAACATGCTTGCTGCTCTCACTGTAATGGCTGTAATGGAATTAATTCAGAGTTTGCATTATAAATAAGCTTCACAGTCATTTTGCCCCTCTTTGAATGGAGATGATGGAAAAAATGAACATCAAAATGTTCTCTAAAAACCAAACCACCTACTGTTTCTCTATCTGAGGTATTCTGGGAAAATCTGATACTTCTGGGAAATTAGATGAATTCAATATATAAACATAATATTCTTATTAACTCATTATTTAAAGGTTAGGAAATTACAATGCAGTTCATCTGTATTTGATTAAATCGCACAATTCAGACATTTTCTGAAAGGTGATGTGACCTTTCAGTTAGTTTCAGATATTAATGGCTAAAACTGAGAATTGAGACTTGAATATAAACTGAGCTATTATAAAAGGGATGTTTAATAGGATACATACTGTAGTGTGTTGTGTACCAGGATTCTTTTTTCAATAATTTTTCATGCACTTAATGTTGTTTCCTTTCTCAGGGTAAAAAGTGATTAGTTGACTTGATTTTAATGTCATTTGTTGATTTTACTTTTTTTTTAATTCTGAGTAAACCCATTGCCTTAAAATTAAGTAAATGAGCTTAGTTCATAAAATTTCGTCAACGAGTTCTGAGGCAACAGGTCACTTGTTTTTCACAGGTTTTGTTTATTTCACGGACTGACTGGTTACTAGAGTACACAGCAGTTTCTGGAGAAATACATCATATCTGTGTTTTTTCCCTAACTGTCGAGCCAAATATAAAACTTTCAATTTCTTGATGATTTTCATTTTAAAAAAACAAAACTTTTGTAGCTCTGAACCCACCAGTATAATTAAATGTCGATTTGGTCATTGTAATGTTTGGGAATAAGTTTATATGCTCATAAAAACTGCATTTAGTTCATTAAACAAATTAAACAGGAGAGTACAATGAAATGTTTATATATCTCAGAGATTTAAAAAATAAATTAATTAGAGTTACACCTAATTAAAATTAATTCATATTTAATTAAATTAAGTATGTATCAAAAGTAGTGCATGAGATGGCCAAACATTAAATCGTTGTCAAGTCGTGTGTTGTCTAAAGCTCAATTACAGTAGTGGGGAGCAGGGACGGTTCAACAATGTTTATAGCAACTGCAGGGCCATAGCACAACAAATCACCAGCAGCTACAACAGTGGTGACCAGGGCAATGTGTTACTAGTGGTCTGGTAACTTGTACAAAATTATAATCTATAGTATATTGCAAAAAAGTAATGACTTCATAAATATGATGACAGACATTCAAAGCTTAATTCAAAAATTTCAATGGAAGCATCAAATGTAAATATGACTTGACAAAAATTCTGTTTGGTGAATGGTCAAAATGACTGCTATGGTCATTCTAGTACTTATACAATACTGTAAAAAAAAAGCTGGGTTCCACACAAACGATTTGTGTTGCGACAACATGAAGGAATTAATTTTACAAATTTAAGTGAAATAAACATAAAACAATTAAGCTCTTTTTGAGTGAATTCTGGTAGTTCCAGTGTTAAATCCAGCATGCGCTGATCCAGTGATCAGCGCATGCTCGAGTGACGTCACTGCCGCTGCTCGACAGCTTCGCTGCGTGTGTTTGGAGCTCTCTCTGTCGCTAAGATTCGCAATCTGCATTTTTATTATAAATTACCTCTCTGTGTCTCTGTCTTTGAGTGCAGGAGAGGCATCGATGAAGACGCGGGACCTGGAGCTGGAAGAGTTGGACAGGCGGAGTCGCGATCTGCAGATGAAGCGGGCGCTGCTCCGGGAACAGCGAGCCTTGCTCGGTGTGCCCCGCGCTGCAGCTCGCTCATCTAAGGCGAGTACACGATACAGCCACTGCAGTCCATCTACCTCAACCCCACTTGGTCCTCTGTCCAGGCCCAGTGCACCGAGGATGCGGTTCGACCAGGCGTCGTTCACGCCGACACCCAGCTGCCCTGGGTGCAGCCGCGTAAGGTGCTTGCCAGGTCCCGGGGCAGAATGTCTCCTCCTCCCGTGTTCGAGATCTCCACGAAGAACCGTTTCGCCCCTCTTTCTGCGAGACGGGTCCCGATGTGGCTATCATCTGTGACTACATCGTTCGCCATGACCGTGCTACTTCCACTTCATATAACAAAGTATGCACCTTTTGCTTTCCTGGTGCTCGTGTTAAGAATATTTTTATTAAGAAATAATTGTACTGTATGTTCTAGAAAAAAACTATTAAAAATAAAACCTAAAAAAAAAAATAAAAAGTGATAATACAAACTTCGTAAAGCTTGGTCTCCTAAACATCAGGTCACTAGCACCTAAAGCACTTATCATAAATGAAATAATAACAGATAACAATCTTAATACACTCTGTCTCACTGAAACCTGGCTGAAACAAAATGACTATATTAGTTTAAATGAAGCAACACCTCCAGGATTCACATATAAGCATGATGCCCGTCAAACTGGTCGTGGTGGTGGAGTTGCATCAATCTTTAGTGAGTTTCTTACTGTTAATCAGAGAAACAAACTTATGTTTAACTCCTTTGAAGTATTAGCGCTTAATGTTACGATTCCGGATATTATGCAATAACCTATGATATATCTTGATTTAATCACCATATATAGACCCTCAGGACCCTATGTCAATTTTCTAAAATAGTTTTCTGATTTTATTTCTGACTTACTAGTTAAAACTGATAAAATACTAAGTGTAAAAGACTTTAACATCCACGTAGATAACGCTAATGATACATTAGGGCTCGCGTTTTTGGATTTACTACATTCACTTGGGATAAAACAAAACGCTGTTGGCTCTACCCATCGCTTAAAGCATACATTAGATCTAATTTTGTCTTATGGAATTCAGGTCTTTGATGTAGACATTATACCACAAAGTGATGATATTACAGACCACTACCTCTTACTATATAAGCTGTGTTTACCTAAAATTAGCAGATCTGCACCGATATACTACCCTGGTAGAACTATCGTTCTATCCACCAAAGATGAATTCACAAATAAATTACCTGATCTTTCTCTATTTCGAAATGCACCTGCAAATGCAAATGACCTTGATGTAGTAACCAGTAGTATGTATGCCATCCTTACTAGCACACTAAATACGGTGGCACCCATCAAATTCAAAAAGGCTAGAGAGAATAAAACTACACCATAGTACAATAATCATACTCACGCTCTCAAAACAGCAACCCGTGCCCTGGAACGTAAATGGAAAAAAACTAATTTAGAGGTTTTTAGAATTCCATACAAAAGACAGTATGTCCAGCTATAAGAGGGCTCTTAAATTTGCCAAGGCTGAGCACCTCCGCAAACTGATAGAAAATAATCATAACAATCATAGATTTGTATTTAGCACAATTGCTAAAGTAACAAATAATGGGTCATCTTTGGAACAAAATGTCCCACCGCAAATTAGTAGTGATGACTTCATGAATTTTTTCAGTGATAAAATGCAAGGCTTTAGACAAAAAATAGAAGATGCTAAACTTTCTGCACCGCCTTATACTCCAGATCCAGTAAACATTCCACTGAATCAAAATAACCTACAATGCTTCAAAATCATAAAACAGGAAGAGCTAGATAAAGTTATAAATAGTTCTAAACCAGCTACATGTATGTTAGATCCAATTCCAACAAAATTACTGAAATAATTGCTACCTGTTATAGGAGAACCTCTCCTTAACGTTATCAACTCTTCTTTAGCTTTAGGCCATGTTCCAAATCCTTACAAACTAGCTGTTATTAAACCTATTATTAAGAAACCACAACTGGACCCCAGCAACTTAACTAATTATAGTTCTTCCATTTATGTCTAAAATACTAGAAAATGTTGTTTCTACCCAATTATGCTCCTTTCTGCAGACAAACAATATTTTTGAAGTGTTTCCATCAGGTTTCAGGCCTCATCACAGTACAGAAACTGCATTTATCACAGGGACCACACTGCCAGCCATAGAGGACATCCAGAGGAAACACTGTCTGCGCCGAGCACGCAGTATTCTTAAAGATTCCTCTCACCCTGCTCACAGACTGTTTTCTCTCCTGCCTTCTGGCAGGCGCTTCAGGCTCCCCCGGACAAAAACCAGCAGACTAAAGAACAGCTTCTTCCCCAGAGCTGTCTCCCTCTTGAACTCTGCTCCCCACTGACTTTTTGCCCCCCTAATACACCCCACTCTCCTCTCCTCATAACTCAGACTCATCATAATCACTGCACTACTTAACATTTGCACATTTAAAAATTGCACATATTCATTGCACTGATTCATTTATTTGAACTGTACACACCTATTGCACATGTACATTTGTAAATTATGTACACATCCACTGTACATATACATTTGTAATTATGTTTATCTATCTGCACACTTCTGATTATTAATAGCAACCTGTACATTTATCCATCTATTGTAAATCTCTGTTCATAGCTAACACAACCTGTATATAATGTTCATAGTACATCCATTTGTAAATATCACCATAGTTTTTCTATAACTGCACTTTATAACTTATACCTGTATCCTGCACTTGCTGCTATTGCACTCCTGGTTAGACCTAAACTGCATTTCGTTTCCTTGTACTTGTACATGTGTGATGACAATAAAGTTGAATCTAATCTAATCTAATCTAATTTGTAAAAATAACCAACGATTTACTCTTAGCTGCTGACCAAGGGTGCATCTCGCTATTAGTTTTACTTAATCCTAGCGCCGCATTTGACACCATTGACCACAATATTCTCATAGACCGCTTATATTCTACAGGTGTCCAAGGACAGGCTCTTCAATGGTTTAAGTCATACTTATAGCTGACTGTTACCAGTTTGTGAATATTAATGGACAGCTCTCACAAGTCAGGCCAGTAAAGTACGGGGTGCCTCAAGGATCAGTTTTAGGCCCTTTGCTGTTTACAATATACATGCTACCCCTGGGTGACATTATTAGAAGACACGGGATCAGCTTTCACTGCTATGCAGATGATACTCAATTATATATTTCAACTAAACCGGATTAGATGTCTGAACTGTCTAAGCTAACTTATTGTATTAAAGATGTTAAAGACTGGATGACCAACAATTTTCTTCTCTTAAACTCAGACAGGCCTAAATCCTGAACACAGCAGTTCTCACAACTCGACCTGCAATTAGAGGGATACAAAGTTAGCGTTAGCTCTACTATAAAAGATCTGGGTGTCATATTAGACAGCAATTTAAGTTTTAAAAATCATATATATCATGTCACAAAAACTGCCTTCTTTCATCTGAGAAATATTGCTAAGTTACAAAGTATGCTATCCATCTCAGATGTAGAAAAGCTAGTCCATGCTTTTATGACTTCTAGGCTGGATTACTGTAATGCTCTGTTCGCTGGTTTTCCAGTATCCTCTATTAACAAACTTCAGCTAGTACAAATGCAGCTGCCAGAGTTCTTACCAGGTCTAGAAAATATGATCATATCGCCCCAATTTTATCCTCCTTACACTGGCTGCCTGTTTTATATTGAATAAAAAATATTGCTTCTTACCTATAAAGCATTAAATAATCTAGCTCCTCTTTATCTAACCAACCTCCTGTCTCGTTACAGTCCAACCTGCCCTTTAAGATCTCAAAACTCAGGGCTTCTGGTAGTACCTAGAATAGCAAAGTCAAGTAAAGGAGGTCGAGCCTTTTCATTTATGGCCGCTAAACTCTGGAATAGCCTTCCTGATAATGTCCGAGGCTCAGACACACTCTCACAGTTCAAAACTAGATTAAAAACCTATCTTTTTAGCAAAGCATACACTCAGTGCATCACTTAGAGCTATGACGCATGATTGTGCCCCACGCAGGTTTTTTTTTTTTTTGCATCCCGTTTATATACACTATAAACAGCAGCTGTGCTAATTATTCTCTTATTCTCTATTTCCACCTGGGGGTACTCATCCTGAGGCCCTCAGACTATGCAGCACCACTGATGCGATCCAAGACCAGCAACTAGATGATCCCGAGGTTTTCACAATCCTGGACCAGGCCGCATCCTGAGTAGCTGCTGTGGTGGTCATGTAGGAGCAGAGAGCATGAGACTTGATTCCTGTGATGCTCCAAGGACAGACGAGTCTTCGTTGAGGTCCAGCATTCTCCAGCTTCCGGCGCCTAGACTGCAGCTCTGCACAAGACGTTTGGCCATAGGAGAAATGGTTGTGCCCAACTGAGCCTGGTTTCTCTCTAGGGTTTTTTTTCTTCACTTTCACCAATTGGTGACGTTTTTTCCTCGCTGCTATCGCCACTGGCTTGCATGGTTCGGGATCTGTAGAGCTGCGCATCGATGGAATTGCTCTTTAGTGTTTGGACTCTCAGTAGTGATTATTAACCCACACTGAACTGAGCTAAACTGAACTGAACTGAACTGATCTGAAACTCTGAAAATCGAACTGACACTGTTTCAATTTACAATAATCTTGAATGTGAAGATGCTTTGACACAATCTACATTGTATAAGTGCTATACAAATAAAGGTGAATTTAATTTAATTGAAAGCCTGTGTAGTTAATGACCTATCTGGGTCATCATAGTAACTGTACACCATTTACAACAATGGGCCCAAGATTGGATCATTGATGATTAGAAGAAAATCAAGATTGCTGGTGCATCACATTGATAACCAAATGCAGACATAGAGATTCTGGTTCTGGCACTTGAATGCACTGTTGAGTGACACAAGCTGATTGTGGCCATGTTATGCTTCCAGCTATATTCATCTTAACAGCATAATCCTGATAGCTTTCATGTATCTGATCATCATTGTGGATATAAACTCTACCTCTTTATTTATTTTTATAAACTAGACAAGCTAAAATTATTTTCAGTGCTCACAGATTTTGTTATCAAAACAAGTCATAATAAATTAGATTGTTTCTAGAGCAGAGGTCCCCAAAGTTTTTCACATGAATGGCCAAAAAACAAATAGCATTGAAAGTTGTGGGCAGAAGGTAAACATATTAAACTATATTACATTAAAGTTGCCATAGATAATTTCCTAATGTATTTAATAATATTTTGAAATAAATAGAAAACATTACTTTAAATCATATGAACTAATGCAGTATAACTTTTTTAACTATAACTTATTGCAATAAAAAACATTAACAATCACATTTATAACGCAGTGGACTTCAATGCTGAATAGTCAAGAAGAATCTGCTTTTGACTTGATTTGCTCACTAAAGTCTCTGTACATTTAAACAAAATCTGATTAATTTACACCATTTAAACATTTAATTGCAATTAATGTTTAACAATAAAACAAACAAGCAAACAGAGGGTTACATTAAATTTGAATGGACAATCTCGAAACCATGCCCATTATTCTCCCTCTTCTTAGATGGGATGGTGGGCCAAATCAAAAGTTACCATGGGCCAACATTGGTCTCCGGGCCCTAGTTTGAGCATCTCTGTTCTTGAGATTGTGCAGCACCATTAATGTGATCTTGTGAAGATCTCCAAAAGGTCTCCAAAAGCCTGGGCCAGGCCGTATCCTAATCAGATGCTGTGGTGGTCATGGAGGAGTGGAGAACACAAATTCCTGAAAGACCCCAGTGACAGACAAGTCTCCTCACTAATATCATGGGTCAGCCTGAACACCTGCTGTTGACCAACTCACACCCTCAACTTCTCCAAGATGGACGTCCATCATTCTTCAGCCCCTGGTGCCAGTTTGCAGCTGAGCACGAGACGTTTGGCCAGAGGAGAAATGATCGTGCCCAACTGAGCCTGGTTTTGCTCAAGGTTTTTTTCCCTTTACTTTCGTCAATTGGTGAAGTTTGTTTTCTTTCCACTGGCTTGCTTGGTTTGGGACTTGTGGAGTTCTGCATCGATGGTTTTACTTGAAAATTAAACCATGCTAAACTGAACTTCAACTTTGAAAACTGGACTGACAGTTTCTATTTACTAGAACTTATATATTAAGCTGATTTGACACAATCTACATTGTAAAAGTGCTATAGAAATAAAGATGAATTAAATTGAATAAACCATGGAAGAAAATCACAATGCATTTGTATGTTTTTTAATCATTCCTTATCTTTGCTAGCTACTGTATTTCTGAAAACAAGTCATAAACTTGACTCAAAGAATCAGATTCAGTAAACAGTTATTTATCACCATGTTTATTATACTGATGGAAATTCTCTGACATTCCCTTCCAAAACTACATAAGGTTACATGTGTACAAAATAGTCCTTCATAGCAATAAGTCTCAAGCAAACCTAATTCTCAGTGACATGCAGCCTAATGCTCAGGTCTAGGGTCAGGAGTAAGATTACACATCCAGTGCGACTAGTACTAGCGGAGATCAGTTTAGGTAGTCTTTGTGCATTCATTTTATCCTTTTAGACAGTATAGGATGATAAGGACTAGGAGCCCCATTTATCAGTCCAAATAAATCATCCATTCTCAGAAGCAAAGTCAGATGCACCTGCAAGAAAAACAGATGACAGATACTGGAAAACACCAGCATATGAGACGTTTCTTTCCAGTTGTATTATTAAAAGATTCTCAGTAATATGTAAAAAGTTAATCTGAAACTAAAGGTGGTGGTGACTCCCAGCTTGATATCAGTCTTTTGCATACAACAAATTCGGGATGAGTCATAATGGTCAATTAATAATGATTCTGTGGGCAAATAAAACATCCAAAGCATGGCAATGTATAAATCAAAGCTCACACAACAGTCACTTTCACACCAACAGATCTCTCTGCTAGACAATAGGCTGAATTCTCATGAACTGCAGAAGCAACTGTAGCAAAATCTACTAGTAGAAGTTTTTTGACCTCACATCAAACAGATCTCACAGATTATTGTCGAAACTACCGGTTTTCGAAACCAATAATGCAGAAAATATTCAGTAAATGTTGAAAAATCTTATTAGCAGTTTAGACTAAGAGCGTGGGAAAATTTTGACCTTGATATTTTTTGTACTCTTGATGATAAGTAAATGATATTTTGTTGAGTGTGCTTTTATGATGTATCTTGGCTGGTTTAGGTCTGTTTTGGATTTTCAACCAACATAGGCTTATTCTGAAAACATAGCTCTATATACATTTATGGAGATCACGAATTATGTAGCCAGAGTTACGTATAGCTGCATTTCATCTTTAAAACAAATGCTACGAGGTGGTGAAACGCTGTTCCTTTTTGCGCTAACCAGCTCACCGATTATCTTCGTATGGGCGGCTTTTCCGCTGTTACCAGTTAGTCCGGTAGCTCAACATGTACTTCGGCAGCCTTGAGATGCAGAGCAGAGTTAACCCAACTACGAGGTTCAAGTCCGATGAAGAACAGTTACAGAAAGCAGGTAAGACAAAATCAAAAGCTAAAAAACTAAACAAGTAAATAACAGGGTGAAAATGTGGTAAAAATCAGGGGGCTTTTCTTTTTTTGGATTGCTTTTTAAAACACTGTGGTTGGGTTTAGGAAAGTGGGTAGACAGGTCAATAGGTGCTTTTAAAAATAATATTAGATGGGTTTATGAAACGGGGAGGGTGGGGTGATCTGTCAGTTGGTCAGTCAGTAAGCCAGTCAGTCAGTCGACAGCGGCCTCTGGTGGATTTACGTGAGAACAGCAGGCGCGAATGACACTCCCGAGAGAAATTTTAGATCTCAAAAAGCGTACACAGCTGCCTCTGGTGGATTTGCGAAAACAAAAACTGCAAAAAGACTGTGCCTTTATGAATAGATTATTAAATCATTTGCTCACTTGATTTGCTCTGAGCTGTACTAATGTTCTGCACTGGAACTACATTTATGGGCGAAACAGAAATAACAAAACATTGTGTTTAAGATGTACACTGTCACGCAAATATTAATCTATCAATCACTAATATTCGGGAAAACAGCGCTTGTGTGGCATTACTGAATATCATATCTTAATAATACAATAAAAACAGAAATTCCGAGATATGTTTTGCCTTCAAATTGTCAATTAAATAGCATTATAACTGTATTGTAATGCATCTCAAAGAGAATATCTGCCATGTCTGCTCACAAGATTAAAACAGCACTTACAATATTACAGTAGATGTATAATTTTAGACCATAAAAAACATCTTCTACTTTGTCACTTTTAACTTGCTGTGCCATGTTAAAAATAGCCCAGCTTTTAAAAATGTGGGATCTTTTCCCCTATATAAAGGTCACATCAAATTTTTATGGGCAAAACACTGTCATATACAATAGTACAGCACAGGTCACACTGTAGCCACTTTCAAACTGAGCACTGTTTTGTTGGTTAACACAGTAATTCGATCAAAAATGTAATCCTGTTAATAGTACAAGATCACTGTGCTTGTTTGTAGTTTTTCCTTGGTTTTATATGTTATTATCTGCATCTGTGAAATTATTGCATTGTGTCCCTGCTGCTTCGCATCTGCTTTTTATATTGCCTCTTGGCAGGCTGTTATTGTAAGTGAGAACTGGTTCTCAATTGAATTACCTGCTTAAATATAGGTTATATAATTCTTTAAAAGCTAAGGCTGCATTTACATGACAGTGACCTAGCCAATAATGGAAGTTTTCCCACACTTTTTAAGAAAAGTTTTACATCTGCAAGTCATTTTCAAAATGATCTGCTTTTTACACATATTCACAAAAATGGCCAAAAACACTTACATATGCCAGGCTACTATTTGGTGCTGTACCTGCAGTACCTGTAGGGAAGTGACGACATGTTGATAGCAGCTTGGTGCTCATCTCTATGTATAATTTGCAGTGTGTCTCCACTTTTGGTTGTACTGTGAAGCAAATACACACTTTGCTGATCAAGCATTAGGAAACACTTGAGCAACAACACTACCACATAGTCTGCCACATGGTTGTATCTGAATGTTTGTGCTTGCTTTTAATCCATCCTCCCCTAACAGGCCCGTAGCCAGCCCATAAAAAGGGTGATTGTTTTTTTTTTTTGGACCTTTTGGCCTCATTTGGACTACTATTTAATTATGAGATTTAAATACTGCATTTTAGTGACATTTTAAGTACTATTTTAGATTAAATAAATTATCGGATGGTAATCATAACAAAAAAAAAGAACATTGGAAAATTCATGGATAACAACAATAGAAAAATTGTCACTTTTGGTGCTTTACACCTTTTCGTTTCAAGAATAAGGTGTTTTTTCGTTTCAAGAATAAGGTCCAAGACTTAGAATAAAAGTCTGGACCTTTGTCAGTGAGGGGTGGGTCTTTCAAACCACCTGAACACCCTGGCTACAGGCCTGCCTAAACAACTACAGTACTATGTATGCATGTAAAGATGCTTTCCAGGACTTTTTGTTTTCAGGTGTTTACACGGAAATGACATGACTGTCATTTTCGAAAACATCCACTGTTTCCACTTTACGCATTTTCAGTCCTGAAAAAATCATCTTGTCCTGTAAACAAACAGGCAAATCATATCAAATGTTTCCCATTTTTTGGCTGTTTTGACATCGCTGTGTAAAAGGCCCCTTAAATTGCAAGAGGAATCTTTCGCCTAGCATAGATTCCTTCTGAAATGACTGGATATCATCCTTTCCCGAAAAAACAACAACTGATAAACACTGGTGAATGTGAAAGCACCTTAAGAAAGTCTTAAAATTGGTGAACCCAAACCCAACCTAATTAACTTAGGGCTTTCTTAAAAACGTGTGCATTTTGTACAATTTCATTTTGTCATTCACTTACAAACAACCATCATCAATGTGAAGGTCTAAGTTGGGATCCAAGGGAGTTCAACTTTAATATGTGCGTCTCAGAATCACAGTCCTCTAGTTGAAGAAAGTCAGAGTTCAGAGGGCCAGCTGTCAGCCACAAAAGACACAACCGAAACTATGTTTTGTTTTGTTTTCACAGAGGGCCTCATGAATACACTTCCTACAATTAGAAATTGCTAAAGTTCTGGCAGGTAACTCTTCATTCCTCTGGTTTCTTTCTTCTTCATAGGATGCTAACCCGCTCTGTCAGGCCCTGCATGTCGGCGTCCTCATTGCCGTCCTCGTCGTCGGATGCAGGTGGCGGGGGCACCAGGTGAGGGGGGTATGGCAGCGTGTGGTCTCGGGCATACTGCTGCCAGCGGCTGTCATCACTCTCATGGGTTATATAACGCTCCCCGAGCTTTGACTCCAGCTCTCGCAGGTCCAGCCAGGTCTGGTAGTCCTGAAACAGCAGATGGAAAGAGAGAGCGAGAGAGAATAAGAGGATAAAGACAAGAGGACGCCACAGCTAATGATGATTCATTTTGTTTGCGGTGTCTAAAAGCGCTTCACTTTAGGAGCTTATATGGTCGTAATGTAATTTGGTCCTCAAACATAAAACTCTATTGTCCTGCAAATCCATACCTGATTTTTTTTTCATCTCAGGAGTTGTTTTTCCACATTTGTCATTTTCCATATTTAATACGAGGAGCTTCTAATGTAATCACGGACCAATTTCCTATGAATATAATAGCCTAATCTTTATCTAGATTATCCATTTTGCCATCCTTCACTTTCAATTCTTAATAAAAACTGGGACAGTGTTTATAATAATCTATTACAATGTAATAGTATCTATCTATATTTAATGGTGTATGTTGTCCAAAAATTTCACTGAAGGTTGTACTTTTTTTTTTACTTCTAGAATATGCGAATAAATGCATATTGGGTTCAACATGATGTTGATGGGAAGGCATGTAATGTCATGAATCAAAACAAATGAATGATAAGAATTATGTCTCACACCCTGCTCACAATGTGCAGTTCAGCATGTCAAACAATAAGCATGCAGAGGAGATTACAGCAGGGCAATATATTTTTATTAGCTTTCCCTAGAAACACACAAGATATGGTCTTAGAAAATGAAATTCATAATTTCAGAGATGAATATACTCAGATCTGAACAGTACAGCCACAATCTTTTTTTATATTCACCAGCCATTTTATTAGGTACACCTATCCAGCTGTTTGTAGGCAAATATCCAACCAGATAATCAGATGTCTGACATGGTCAAGATGATCTTGTGTAGGTCAAACCCAGCATCAGATTGAAAAGAAAGACTTGTGACTTTGAAAGTGCCCTTGTTTGAGTTTTTTTGATAACTGCTGAGTATTTTTACACACAACCATCTCATGGGCTTACAGAAAATGGTGATAAAAAGAGAAATTGTCCAACAAGTGGCAGTTCTTGGGTGAAAATTTCTTGTTGATACCAGAGGTCATAAGAGAATGAGCAGACTGGTTCAGCTGATAGAAAGAAAGCATTAACTCAAATAACCTCTCATTATTTGAAGAAGAAAAGCACACTGGTGACACACCTGATACACTACAGGCCCACCAAAATTGAACAACAAGACTCGAGAAAGTCTGTTTTCATGAATCTCAATTTTTGATGCTACTTTTCTATATAGTAGTAGGGTCAGAATTGAACCCAGATCAGATTACATTTTTTTCCCACAAATTTGTCCACAAATTGCTTTATGTAGGATGTCATGTGGATTCACAACATGACAAATGGGTGAAGGGATGCAAGATTCAATCATTTCTGCTCGTGAAGTGTGTCAGTTTATGACAACCAATGCCATGTCTACAGTTTTTATGACGTTATTACAGAAAGTCAAGCATGTTTTTCCCCCGTCATCCTTGACATGTTTTGACATAATCTCTTGCACACACAGCTTCTAAAATGAAAAATTGAAAGAGAGAGGACTGCAATGTGAAATTGAAGATAGCTTTGCAGAATCATGGCAACAGTACTAGTATTACGTATCATCAGAAAACTACCATGACTGAATAAAAAGATAAATGTTGGTAATTGAGAGCCAAGGCATTTTTGCAGCCTAGTGAATGAGTACTGGAATTACCATGTAAACTACCAAATCAGATAATTACAGAGACATATAATTTGTGTTACTTCTTGATAACAAAACTCATGTCATAGACATTATGCGATGAATGATCTAAATACAACGCGTAGTCTGACATATATGTTACCCATGACACAAAGATTTTATCTAGACCAAATGCCAAACCCCATCTGAAACAGCAACTGTATTACCAACAATAAAAATTATGTAACCTGAACAAGACTTACTAACTAATAACCAATATAAAAACATTGATCCTCAATGCCTTGTATCAATAAATCAAGCTGCTGGTGGTGTAATTGTGTAGTATTGTCCTGGCACACTCTGGGACTCTTAAAACCAATTAAATATGGTTTAAACACCACAGTCTACCTGAGTGTTGTTGATAGCCCTGACAATCCCATTATGACTAGTTATGATTACTTCTAGCAGGTAAACAAACTATCCCACAAAGCTAAAAGCATCATAAACTGGTTTCTTGAACATGACAGTGAGTTCACTGAACTCGCATGACTTCCACGGTCAAGATATTTTAATCTAGTAGAGCATTTTGAATGTGGAAAATTTATATATTTATATAGCCAGAAAATCTGCAGCAACTTAGTGATGCTATCATATCAATATGGTGCAAAATCTCTTAAGAACAATTTTAAGAACATCTTTAAAATAGTAACTTGACTTCTAGTTGATAATTTGAAAAACTGGCAGAAGGTAGATCAGTCAAGTTTGGTGAAGGAAAAATCATGGTTTGGGGTTATATTCAGCATGGGGACAGGCGAGAGATCTGCAGAGTGGATGGCAACATCAACAGCCTGAGGTATCAAGACATTTGTGCTGCCCATTACATTACAAACCACAGTACAGGGCAAATTATTCAGCAGGATAGTGCTCCTTTGCATACTTCAGCCCCCACATCAAAGTTCCTGAAAGCAAAGAAGGTCAAGGTGCTCCAGGATTGACCAGCCCAGTCACCAGACATGAACATTATTGAGCATGTCTGGGGTAAAATGACGGAGGAGGCATTGAAGATAAATCCAAAGAGTCTTGATGAACTCTGGGAGTCCTGCAAGAATGTTTTTTTTTTGGCATTCCAGATGACTTTATTAGAAAGTTATTTGAAGCATTGCAGTGATGTATGGATGCAGTCCACCAAAGTCATGGAAGTCATACAAATTATAAATTATTTTTCCACTGCACCATGAATTTATATTCTATACTGTACATTTTTGGACCTTACTGTCCTAATTAAATAATTACAAATCAAGGTATGATCATATTTTATTTTAGTAAAAAAAAGCGTAATCTATAGACTTTTGCCTTTCATATAAGCCCCTTCTGACACCAAATGAACAACTAGAAGTCACGTTATTTTTTGCTGTTCCTAAAACTTGAATAGGCGACAAGACTTTTGTCAGATAGTGTATAAGGTCTACTAGTGTATAGAGGTCTACCCTGGTCAACCAAAGTGTACCTAATCAAATAGCCATTGAGTGTAATTCAGTCTCCTGAAATAAAATGTTCCTTTTTATCATTTTTTTAGAGAGAAAAATATCCTGAAAAAGTCATATGTGGCACTCTGTTTACAGAAAAGAGCCATTAATAGCATGCATGTGGATGTGATATTGGTATTACCTGCAAATAGGCATGACTGAGACTCTTATCCACACTATAGCGCTTTCTCATCTTCACTTGGAGAAGGTTATTGATGAGGTCGGTAGCTATGGAGAAACGGAGGGATCACACAAACAGAATCTGCATCGATTGAAGCTAAATGATTTATAGCAGCAGACAGAAAATCAAAGGCGGATGTAGCAACTCAACATTTAGCCTGCTTTTAAAGCATCAAATTTCTTTTTGTTATGAAGCAAATTTACAGGAACAGCTACACTGGTGTTCTCTATTTAACTTCTCATATGAGCATGTTCTCAATTTGATCAGGTATTTTAATGTACATCAAATGAAAAACTTGTCTTTAATTTGGTGTCAAGTGTTTGTACCGTCAGGAGAGATCTGTTTCCAGGGGTTCGGTGGGTACATGAAAGCAGCATTGTGGATCTGATCATTGATGTCCTCATCCTCGTTGAAGGGAAATGTCCCGCTCAGACTGACATACATTATCACTCCGACGGACCACATGTCCAGAGAGCGATTGTAACCCTGGTTCAGGAGAACTTCGGGGGCCAAGTAAGCTGGCGTGCCAACGACAGAACGGCGGAAAGACTTCTCTCCAATTATGCGAGCAAAACCAAAGTCACAAAGTTTCACCTATAAATATTCAATGAGAGTTGAATGCAGTGTTAAGTCACAGGAACCAACCAAGGGTAAAAGAGAGTACAACCTTGCATTAAGTAACAGAGGAATGAAGCATGCTTTAGTTTGTATTCTATGCATCCTTTCAGAGTGTTGATTAGTTAAAACTGACCTGTGGGAAAGGATCCGCTGATGCCAACAGCACATTCTCAGGTTTGAGGTCACAGTGAACTATGTTTTTGAAGTGAAGGTGCCTCAGAGCAGCCAAAATCTACAGTGTAACAGAAGATAACAGTGCAAAAAAGTTACTTATTCAAAACCAAATATTCTATAAGTTATGTTTTTTTATAAACTAATTTAGAGAGTATCACGTGCTTATGATTGACCACAGCCGGTCATTAGCTAACACATGATCCTCCAATCAGACGATCCCTAAGCCCCTATAAATAACCTAACATCTTTGTCTGGAAGAAACCCTCCTTGCTTTCCTTCTCCCTGTCAAAGGCAAGAACGCCACCAGCTGTGGTCCTCACCGGGCCGGTTGGTGTTTTTTTGTGGAGTTTGCTGAAACTTGCTGAACTTGACCTTTAGACAAATAACGATCGTGCTGCCCTCACTGTGTTCATGCCGCCCTCACCCAACTAAAACGCTGTCTGGGGGGGATTGTCAGGGGATTGTCATGGACAATAGTGAAGTGCTAGAAGGGGTGGGGGGTATTTCGAGGAAAAGTCGGGGAGGGTTGTCTCCATGCTTCCCCTAGCAAGATGCCAGCCAGGGCAATTGCACATATTGTGCCTAAATCCACCACTGGGAATTTGCATGTTCTTCCCTTGTCCGAGGATTGTTTCTTCCTTAAAGCAGTTCACCTTTAGCTACATCAGCGGGGGAGTTTTTGAGACCTACCTGAGCTCAATCTCCCTTCTTGCCCTGCGGACAGGATGGAGCCCTGGGTTTGAGGATCCCTTGAGCTCAGGACTCTCTCCCAGGACAGCATGCCAAACAAGCTTGTTATAAATCATCAGCTAAGTGTGAACTCTTAAAGAATTAGTTTAGTATGGACCATTTTCAGTATGGACCATTTTCACATTTCTGGGTTTCTCAGTAGCGGAAGTCATCATAGTTGGGTAAACTTAAAGTGCAGTGAATAGCAGAATCTTATTTGCTCAAATAATAAAAGAAAAATTGTGCAAGACTAATAATGGCAGGAAGAAGAAAGAAAAGTCAAATTTATTTTCTCGCCCAGCATTAGTTTCTTGCAATTAAACTGTTGTGAATTCAAGATGAAGAAGGATTTTTGGGTATCTTCAAAGCAGAATCATTTACTGCAGCCTGGCACTGCCATGACAGGTTCAGTTGAAAAACTTTTCTTACCAATCTTGTTTCCGTGTCTTGCCTGAAAGTATCACACGGCCATTTGTTAGACAAAAGACACAGCCGTGCCTTAAGCTTACAATATGCATTACATTGGAGACATGACACTGTATTTCATGCAAAGAAAGTCAGACCTGATGTGCCTCGAATTTGCAATTTGCATTACTTTGGAGACATGATTTTACACATAGGTCATCAGACCTGATCCTTCAGAATGCATCTTACAATGTAAAACATAATACATTGTTATGTATTGTTTTTTAACAATAATATAAAGAAAAGTTATTTGATTTGAAGTTTGTGAGTTTTTCTTTATTATGTGTTTCTTTTTGTTGATGTTCCACCTCTCTCCGCTGTCTTTCCGACAGGTTTCATTATAAGCGCACACAGGTGTGGTGAATCAGGTGTCGAAACGTGGGAGCTCGCCGTTTAACCACCGGACTGGACAATCGTATTTGTATACATATATTTGTGTTTGCTCAGTGACATTGTTCAAGTTAATGCTGAGTGTTATAATATGTACAAAGGTTTTTATGTATATCTAAAAATAAAAACTTAAGGATTTAAGATGCTGATGACCGTTAAATGTGTAATAATAGTCTTGTGACAAGGGTCCATGGGACATTTTCATATGGATATCAATCTAAAAACCAGATTTTAACCTCAGATAAAGAAGTTTTCACTTTTACAGTTGAGATGTAACTCAAGTGCCAAACATGAACAGCATGAAGCAGTGCTGTGTTAAAATGATATGGATATTTGTTCACGAATCATGTAAGTCATATCAGTATGCTTTGTACAGTATAATGGAAACACTGCACATTGCACAAGCAATATGTTTGAATGTTTGAGTATTAGAAGTGAAAATGTCAAATGATGACAGAAACTGCGACAACTAAAGTGAAGATGATATTGTTTTATTCTTAACTAGCTGGCAAGGTCTGGTCCTGATACTATATTCAGTAATATATGATATCAGGATGCATAATGCTGAAGCCTGTTTGTAAAGTGGTCACATGCTGCGTTCATTCAATCAATTAATCTGACCGAGACTGCAAATATTCAAATAAGGATGTTAAACAAGGTTGAAGGAGCACTTTATGAATACACAGTATTAATTATTAACCTTTGGTAAATGAAATGATCCGTAAGCAGTGTAAAATATAATACAAGATAACCCAGGATTTTTTATTTGAAGTGTGAAGAGCCTTTTGCTGTTCTGCCATTTTGTTATCTCTATGTGTAATTGTGTGTGTTCATTTAAGCAGAATGGATTCTGATGGGATGTTTGTGTTTTAATTGTTTATCGTCTGGGGTGGGGGGGGGGGGTTGAAAGATTTTAAAAGAAAAATTAAGCAAACATTTTGGCATAAAACAAATGTTGTGGTCCTCCTTTTGTCCTTATTGAGATGCATACATTGAGTGAGAACAAAAAATATGTATGGCAAGATTCGATTTTGTCCTTTAGAAATGGATCCCTATGGATTTGGCCTTTCCCTATGGAACCTGGCAAGGAACAGTCCGAAAAAAGGTACCTGGGAGCAAGTGTGAACCAACCACCTGTAGAAGGTGGTCAAAGGCAGGGTGCAGCTTTTTCATTCTTTTGTGTAATACACGCTTCATTCAATCAGTTTTATGTATTTATTTATTGTTTTCAGTGTTTTGAGGGAAATGTCGTGTATTCCGACCTACAATTACCTCTGATTAGCTATTTCAAAGGTTACTTATGTCTAACTATAAAAACTATGCATCTAATTTAACTTTTTTTTTAGGCTATAACTAGATACAAACAGCTATGTTACTAGAAAAGTGTCTTTTGAACACTTACTGTATGACGTCCATCTGTGCTATAGTTCTGCCGGTTTCAGACTGTTGAATACATTTTTTTTCTCACAAATTGACAGCTTTAGCAGGAGGTTGAACAGAACTTACTAGAGCCTTGCTTATCTCCACACACAATATGGGCTCTAAAACTCATTGAAACCCATCGGAAATTTGAAACGGGCTGGACTCTCTTCTACTCTAGAGTTGCTCTTGGCAAGAGGAGGCAGTCTGGAAGGAACGGCCTCTCCAATATGAATATCAGATTTCTGTGCTTGTCACAGATTGTCCACAATGAATACCATATTTGAGCAGAAGGATGTCCATCAGTGCACATGCCCCTAGGACATACTAGAACAGATATCAATGATTGAGTTTGATTCTTTTCATCTAATAGCTGACCCATATTTTGGGTAAAGAGAGGGGCAGAGCAGTCAACTCATCACCACCTGGTGGTCTTGGAGCTCAAAGAAGACATCAAAGAGCTCCTCCACATCGAGTGAAGCCAGTTGAGGTGGCTTAGGCATTTGTTTCAGACATTTATGTGGGGTGGGGTTTTTGATGCTTGTCCCACTAATAGGAGGGCCTGAGAAAGACCCAGGAGCTGCTGGAGAGACTGTATTTTAGCTTGCCTGGGAGCACCTTGGAATCCCCCAGAAGTGCTGGAGCAAGTCTCTGGAGAGAGGGAACTCTAGGGCTACCATCTGAGACCACTGCCCTATTAACTCGCCCAGGGATATTTATATTTCATTCAAATTCCTGGAGCGCCACATCCCTGCAGAGTTTTGGTCCAGCCCTGCTTTAATACACATATCTGTAGGTTTTAACCTAGCCTAAAGCACTTAATTAGTTTGATCAGGTGTGTTTAATTAGGGTTGGAACTAAACTGTGCAGAGCTGCAGCCCACCAGGAACTGAGTTTGCTCCTGTGGCTTAAAATAATAGTTCAAGCCAAAATTTTTAAATTAATCCATTCTTTTGATGGTGTTTGCTTTTTTCTTATACAACAATTAAAAAGTTTTCTGTAATTAAAAATACTTTATGGAAATGAATATGTAACAGGATGAATGATCCATCATGGTATGAAATAGATTCCAAGCATTCTGTGGCTGTTAATGTATTAAGGCTTGGTGAAAAACACCCCTAAATATAGTGTATTCTTTAATTAAAATCCTAACCTTGACCGTTTATCTTTGCGCATGACTGCACGTTCTTAAGTCTCTATTAGCACCACAGTTAAGTCTGACTCATTCAAAAACAGCACACTGAGAAATGAAGATACATAGAAAAGTGACCTCTGAGGAAATAATGCCTGTGTTTGACGCAACAGCAAGCTATCAATATGTCAACTGTCATTCTGAAAAGATGAGTTCTGGTCTGTAGAGTCTCAACTCAGTGAAGAAACTACAGTACACAGGTACTTTTTGAGAATCATTTCTAGTCATTGAGTTTCATGTTTTATTACTCTTTATTCATCAAAACAGTGGAAACCTTTAAGGGCTAGTCAGAATGAACTCTGGTACTAACAGAGTTTATTCAAAGAGCAGTCGTGTGTGAAGACAAATGGTCAAGGTCGAGATGAATAATGCATTACATTTCTAATGCGCCAAAACACTTGAAATATGGTATTTGTCACAAAGGATCACTTAATGCTTGGATATTTTTATACATTTCACCTAAAGAAAGGTATACGGTGTTGTTTAAAGGTATTTAAACAACACCAGCATGAGTAAATTGTGTTTTACTCTATACTACAGAAAACAAAAAAAAAAACATTTTAAAATACACAGAAATGGGAACAACATACAAATACTTTGTTGCTTCATGTGCTTTTTTGTCAACGTTTGTACAGTTAGTAGGCTACTTAAGCAATGAAATACTTTATAAATACATTATGCATTGATATTATTTCCTTTCTTTTCAACAAGTTCATATGTCCTTGTACAGAATTTATACTGTTTTATAGTTTTAACATGTATTATTTACACTTTAGTCAGGGTGTGAATTATACATTGACGATAGGGTGGTCCACTATTTTTATTAGCTGGTGTAATAAACATGCATGCTTCAGTGAACCAAATTCATAAATGTATTTCCATTAGTCTACATATCATCTCAAAAAACTTATTTAAGTTTTCAGTGTTTTGAGGGATAATGAGCTGATTCTATCCTATACTGTAACTTCTTATTTCAACAGATGGCTACATTAAACCAAAATGTCCAACGGGTGGTGCCAAATCTCTATCTTCGTCACTGAATTGTTCATTCAGGTTCTTTCAAAATGTCTCATTTATAAATGAATTGACTAATTAGGAATGACATGCTCAACGATTTCTTGTTAACCTTATTTGTTAAGTGCTTCTTCAATGGTAATGCATTTAAATATTTGATATAAATAGTAACAACATATAAGGTGTAAATAAAGTCTGTTGTTGTTGATAACGTACAGGGAAAGCCACTTTAGTTTTACATTAGGTTATTTTAGGCTACTGTATTTAGTATGGAAGCTGTTGCTCTTAACAGCTGTAAAGTTATGTTTTGTGTCCAGGTAATGATACGTAGGGCAACTTTTTGAGCAGTGATGTTGGACAATATTGTAAAGTGATGTTGGTTGGCTAGTTTGCAGCAGAAAACTGGCAACAACATTTTTACAAAAAAAAATTAGTATTGCAAGTTATTTTCTACATGATGTGTGGTGTAGTTACCGCAGTGTAACAAAAACAGGTAGCGTAATAAATACTTTTTACTTAAGTACATATTTCAGGCCGTACTTTACTTTTACTTGAGTACAAAAGTGTAGTAAGTACTTTTACCAGCGTCATTTTAAAATCTGTATTTCTACTTGAGTACAGAATGTGTGTACTTTTGCCATCTTTGATTACACAAAGTAGTGTTTTTGAACTATACCATAGTTAACCCTTGTGCACTGTTCAAATTTACTACCCTCTTGTTATGTCCGGGATGAAAATGTATATATTTATAAATCTGTTAATCAACCTCAGTCCTGATCAAAACTACTATTTTCTTTATTACAGGATTTTAACTTTTCAATTGTCAAATTCACAAATGATGTCACTGATTTAGTGAAAAAAACACACAAAATGACGTATTATCAATATAAAAAGTATTTGTTGACTGGACTGGTAACAACATTGGCTTTGATGCTTGTTAGATTTTCATTTTTTTTAGCTAATTTACTGTTGGGTGGCTGTTTTTGCCCCATTGACTTCCATTATAACCACATTTGATAGTGAATAAATACACAGTCTTTGTTTTTGTTTACTCCATGTAGTTCTGAGAGCTGAGAAGCATATTTTGATTTTCTCAGACGCATCAAGGTAAGCGCCCAAAGGCCACTCTTACACACTCACAGATACTAATACACACACTTTAATTTGCTGTTATACTCCATATAAAATCCAGAAACTAAGTTTTTTTTGCACAGGTCTATCTAAATGCATGATTATTTGATGTCATGGCTTTATAATAAAAAAAAATTGGTTATAATGGAAGTCGAAAATTAATCAAAAACAATGCATCAAAGGCAATGTTGTTTCACATATTCAAGACTTTGATAAAAGGTAAAAAAAAATCCAGTCCTCAATTACTTTTTATATTGAAAATGAGTAATTTTGTGTGTGTTTTTTCACCGAATCAGTGACATCATTTATAAATTTGGCAATTAAAGAGTTAAAATCCTTTAATTTTCTAAGCAATTTAGTAGTTTTTATCAGGAATGAGGTTGATTAACAGATTTATGTCAAAAAAAAGTAATAATAATAATCTGATGCAGTAGTTTAATTTAGTGGATCTTTTCATCTTAAACATAACAAAAGTGTGGTTAGTTTGCCCAGAGTGTATCGCTGAGTTTTTTTTTTTATTCAAATCATTTTGCCAAAATATGTGTCAAAGTAAGACTTGTCATTAAAAATCATTCCGCTAGCTGAAGCACAGAAAACATTATGGCCAAATTAAGACTCAAAATCACCCCAGAGTGGATGAAATCATCTTCAACAGTACATAAGGGTTAAGTAATTAAACCAGTCTGTTGTGGTAATTCTACATATGATCTAATGCAACAACAGCACAGCTGCTGTAGTAAAAAATTATGTATTTATTATCAGTTCTCTATATGCAAGTATGCTGTAGCATTCATTGGCAAACAAAATATAGCACTTTACTATAGCATGCTTCAAAAACACTATATTATTTACTAGTCTATAAATTACTATAATGCGGAAAAGACAACTGCTCTGCATGCTTACACTAAACAGACTAATAGTATGCATTAATGCTTATATAATTATATTTTCAGCTTTCAGTCTGAAAAGCTCTTACGAACCTTTTACACACTAACCACAATACAGACCTGCGTTATAAGGAACTTGGTGAGCCTCTCAGGAAGTCTTCCTTTCTCACTGGACAGAATCATCTCAAGCATATCACCGTGAAGTTTCTCCATTACCACAAATACTTTCTCCGGTGTCTCAAACATGCACTCCAGATTCACTATACCCAAATGTCGCAGGCTCTAAGAGAAGGAGAAAAGGATGCGGTTGAGTGAGTCACATTGTTGCTTATTGGCATTCATGACCTCGTGCTAGGTCCCCACACAATCAGAGGCCACACAGCACGTTTAATTGTGTTAAATGTGTTCATTATCATTCGGTCAATACAATGGCACTCATTAGCAGCACAGCTCTATGCATGTCTGCAGATTTAATCGCTGGTGGTTCTTAATCGCCCCCTGCTGGTTACCTGCAGTATGGCCACTTCATTCCTTAGTTGACTTTCCTGCTTGGTGGGGAAGCGAAGCTTGTCAATCACCTTCACAGCAACATCCCTCCCGGTTTTCCGGTGTTTTCCTGTGAAGGTTGTGAAAATGATGAGGATTTTGGTGTGGAAATAATTGTTCTTGCACTGTATATTATAATTAGTGGTGCTTGCTGTTGCTAATTTGGGATATAAAGACCTGATATTCCAGGCCCGCAGCCAGCCTGGTGAAAGGGGTTGTTATTTTTTTTCAAAATGTGGACCTTTTTGCAGTTATATGCCTTTAATTGTGAGATTTAAATACTGCATTTTAAACACTATTTATTAGCTGAATTAGCTTGTCAGATGGTCATCATAATCACATTTTTTGATGTACCAAAAATATTTTTTTAAAAATCAGAAGAAATGTGAAATAATATATTTTTAAAATACAAATTTATTACATCATATATCATTAGAAAAAAAGTTATAAATTAAAAAATGTAGCCTATTGTAATTTATTAGACAAATAACAAACTGGTCATTAACAACAACAGGCAAAATAGTATTCAAATTAATGTTTAATTCACACTTTTTTATTGCTAATTTTTTTCTTTCAGGTACAAGGACCAAAATTTTGAACAAAAGTTACTTGTAAAATGTTTTCTAAAAACAATACATTAGCGAAAGATGACGTCACTTACATCAGATTGTATGTTTTCTTGCACAGCTAGTTGAACTTAAATATAAAAATATAATTGTAAATAAATTGAAAATAATTGTTCAATAATTGTTCAAAACTGATTATCACTGGTTATCAAAACTGATTATCACGACAGCCAACATTTGAGTATTCCGCTTGGTCTTAAAGCCTTTTTCGATGGGTTATTTTCACTATTTATGATGGCATAGCATTCAAAATAGGACAAATGGGCTTATGTATGGGGGACATTCTAGACCTTTGTCAGTGATGGGTGGGTCTTCTGAACCCCCCAAACCCCCTTGGCTACAGGCCTGTAACCTATGAAAATACATTGTGGGTGTGTGGGTGTATTTTTGCAATGTATTTTGGTGTTTAATAAAATAGATGTATTAAACAGATATATTTATTAAAATAATATTTCAGTCATCAAACATATTTAGAAATTGAAAGTTAATACAATTTCATTTATGCTAAATAATGCAAAAATAAATTACAACCTACAAAATTTCAACAATTGTTTTCATATTTTTTACTTCTGATTTTTACCTTTTTTTTATTTGTATTTATTATTTTTCTATAACATATACATTTGGTTGTACTAGTTTTTAGATAAGCTCCAGATTTGGCTTAAGTACTGACTAAACTAATGTATATGCACAAATATAATATTGTAGAGCTTACTATTAAAAATGTGAATTTTATTGATAGATTTGTGAGGAGTGTACTTATACATGCTGAGCACTGTAACTGTTTCTTCAAAAATATGTTTTACTGCTTATTTGTCAACTACCACAGTAAGAATCTAGCGTTTTAAAGCATAGCAACTACATATAATATAAAGTTGAGTGTCAGAAGTGAGAATTTTTATCCCCCCCCCCAGTATTATTAGCTCCCCTGTATATTTTTTCCATAATTTCTGTTTAAAGGTAAGATTTTTTTTATCACATTTCTAAACATAATAGTTTTAATAGCTAATTTCTAATAACTAATTTATTTTAGATGTGCCATGATGAAAGTACATCTTATTGTACTAGATATTTTTAAGATACTATATTCAGCTTAAAGTGACATTTAAAGGCACTTCAAGTGCAGTACACAGTGAAACAAAACAATTTTCCTCCAGATCCAAGGTGCTACATCAAACAACATAAAAAAATATATATCATGGACATACCTCCATAAACCACACCGAATTGTCCAGAGCCCAGAACCTCATCAGCAAAGATCTGGTAGAACGTTCCAATGTCCTGTTGGGTGCATCATTTTAATCATTATTAACTAAACCGTAATTATCTTTGTCATTATTATGATCACAGTATGTGATGTATCACAGCTTTAAAGGTCAAGTTCACTCACTTACCACATTCTCTTGAATCTGGCTGTTAGACACAGAGATGCTGACTGATGCCTGCCCTGAAATTAAACAAATTAATAACCTTATTAGCCTAACTTTATAATTTCCTTATTAAGTCTTGAGTAAAAGTCAGTGACAAGCAGGGATGGCTGAGATGATGAAAAGTTACACAATAAAACTTAAAGTTAGAAATATACTTTTTCATATTCTTGCTGTTGTAAAGCAAATTGGAATTTTTTTTTTTATATAATTTATATTCAGAACGCTGCTGCCAGGATTCTGACCAGAACCAGAAAATTAGGGCACATCACACCTGTCCTCAGGTCTTTACTCTGGCTCCCAGTTACATTCAGAATAGATTTTAAAGTATTATTACTTGTCTATAAACCACTAAATGGCCTAGGACCACAATAAATTACAGATATGCTTACTGAATACAAACCTAACAGATCTAACGGATCAAGTAAATTAGAAAATCCAATAGTTCAGACAAAGCAGTGTGAATCGGCTTTCAGCTACTACGCTCCCTGCTGCTGGAATTAGCTTCCAGAAATGATCAGACGTGCTCCAACATTAGGCACATTCAAATCAAGACTGAAAACACATCTGTTTATCTGTGCCTTTACTGAATGAGCATTGTGCTACATCCGACATATCACATTTTTATGCCTTTCTTTTTTTTTTTTTTGAAAAACCTTTTATTCCATAACCATATTTTTTCCTCTTTATGTAAAGCACTGTGCTATATAAATAAACTTGCCTTGCCTTGAATTCATATAATGATTTTAAATGATTTTTTTTCAGTTAAATACATTTTTAAATACAAATTAATTTGAAAAATTGAATGAAATGTAATTATCAAAATAAAAAAATACATTTAATAGGGTTATTCCTATGGCATGAAATAACAAAAAGAGTTTATTATAATATCAGATTAAAAATAAAAAGTTAATATAAATAAAATAATAAATTAATTTTAAAAAATCATAAAAAGTATGATCATCATTAAAAGTAAATAAACAGACTGACACTAAATCCATGAGTTTCTACGGTTGTTGCTAGATCAGATATAATTGCGGCTGGAAGTTAGCGAGGATTATTTATGTTATTTATTACATTTCCCATTAATTACATTTTATTAACATCTACCTCTACCCCAACCGTAAACCCAACCGTCACAGTAATGTAAAACCAGATCTGGATCTGGAGTCTTCTCTATTAGTATAGCTGATTAACCACAAGAATTATTTATTATTTATTAAATTTCCCATTAATTACATTTTATTAATGTTTACCCCCACCCCAACCATAAGCACAACTGTCACAGTAAGATAAAACAGTCAATGCACTGAGTATTATTTATGCTATTTATTAAATTACATAATAAATTGTATTTTATTAACACCTACACCCAACCCAATTTTGTGTCACAAAAATGATGCTATATTGATGTGCGTATCTGCAGTTGTATCTTATCTAGACTTTACAGAGTTTCTAAAGGGTTATTTTTCATAATATAATTTTCTGTCAATTAGATGGTTTCCTGTATTATGCCATAATGAAAAAATATTGATTCATATATTTTTATTAAGTTATTCATTCAGATATTGAAAGCATAAAGCATATTTTAAATGCAACAAAGGCATAGCAAGTATGGAAGCTATATTTCCAAATGGATAAACTCAATAACCAAGAACTAAATCAAATCATATCATAATACAATTACCTTTCATTCAGTAAGAACGTTTTTATGATTACCCGTATAGTCTGTGGGAATTGTGTTTATGTACAGTTCACAGTATCTCATCTTTCTTCCAGAATCAGTCTCACTTACGATGAGGTGTGTGGCCTTCAGCCGGAGGATTATCTTGGAAAATAACTGGCATGAGGGCCTGGCGTATAGCCGTCTCCCATCCTTTGGCGACTTCTCGACCCACTCCGCTATTAGGCACAATGCAGCTGGGAGAGATGGGCAGGCCGGATATGCTGGATGACGGGGACGAGGTGTTGGGGTCTTCGCCAACAAAATAGATCATGGTACCCGTCATAATCTCAAAGCAATGAGGGCTGGTGCCAGCAGGGACGAGAGAGAAATCACCCGCCGACCGCAATTCCAGGATTTCCGAGAGAGGGATTTCCTGTGGAGGGAGAAGAGAGCTAAATTAGACCCTCCATCATTCAGAGGTTAATTTCACAGTGGGATCTGATAATTAACGTAACCAGGTAATTCGACATGTGAAGTCACCTTAATGGACAAATAGCTTGTGAAAGCCATTCGTAATGCATTATTTCATGAACCCAGAGAATTCACGCTTTATTTGTCACTGTAAATGTATTATGCATAATAAAGCAAGGCACTTCCAAACAAACACTACCACCTAGTAGTTTGTGTGCAGTTTAACTCACAGTTCTGTAAACAATCATTAAAATGCCCCTTCATGCTATTTTGGAAATTATGTTTCATGCTGTGTTAAACACAGAAGGGACACAAAATGCAGGCCCCAAAAAGACGTAGGGTTATTCATTTCATTAATTTACTTAAAGATTAACTGATGCTTGTTAGATGATCATTAACTGAATAAAAAGAAAAAAATGCCACTGTAATCCATTAAATCCTATACATGAAATATGTTTCGCTTAAATAATTCATACACTAACAAACGTAAGAACTGCATGACACATTGCACCTCAAAGAGCATCCTATTTGTTCTCCCTCTCTCTCTGACTCATTTCAATTCAATTCACTACATTCACTTCATTGGCATGGCATACTTGGGAATGTATTGCCAAAGCATAAAGCAGAAAAAAGGCAATACACATAATAATAATAATAGTAATATTGTTGGAACTTGTGGAGTTGCACACCGATAGATTTGCTCTTCAGTGTTTGGACTTTAAGCCGTGAAATTTAAACCACACTGATCTGAACTTCTACTCTGAAAACTGGACTGACACTGTTTCTATTTACTAGAACTTCTATGTTAAGCTGCTTTGATACAATCTACATTTTAAAAGTGATATAGAAATAAAGATGAATTGAATTGAATAATAACCCTAATTATAATAACAGCAATAATAATAAAAAAAGTAATAAATCTACATAAATCTCTCGTTCTCTCTGTCTTAGTTCAGTTTAATTTACTTTATTGGCATGATAGTTTTATAGCATTGCCAAAGCAATTTAACTTTGTATTAAACATATGGAATATATGAAGAGTTCAAATGCAAAAACCTCTAGGCGCCATCTGAAATTTTCTTCTAAAAGGAGCATTTTTCTTGGGTTTTGTAGGTTCAGTAATTTCACTCTTATGGCAAAGAATATGTTATTTTTATTGCCTTTAATGTGAAATAACAGAAGATAAACACAAGAGGCTGAACATAAACAAAAGGGCTAATTTTATAATTAGGAGTTTTCATCTTTATAATTATATAGGACAGTGGAGATTTCAGACAGGAAAGCATTGGGAGCAGAAAGATGGAAAGAATCAGCAAAGGACCTCGAGCCGTGAATCAAACTCAGGTCGCCGAGAGCTTTTCTGTGCTGTATGTCGACACAGAGTACCACTAGGCTATTGGTGTTGACGAAAAGGGCTAATTGTAAAATAGTTTTTTAGATGGCACTTGGAGTTTTTTTCATCTCAACTCTTCATATTTACACCATTACGAAAAAAATGAAATAAAGTTTTCAGCGATTGTGAAAATGCTTGAAGAAAGGGACATTATGGACATTTTAAAGATAACATGCTTATTTGATTCTTGAAGCTTTTTAAAAATTAATTTAACAACTTTAAATTTAAAAAACATAATAAGCATGATTTAATTGTATTGTATCATTTTCCTGCGGCTTACTCCCTTTATTCATCAGGGGTTTTCACAGCGGAATGAACCGACAACTTTTCCAGTATATGTTTTACGCAGTGGATGCCCTTATGCTGTACTGGAAAATATCTATACAACGTCATTCTCATACACACTTACAGCTAAATTACGGTCAATTCACCTATAGTGCATGTCTTTGCACTGTGGAGGAAACTGGAGCACCCAGAGGAAACCCAGACAAACACGGGAAGAACATGCAAACTCCACACAGAAATGTCAACTGACCCAGCCTGGGCTTGAACCAGTGACCTTGTGAAAGAGTTCATAACGATCAAAGAGTACAACAAATTAAGCAACTGTCTACTAAAAAAAAGAATTGAGACATCACCAGTTATATTTTCTCTTTCATAATTGTTACTCATAGATTCATTATAAATGTGCATAATGTCAGCCTTTGGTCTTCACTGGCTACCCAAGAACTACATTCTTTTTTGGCATAATTTCAAGAAGAACTGTTTATTGTTCACTTGTTCATTTTCTTTTTGGCTTAGTCCCTTCATTAATCTGAGGTTGCTACAGCAAAATAAACCGTCAACTAATCCAGCACATGTTTTACGCAGCAGATGTCCTTCCAGCTGCAACCCCTTACTGGGAAACACCCATACACTTCCATTCACACACATTCACTACTGACAATTTAGCTTAGCCAATTCACCTTATACCACGTCTTTGGACTTGTGGGGGAAACCGGAGCACCCAGAGGAAACCCACGCAAACACAACATGCAAACAGAACATGCAAACTCCACACAGAAATGCCACCTGACCCTCCAGAGGCTCAAACCAATGACCTTCTTGCTGTAAGGCAAGAGCGCTACCCACTGCGCCACCATGCTGCCCACCGTTTATTGTTGAGACATTGTATTTTATATTTAATCTAAACACATCTGATTGGCCACTCTTTTTAATAGAAATGTGTGTGATGTGTTCAACAGAAACGTGTATGATTGGTGGTGACTCCCAGCAATATAAGAAATCTGCTATGATGTGCACAGATCAGCAGATTAAAACATTGCATTTCTTTTTCACGTTTGACTTTAATCATACCACAGATATAAGGAAGAAAACATTTCTGGAAACTGAATTGAATTGACTTTTTTATTATATTTTAATTTATTTCTTTATATGCGGAACGGTTGCTCAGTGGTTTGCACTGTTGCCTCACTGCAAGAAGGTCACAGGTTTGAGTGCCAGCTGGACCAGTTGCCATTTTTGTGTGGAGTTTGCATGTTCTCCCCATGTTGGCGTGTGCCATAGTGTATGTGTGTGTGAATGCAAGAGTGTATGGGTGTTTTCCAGTACTGGGTTGCAGCTGGAAGGGCGTCCTCTGCGTAAAACATATGCTGCAATAGTTGGAGGTTTATTCCGCTGTGGCAACCCCTGATAAATAAGAGACTAAGCCAAAGAATGAAGTGTTTGTTTATAATTTATTATTGACCATTTTATTATTATTTTGTTGGGTGTAGATTTGAAGAGCTTTTGCAACTCGTTATAATTACAAATTATACACAACGTGGCTTTGGCAGTTTCTCAATTTTTGTTGGCAGAACTTTGTGTTTTGCTGTTGTAATGTAGCATTCTGTCTTTTTCATTGGGCAGTTAATGATTTGGTGATTTTTCTTTTTTTTATGTGCCATTGTATATTATCTGATGACGGCACTGTTTGATGTTGATCAACTTGTTCCTCTAACGTTTCATCTTTAGAGTTGATCAAATAGATATCATTACTGTACAGTGTTTACAAAAGCTGAGCTAAACTCCAATGATGAATTTCATATATAATAGGATGTACCGATTCACTGCGAGTCGTTTGAAAATGGATTCAAATATGTGATGATTCAAATCAGTAGAAATGTTAAATGAACTGTGATAATTGTTTTGAACAGAGGGGGTGCAAGCTCCCTTTACCTACACATCAGTGGAGAGCAGGAGGTGAGGCGGCAGAGTAAATTGACAGCAGTGAAGTGCGCCAGACAAAACACAAACTTTGTGCAAATACTGCAAAAAGACACTTGTTTATACTAATAGAACAACGAATATGAAGCACATAAACCATCATCACAGTGAAAACTTCGGTCACAGACGTCTACGTGCAAAAAAAAAAAACTATTAATAAGCCACACCACGCGGACCGGATGATTTGCAGCTTTGCTTGCTCTGACGAGTGTTACAGAGATCACACAGTGCATCAGTGTTTTCATTTGCAAAAGTGTAAAGATGTTTTTCAGACTGAAAGAGAAAGTTGTTCTGTTACAGAACCAGCTATTGGATTATTTTTACCCTATCCTTTTTTAATTATTTTATGCATATTTTTATAATTTGCTTTTTATTATTGTATATTTAAATATGTTCATGATTATCTCTTATTAGGTGTATCACACTGATACTAATTAATTATACAAGTAATATTAATTATTCATCTTCATAATTATGTTCAAACTCCTGTCTCCACTATCCTTATATATAATTAGTAATTTTATAATTTTATTTTATTTTATTTTTTTTTGCCAGTGACCAGTCGCCTGGATCAGAGGGCCCATTGGTCAGGAAAGGATTTTCTCTCAACACCAGCCATCTCATTCTTCAGTAAAAGAGTTTTGTCAGCAGCAGGGGACATTGTAAATGTGCAAAGACCTCAGCTTATGCCAGAAAACATAGATATGCTGATATTTCTTTTTTAAAATGCTAAATCTTAACAATCACAGTTTTAGTTTGTTTATATTAGTCTTCTTTAGTTTGTATTGTTCTTTTTCTTTTTCTGGAATTTAGTTTGTTTTAAAATATCAATTTGGTTATGGCAGAAAATATATTATTTTGCAAAAAAAAATGTGTAGCGTTTAAGAAAAAAATTTTCTTATAGTATTGTGAATCATATCAAATCGTGAGTCAGGCGAATCGTTACATCCCTAATATATAATGATGATGGGTGTTTGATTTCCGGTACACTGCAAGCAGTTAACCAATCACAACAGACTTGGCCATATCTGACCAATCAGAGCTGAGCAGACTCTTGGAAAGGGGGATTTAGAAACAACAAACCTTCAAAAACAAACTGCTGAACTTTTCTTAGAAATAAGGCAAGTTAATATGCATATTATGAGAAAACTGAATAGCTTTTTTTTTTTTTTTTTACTTTGGGTGGATGTTAACTGATTTTATTACATGACACTTTGGAATACTTGATTCTGATTGGTCAATTATGACATTTGAGGTTTGTCCATGGCCAATAACAACCAAACTAATAGTATTAAGAATCATCTTGACCATATTTATAATCATATATTACATATTTGTGTAGGCTGCATACAGCCATTTGTAACAATTTTTTTTTAATTTCCGCAAGATTTCTAATGAATAAAGAGCAAGTGAATTTTTACAGCTCAAATCAATGATTTGTGTCTAATTGTTTAGTTTTGCTGAGTAAAAAGTGATATAATGTATATTCAGATGATTGTTTTTTCAAAACAAATCCTTTCAGTGGACTTTGTTCTGCAATAAAAACTAATATAAATACATAAAAGTAAGATGATTTTATATATAAATAGATATATAAATTATATATAAATATATATTCACATATAAATAGACATAAATGGATTAACATTATCCTTCAAAAATAGATGTCCAAAACAACATTTGAAACCTTTAAAATAACGTAAGAGGGCACATTGAAGTATAGAGAAGGGAGATTTGTACCTTGTAGTATTTGTTGGTGGTGTCATTTTGAAACAGGATGATGCATTTGCAGTCCAGGCGCCAGTAGTGTCTCTTCCTCTGTTGAAGGGGTGAGGTGAGAGGTCAGAGGTCAACAAGAGGTTGGTGATGGAGGTCAACGTCACCCCCCCCGCATAAGACAGGAGGAAGAAAGTGAAGGGTAAACAGAGCTGAAGAGAAGAGGAGGACGCAAGAGAGAGAAAAAAAGACCCAGGAGGAAAGTTAGAAAGAAAAGGCTAGAGGAGTAAATGCTACACAGTAATTCAGAAGTTTTACAGGAGGCTGAGAGCAGGTCAATATATCAATGCTGAGAAAATGCCGCAGCCAATTTTTCCCCATTCTATGTGAAAATACTCGTCTGGAGGCGCTGAACGCTATGAGTGACATTTACTGCTATTCATCCGTACAGATCAATATCCACTCTAATAGTAGTCCTGCAGGGGATGCTCAGAGTAGACGGAACAGACTGTGATTTAAAAGCTGAGGATCTGCTGATATTATAGTTTGAGTGCGATGATTGATGCAGAAAACATAAAGAAATATCAATAGCGTTTGGTGAGGTAAGTGAGGTAAGGGTAGTGTAAAGATTAGAGAGAAAAGCTACAGTCTGTGTTAAAGGAACTGTTCAAACAAAAATATCAGGAAAACTCTGGCTGTTAAAGGAATAGTTCGCATAAAAATGTATTTTTATACACAACTTCTATCATTCCATGCATCATTTTTTTTTGAAGAATGTCTGTTTCCATTGATGTGCTTTTAAGACTTAAACTGAGCAAAATAAATAAGATAAAATAAATAAATCTTAGTTTATCCATATTTCTATCAGCCGAAAACGTAGAACACAATTTTTAAAGAATATCTTTGTTATTATTGTCCATATTATGAAAGTGATAAGGTTTCAAGACTTAAATTGACCAACTTTGTTGAAATTATTAAGATAAAATAAATAAATCTAAAATTATTCATATTTCTGTCACAAACTAAAGAACATATTTTCTAAAGAATATCTTTGACATTATTATCCATATTGTGAAATGAATATGGTTTGAAGACTGTACTTCTGAGCAAAATAATAAAGATAAAATAAGCTAATTTAAATGTACTCGTATTTCTATTAGTCAAAAACTGAAGAACACTATTTTTGAAGAATATATTTGTCATTATTGTCCATATTATGAAAGCGATAAGGTTTCAAGACTTAAGCTGATCAAAATTATTGCAATAAAATAAATAAATCTTAATTTACTCATATTTCTATCAGCCAAAGACTGAAACACACAATTTTTGAGGAACATCTTTGTCATTGTTTTTGATAAATTGATATGCTTTTTAAACTGAGCAAAATAATTAAGATAAAATAGGCTAATCTAAATTTAGTGATATTTCTATATGTCAAAAAATGAAGAACAAACTTTTTGGGGGAACATCTTTGTCATGTTGTCCAAATTATGAAAGTGATAAGGTTTCATTCAAATTATTAAGATAAACTAAATCAATCTTTGTTTACTCATCTTTCTATCCGTCAAAATTTGAAGAACATAATATTTAGTACATCCTTGTCCATATCGTGAAATTATTGTCCATTTTGTGAAATTGATATGATTTCAAGACTTAAGCTGACCAAAATTGTTAAGATGAAATAAATAAATTAATTTAGATTAATAGTCATTTTTATGAAGAATTTTACTTTCAATATTTTGGGTTAGAAATACATTTCCCATAGTTAATGCATTTAATAACATTAACTAATAATGAACAATATTGTACAGCATTTATTATTAACACTTTAACATTTACTTGTGTGTTATTTAAAAGAATCTAAATGAATGCTTGTTAACATTGTTATTGTACCGTGCGTTAACATGAACTAACAACAAACAACTTCATTTCCATGAACTAAAGTTAAATAATAAGGAATAAATACCACAAAAAAATATTCTGTACATTGTTTGTAAATACATAAACTAATATAACCTTATTGTAAAGTGTTGTCATATGCAGTGGTATGGAAATACACTAATATAAACTATGTACATATTAAAGTTGAAGTATTAAACACATATAATATGTAATATGATTTTTTAAAAGTGTTTTAATTAAATAATAATGACTAATTTCAGCATTTTGTTTTGTAGCATTTGAAACCATTTGTGTAGATTTATTAAATAAGATGCTCTGCCTATTAAGATCCACAGGGAGAAAAAAATCATATTATATGCATTGAAATGATAAAAGCGTAAATAAAAGGTTTGTTTTTTTGTGAACTGTGCCTTCCAAGTCAGCCGTCAGTAAGTGCAAGTACCAGTGTGTCTTTGTTGCTGTAGTGCACCATCCAGCCTTCCTTGATGGCAGTGCTGGAGCGTCGTGTGGTCTGCCTGACCGACTGCACTACTCTCATCAGAGGGATATTAGAACTGCAGACACAGCACATCATTCAGGAGGTCTTACAGCAGACAATAAAACATTCAGACCAGCAGAGAAGCAACAAAATATCACCAATGGACCCTTTTCACCTGCTTACATTGTTTTTACGGTCTCAAAGCAGACATTCCATCGACTATAAGTACATTGTAAAAAAAATGGCTTCAAATTTTATAGTATTACTGGCGATTTTGGTTGCCGGTAACACTGTAAAATTTACAAGCGCACTGTAAATTAACAATTACAACTGTGTTGTAAATCTACAGTACTGTAATTGTTATTTTACAGTGCACTTGTAAAAATTGCTGGTAATACTGTAAAAATTGCTGGTAATACTGTCAAATTTACAGGCGCACTACAGCACAGTTGTAATTGTTCATTTACAGTGTGCTTGCAAAATTTTCCGATAATACTGTAAAAATTGCCGGTAATACTGTCAAATTTACAAGCACAGTGTAAATTAAGAATTACTACTGTGCTGTAAAACTACAGCACAGTTGTAACTGTTAAATTATAGTGGGCTTGTAAAATTTTGCCTGTAATACTGTAAAAATTGCCGGTAATACT
>CAIGQZ010032745.1:3750582-3762678 GCA_903798205.1 Danio tinwini
GGTAATACTGTGAAATTTACAAGCACACTGTCAAGTAATAATTACTATTGTACTGTAAAACTACAGTACTGTAATTGTAATTTTACAGTATGCTTGTAAAATTTGCTGGTAGTACTGTTATAATTGCCGGTAATACTGTAAAATGTACAAGCACACTGTAAATTAATCATTACAATTGTGCTGTAAAACTATAGTATATAAAAGGCAAAGGCCTCTAGATTACACTTATTTTACCAAAATAAAAAATTATCATGCCTTGATTTTCAATTATTTAATTAGGACAGTAGGGTCTAACTTTGCTTAGACAGAAATGTTGTCACTTGATAGAAATAATGTACAGTATACAATATAAAGTCACGGTGCAGTGGGAAAAGAATTAAAATTGTGTATGACTCTCATGAGCTTGGAGGACTGCATCCATACATCTCTGCGATGACTCAAATAACTTATTATTAAAGTCATCTGGAATGGCAAAGAAACATTCTTGCAGAACTCCCAGAGTTCATCAAGATTCTTTGGTTTATCTTCATTGCCTTCTCCTTCTGAATGCAACCCTAAAGCATGATTTTTCCTTCACCTAACTGGACCTATTCTGTGAGAATCTTGGGTCCCTGCGGGTTCCAATAAGTCTTCTGCAGTATTTGTGGTGATTGGGATGCAGTTCAACAGATTATTCATCTGAAAAATCTACCTTCTGCCACTTTTCCAAATGATCAACTAGAAGTCAAGTTATTATTTGTTGCTCTTACAACTGGGATAGACGACAAGATCTTTGTCAGGTAGCGTATGTTCCTAATATACAATTCAGTTAAAAAATGGTAGAGAATTGTATTGTATCCAAGTACACATTAATGCACTTTTTTCCATTAGGCCTAACACATTTAAGTCACAAAAGGTTGCACAAGGTCCTATTTTAAAACTAAAGTCAATAATTTTACACAATATTTTGCAATATTGCACAATAAAGTTATATTGCTGTCTGTGTGTACAGTAATTGAAACCTTTCTGTCTACCTCTGATCTCCGCTGGACCTGTCCTGGCTGCTGTCTGGAGAGAAAGATCCGGGGATGCTGCAGGCCTCATCTGAGTCATCTATCAGGGAAGATTTATCACTGTCAGAAAACTCACTGCTGTAATCCATCGGCACCTCAGCATCTGTGCTCGGACTTAATATGTCTGAGAGAGAGAGAGAGATGAGAAAGAGGTCAGAACATTCACACACAAGCTGAATGAAGTGACAAACAATAATAATTGCATGTTTGCAGATACAGAAGGCGCAGTGTAAATGTATTCCTAATGTGTTAATAATGAGGATCCAGACAGGCTCATTACCAAGAGTCTCTCCTAAACAGTCATTTGGAACCTTGTATGCACATCGCTTGTGGCAGTTGAACTTGCAGTCTGTAAAACAGGGAAAAAAGTACTGTTATTTGTCCATCAAATCTCAATACGGTCAAAAACGGCTATCCAAAATGTTAATTATGTTAAAAATATTTAACATAAGCAAAACAGAATGTTTTAAGCTAAATTACTGCATATGTAAATAAATTAACTGGATTCATTTCAGGTTGGAAGATCAAACAATTCTGTGTTATAACAATTCCACTTCATGTTTTATTTGTGTCCACTTTTTTGTCAATGAAAATGTTTGTTTTATTCACTTTATTAGGTGCACCTTACTAGTATTGGGCTGGACCCAAATTGTGGCATAGATTTAACAAGGTACTGGAAATAATCCTCAGAGATTTTGGTCCATATTGACTTAATAGCATCACACAGTTGCTGCAGATTTGTCGACTGCACATCCCTGATGCAAATCACTTGTTCCACCACATCCCAAATGTGCTCTATTAGATTGAGAGCTGGTGACTGTGGAGGCCATTTGAGTACAGTGAACTCATTGTCATGTTCAAGAAACCATTCTGAGATGATGGCGTGTTATTTTGCTGGAAGATGAGTACACTGTGGTCATAAAAGTATGGACATGGTCAGCAACAACACAGCCTGAATCGTTGATACAAGGCAAGATAAACTCATGCTTTCATGTTGTTGACGGCAAATTCTCATCAGACCAGGCAACGTTTTTCCAATCTTCTATTGTCCAATTTTGGTGAGCCTGTGTGAATTGTAGCCTCAGTTTCCTGTTCTTGCTAACAGGAGTGGCACTCATTGTGGTCTTCTGCTAATGTAGCCCATCCGCCTCGAGGTTGGATGTGTTGTGCGTTCAGATATGCTCTTCTGCATACCTGGGTTGTAACAAGTGGTTATTTGAGTTACTGTTACCTATCTATCAGCTCAAACCAGTCTGGTCATTCACCTCTGACCTCTGGCATCAACAAGGCAATTGCACCCACAGAACTGCCGCTCACTGGATATTGTCTCTTTTTAGACCATTCTCTGTAAACCCTAGAGATGGTTGAGCATGAAAGACACAGTAGATCAGCAGTTTCTAAAAAACTCAGACCAGCCCGTCTGGCACCAACAATCATGCCACATTGAAAGTCACTCAAATCACCTTTCTTCCCCATTCTGATGCTCTGTTTAAGAACTCGCAGGAACAACATCAATATTTTTCATATATACTGTATCTAGCAGAATGAATGAATAATGATTGTCAGACCTTTGCACTGGAGCCCTTGTCTGAAGAGTCCTCTCAGCAGTCTTTTGCAGTACTGACACACGGTGGGCCTGGTGTACGAGTGAACAGCGAATGTGTGCGGGACCTTCACTTTAGTCATGAGAATTTTGTCCAGGTGAACGGGCCGACCCGTGTAGAAGCGTCTGGCCTCACTGGGGGTGCGGGGCTAAAGAGAGAGACCAACATGATGTTATAGAACTAATCTTAATTATACTACTAGTACATCTAGCATGAGTTAGCATGTTGTTTCTAGCACACACATACAAAAAAAGTATTGCTAAAAGCTTGTTGCTGTAAACATTAATATTTTATCACAATGTTAGCATGATTCTAGCATGCTTTTGTACATTGCTTTTATGCTTTATCATGCAGCTAACATGATAACTTTTTATTAGCATGTCAGATATAAATGAGTGTTTTCTATTCTAATGCATTTGAAAATGAAATTTCTTTCAGTTTAGTTTTCAGTGTTGTTATTTTAGTGGCAAATGATCCACCAGAAATCATTTTAATATGATGATTTGATACTTAAACAATATTCAAACAAATGCTACTTCTTTCACCACAGGATTTCTTAGGTATGTGGCGGAGTGGTTTCTGCAGCAGTTAAAATTCCCCTAAACATCCTGCTGATTTTGGTGATCTCAATAATTCTCTGCACACGTTAAATCTCGAGCCAAACTTTTAATCAATTTTAGAACCTTTTTAAACCCCTTCAATCTAGTTTATCTAGTTTTTCTAAACTACATAGCACTGAATCCTCTTTAGTTAAGGTTACTAAGGTTGACTGATGGCTGCTGACTCCAATAGTATCTGAATGCAACCTTGTTGATGCAAGCAGAGGTTGCATACCTCAGAGATGCAATGTCAGACACAATGGACTCAATAGAGCTAGTAACGCCACTGTGAGGGGTGGGGTTAGGTGAGCGCATTAAAAAGTATGTTATGCAGCTTAGATTGCAACTGCACCCAGATCCAACTAGCTGACTATGTCACTCAATTCTGGTTCTGTTGATTCTACAGTAAATGTTACATTTGACACAGTCAGTCATGCTCTTTTATTATCTTGCTTAGAAGATTTTTTGGTGTTGATACTGTTTTAAACTGGTTTACCTTTCAGACTGTAGATAGTTTATCTCCCTATATGGAGGCCAATGCAAAATTGGCATTGTAAGATTTGATTCAATGCTCACTGAAACTCTCTATCAAATTAGTAGAATGGGTACATCAACATTAACAGTGGATGGAAAGGTTTTAGATTTTTTTTTTATAAAAAATATATATATATATACATATATATATATATTTAAACTTTTGGACCTAATGTTAGAAATATAGTTAGAATTGAATTCTTTCATCTCAGAAACAGGCCCCATGCTAACTCTCTCAGCTGCTAAATAAGTGATATACACCTTTGATTTTTCCCGAACTGATTTTGCAGTACTTGAGGGGGCTTCAAAAACCCCTTTAAGTTAGCTGCAGTCAGTTCAAAATAATTAAACTTATAGTATACTGTCATAACCCTTCCTCGTCTGTCTTCTCTGTGTTATCGTCTTTCAATGTATCTTTGTTTGTATTGTGTCATAACACATGGCTCAGCCTGTGTTTGTGTCCAACAAGTGCTCCTCTGTTTCTCCCTCGTTTCCAACTGCCACACCCCCTTGTTTAGTCCTTATCTAGTCCTCATTAGTCTCAATGTTTTCACCTGGTCCCCATGTGCTTTCTTCCCTTTATAATGTGCTCTCTCTCCTCATGTCTTCGTCGGTTCATTGTTTCTGAATGTTTCTTCATGGTTCACATTGCTTCGCTCAGCTTTCTGCTTAGCTTTATGCTCTGCTTTTCATGTTGTCTGTTTAATGTTTAATGTTGTCTGCTTCTTGCATGTTTGTTATCTGTTCCTCTTGTTACTCTTTGACCATGTTTGTTTATCTGTGTTGTTGGTGTATTTGAGTTGTCTTCGTCTAATGTTTGTTTGTATTTTCAGTAGACCTTCTGAGCCCTCTGTCTCGTTCATCCTCAAGTTTAAGACCTTCTATTTATTTTATTAGTTCCAATTGTAGCTTTAAGTGTTTAGTTCCTTGTCTTGGATTTATTTTCCATTTTGATTTCAGTAAAATCCTGTTTGATTTCTCTTTGCTTGCATTTCCCTAAGACCCTAACTTTCCTTATCTTATATTATTATTGATATTTGTTTGGTTTCTCCGTCAGGTGTAAGGGTCTGTCTTGTTCTGCCTGCTGTGAGTTCCTGGTTGTCGTAGCTCTCTCCGGCTACCACTGGCGAGACCTCTACTTTCCATGAGTGCCCCTTACTAAGCACTCACCACCACCTACCTGGCCTGAGCATCCCAGCTCAATTTCCTATCCTCTAAGCTGTCTGTGGCTGCCGGTCTCCATGTCCAGGACTCTCCAGCTCATCTCCCTTCTTCTGTTGGTGTCATCCCATATTCCCCAGCTCTACCCTTGTCATCATTGGACTGTTTCACCCTACCACTACCTCACATATCCATTATTGTCAATAAACACCCCTTCATTCATTCTGCATTTGGGTCCTCCTTGTCCATGACAGTATACTAACAAGGACTAGGACAAAAGACCACATCACTGCAGTTTTAAACTCCCTGACACTGTAAAAAATGCAGAGTTCCACACAAAATCATTCATGTTGTCCCAACACAAATTGATTGAGGAACATTCTACCAGAAACATACATTTCCACTTAAAAACAAATGTGACAGGACCTGACCCTTAAGCTTGTACTACTCAAAACATCATACAAAAAAAGCATAAACTCATAAAAGTCATAATAGAATGAATCCTTGATTACTGTCAGCTTCTCCTCTGTCAAAGGATGTCAGTTCCTCTGAATCGCAGCCTTATGTAAAATTTAATGCAAATGTGACAGGACTGACAGAAACATGGGGACAATAGTATGTATGTGTAGAATTTATTTATAATTTCATCTTTTTAATCAATTGATGTGAATGACAACAACCTTAACTTGCAATTTCTAAAAAATTTAAATAACAGTAGCACAACAAAACTATTAAAGCTGTAGGTTGAATTGGGCTGAGGACAAGGACAATGACAGGGTTTGTATATTTGTAAAGTGTTCACCAAATGAGTGGCATATTCATTTTACAGAACAACTCACAGAAATCAACCATCAGTCCATTTTAGACATTTTTTCGGATCAAATACTTTTTATTCACTATGATTTTATTTCAAGGACAGATACAGTAATGTACATATGTTCTGGTAGAATGTCCCTCAAGTTAACTTAACAAATCTAAAGTAAGTGGACTGAACATAAAACATTAAGCTGGCCCAAAAAAACTCAAGAATTGTGTTTGTTTCAGCTCTTAAAAAAAGTAGTTTAAACAAACAGCAAAATAGCTTTTTTTGAGAGCAGGTTTCGAATTGATTTTAAAATAGTCATGCTGACCTACAAAGCTTTGCATGGTTTGGGTCCTCATTATTTATCTCAACTTTGAACCGTTTACACACCTAGTTGTAATTACGATCCTCATGTTTTAGTCTTTTAGTGCTATCTCCTACCCACTTTGTTCCGTGGAAGATTGGGATTTTTCCTCTTTCGCACACCTAAACTGTAAAACTCTCTTCATTCTGACATTAGGTTTAATCTCTTAGAATCTTCTTAAAATGTACCTCTTTAGAATAGCTTTTAAGGGATTTTTAAATGTTCTATGGACTTACCTTTTATTATTATTACTGTAATGGTAGATTTCTTTACTCTTTCTTTTGTAATATTTTCCTTCTTCTGTATCAAGCGCTTTGAGATGCCCTTTTAAGGCACTATAGAAAATAAAGTTTAATATTATTATTACTTTTTCAAGTCCCTTGGACTGATTATTTGCTTGCATGCAATAGCCTTTGGTTGTTTTGGATGTTAGTAACCATTTATAACATTCACAAAGGTTAAAAAGAAAAACTGATATATATTTTTTAAGATTACTTGATGAATGAAAAAAATTGCATTAATATAAAAAAATGCTTTTATATAAAAAAAATTTAAATATGTAACATTACAAGATTATTTCCCTTTTGATTTTGTAAGCCCTGCTTACCAGCACATGACCAGCAAGAACCAGAATAAACCAGCATCGATACATACCTTACTAGCATATTCTAGTTATTTATTTAAGCAGAGAATGCATATTTGCTCAATAAAAGTGCAATAAAAATAATAGAAAATAATTATTTTCACCCTAACCCTAAATTTCACAAACAACATCTACTGTACACATAAATGAGAATAATAATAAATCTGACATTTTAAAGGAAAAAAATGAGAACTACTAGGCTATTTTCTTATAAAACACATTCCAATAACCTTTCCTTATTTCTCTCAATCTTTCTTTTTAAATCTTTTTTAAATAAACTTTAATTGGAAGGGAATCAAGATTTTATCAAACACTGTCAGCAGAAAAATAAAAAACATTTATTATTGGCAATACTTGTGCTTTAAATTATGTTGGAATATTTCTTAATCAAAATCTTAATCATAATAAACCATTCTGTTTTCTTTCTTTTCTTTTTTTTATTTAGTGCAAGCAATAAACAAAATGTGGTGTGTGCTTTACCATCTGGGTGTGTGATCGGATGAGGCTGGCTTCTTCAGACGTCATGCTGCTGTTGAGGCTGCTGAGGGACTCAGTGGTGGACAGACGCAGGGACTGACTGCTGGTCAGGGAAGTGGTGGACAGACGCCTCTTCCTCGCACCGCTGCAGTTATTGGGAATGCTGAAGGCACATCGTTTGTGGTAGTTCAGTCCACAGCCTGCAGGGGGAGACAGTTAGAGGACAAAAAAAGGTCATTGTGTATAATTAACACACAACACAAAAAATTACACAAACATTTTTATTAGATGGTTTAAGATTAGTTCAATAATATAGACGATAAGCAATATTTAAATGAACACAAGTATAATAAATAAAAATGTTTACAAATTGTGAAAGGCAGACTACCTACCATCGCATTTGAGTCCTTGTCGTACCAGGCCGAAAAGCATCTCACCGCAGTGATCGCAGAACGCCGGAGCACGATAGGAGTGCACATTTAACGCATGTGGACGAATCTGGAAATCCTCAAATGTGGCAGCAGCTGCAGAATATATCACATTTACATCATTAAGATCAGTGCTGAGAGCTAAAATTGTTTTTACATGATTATTAGAGAAAAAATCCAGTGTGTGTAGAGGGATTCTTAACATAATATAACATCTTTTTTTTTTGTATTCATACTTTGTTCAGCGTTTATTCAGTACTGAGTTTTATTGAGACTAAAAGTCACACTTGAGTTAAAAAACTTATGTAAAAGAGCTTTGTAGCTCTAAGCCTAAACTCGAAGAGATAAAATGAAGGAATAAAATCACATTTAATGTTTGCAACACATTTTAGCACTTTGTAACATTATCTAAAACATTAGCATGTTTCTAACACGTTTAGCACATGGCTAAAATGTGTTAGCACATGAGTTAGCATGTTGTTAGCACATCTTTGGCATGATATATCTTGTTGCTAACATGTTTTAACTTACAGTTCATGTCATGAACTGTAAAAAAAAAAGTTGACTCTTTGCAGCAGAACTTAATTTAAGTCAAGTGCAATTCGAGTCAACTCAAAAAAGCTGTGCAGCAAGTTGCCCTAAACCATTTTAAGTTAAGCCATCTTTTTATATATTTTTTTTTTACAGTGTGCAGCCAGTTAAAAGAAATGAACACAATTTAGATTCTAAATCTCAAGTCTAGGCTTCTGAACTTTAAAAAGGGATTACTTTACTTTTAAAAGTCAGTAGCCTAATCCCCATTGCCTTAAAAGCACCAAATTGACATTACTTTTAAAAATGTGAGTAAACCCATTGTAATTTGTAACTGTTAAGTTGACTTAATTTTTATAGTTATGCACATAGTTAATTTACTTAATAATTTTGAGGCAACAGGTTTACTCGCATATAGTCAACTAATTACTTTTTTTACAATGTGTGAAAGAAACATGTGCAGATCAGTGTTGGAACAAAAAAGAAACAATGAATAAACCCACAGGTTTATAATTCCTGTTTACTTTTCACTCTATACATAACATGTTGTTTATATTTTTTTACTATAAATATAGATTGAAGTCAAAATTTTTAGCCCCTGTTTGATTTTTTTTTCTTTTTTAAATATTTTCCAAATGATGTTTAACAGAGCAAGGAAATTTTCACAGTATGTCTGATGATATTTTTTCTTTTGGAGAAAGTCTTATTTGTTTTATTTCGGCTAGAATAAAAGCAGTTTAGAATTGTTTTTACCATTTTAGGGTCAAAATTATTAGCCCCTTTAAGCTATATATTTTTTCAATAGTCTACAGAACAAGCCATCATTTTACAATAACTTGCCTAATTACCCTAACCTGCCTAGTTAACCTAATTAACCAAGTTAAGCCTTTGAATGTCACTTTAAGCTGTATGAGTCTGACTTCAACTGCAGATAATATAGGTTCATGATTATGTCATTATTCATTCATTTTGCTTTGGCTTAGTCTCTATTTTAGAAGTCGCCACAACGGAATGAAACACCAACTATTTCAGCGTATGCTTTACGCAGCAGATGCCCTTCCAGCCACAACCCAGTACTGGGAAACACTCATGCTCATTCACACACAATCATACATTAAGGCCAATTTAGTTTACTCAATTCACTTAAGTGTTTTGACAAATTCAGTTTTTGTTAATTTCAGTCATGTAATTCTGTAAAATAGTTATGAAAATGTATACTTTATATGGTTATAAAAAATGGTCAAAACCATTTAGAAGAGAATTTATGTTAAAGTGAAGTTCCAGTCCAATCTCAGTTGGAAACATAAACATATTTATGTATTGTCAGTAATATAGCTAATTTGTGCGGATAGTTACAATTTCATTCATTTGAAAATGTATGCTTTTTAAAAAGAGGTATGACCCAAATCACATCCCTAAACTCCATTAAAATGAGATAATACAAAGTCATTCAATTTAGCCACTAAAGCAAAGCATTATGAATTTCTGTGAGATTGTGTTGGTTTGCGAGGTGCTAGAGTGAATTAGCATTTTGTCACTGTTTATCTGCAATGGTTAACATACAAAGTCATTACTTCAACAGTCTCATACGTATGATCCACCGGAAATCTAACGATTCTAATATGATGATTTGATAGTTAAGAAACAAATACTATTCAAACAAATACTACTTCTTACGCTACTTTTTCTAATACCTAAAATTAGCCACTAAATCAAAACATTACAAATTTCTGTGAGATTGAGTTGGAAGTTATGGGTTTGCAGGGTGCTAACATGACTTAGCATTTTGTCATTGTGTATCTGCAATGGTTAACATGTTGTATGATATCTCTAGCATATTGCTAGCATTGTTCTATAATGTTTAACATGTTATGTAATTAATGTGTTGCTAATAGGTTCAACGTGTTAAAAAATGTGGCCAATATGCTAATATTAAAAAGTGTAATAATACTGAAAGTCAGTTATGATTCTGTTTCTATTAAATCTGTTATTTCGAATGTCTGAACACAATTTTGCTGAGTATATTTAGTCTTCAGGTTCTCACACATACAATTAACAGTTTCGAAAGGTCAAAACTGATCAAATTGTTAGGTCAGATCTACTACAGTCAGACTGACTTCTGCTAAAAAGCGATTGGCTATTGACATTAAAGCCAGTTTAACATTATTAAAAGTGTGTCTTTCAGGAAATTACTTTGTGACATACATTGTTGATTTTTATCAGTTCAGTTGAGTGTGTTTTTGCATCTGAAAGGACAGTGATATTAAGGACCAATCCCAATTCTACCCCTTAGCCCTTCCCCTTATCCCTCGATTTGCGCGTTCACATCAAGGGCTAGTGGTGTCCCAATTCTCTTTAGCTTGAAAGCATAGGGCTAAGGGCAAGGGGTGTACACCCCTTCGAACGAAGATTTTTCAGGAGCACACTTGAAACGAAGGGGTAAGAAGTTTCCCAGTATACACCACAACAGCAGTTATGCTGAACCCGGAAGTCAGGAGATCCACAAATTTGTATTTTTTGTCATTATTATGAATTTTTACGACAAACAAACATATGCTTTAATATATTCATAACCGCGTTCATGTTTTACCGTCATGCTTAAAAAAATAAAAAATAAAAATAAAAATCGCTAAATTTCAGCAGCAGTCCCACAACATTCTGACACTCAAACACCCTGTCAGAGCAGTCAAGTGGCTGAAAATGAGCTTTTTACAGTGTCTGGAATAATGTTTGTGTTGTTTTCGTGTGTTTACATAGATAAATATGGCCACTGTGTAAATACAAAGTACAGTTACGATCTTATTGCCACATTAGATCATTATGATGACATAATATATTCTTTCAGTGATTTCCTGAAGATAAACACCAAAAAATAACACAACTGGAATAATTGCAGCAGTTGCGATCGTCTGATCTCATATGAGGCAAGAGATTGCGATGATGTATGATGACGTGTGCAGGTGTTGAAGTGCTGTCCCAATTCTTAGGGGTAGGTTTTGAAGGGGAAGGGGGTACAAAAATTTAATTGGGATTGGGCCTAAAGTGCCCACACAATCTTCACAACAAAACAAAGCCTGTGGATTCATGTTCCAGTGCTTTCCTAAACATCATTTTCTATTTGTTCCAGCATAATGTCATTCCAGTGTGTTTCTCTGTATGGGTAAATCTAACCATAAAAACCCATTTATTTTGTGTGTGCGTTTTAACTGTTTGACTGTCAAAATTTAGCATAAAGAAAATAATAATGAATATTTAGATTTTTCCCCATATGCATGTGCACGAAAACCTGGTTTCTATTTTTAATTTGTGTTACTCATTTTCAGTATATTAAATTCATCGTTTTAATTTTAGTATTAGTAACTATGTTATGAGCAGTGTTTCCAGATGTAGACTTATGTTGACTGATTCCAGCCCAAAAACTATCCAAAACCCGCCGAAATGCAAGAATAACTGCCCAGTCATCTGCTGACGGTCAAGAGAAAACTGAAAGTGACAATTGAATTCGCCCAATCTGGCAACACTGGTTATGAGCTCTTGTCCTTTTTTATTTGGTTTTATTCACATTTAGTCACATTATCACATTTTAGTACTTAATAGTACCTAATCATTTTTTTATATTATTCAAAGCATAAAAATACATTTCTATATTACTTTTTTGTAATAAATTTTATAACTTAGTAAACATATCTTTTGTCATCAGAAATTTACATTTTATATCAGCTTCAATAATAAAAATATATAGTTTTAGTTAACAAAAATGACAATGCATTATTAAAGGCATTATTGAAAATATTTTCATACTACTACTATATTATACTACTACTACTACTATAATTATATAATAGGAAGTTGAGAATTACTATATATATATATATATATATATATATATATATATATACAC
>CAIGQZ010032745.1:3806648-3823967 GCA_903798205.1 Danio tinwini
ATGCAAACTCCACACAGATTTGGCAACTGACCCAGCCAAGGCTCGAACCAGCAACCTTCTTGCTGTGAGGCGACAGCACTACCTACTGCGCCACTGCGTCGCCCTTATTCAAACATACATTTTATAAAATTACACACTGTTATGCATGTGTGCATCCAATTGATTATAAAATGATGTCCTTTCTTCTTAAGCCTAATATTTGAATATACATACAGTTGAAGTCAGAATTATTGGCCCCCCTGAATTATTACCCCCCCATTAATTTTTTTCCCCAATTTCTGTTTAACAGAGAGATTTTTCAACACATTTCTAAACATAATAGTTTTAATAACTTATCTCTAATAACTGATTTATTTTATCTTTGCCATGATGACAGTAAATAATATTTTATTAGATATTTTTCAAAACACTTCTATACAGCTTAAAGTGACATTTAAAGGCTTATCTAGGTTAATTAGGTTAACTAGGCATGTTAGGGTAATTAGGCAAGTTATTGTATAACGATGATTTGTTCTGTAGACTATCTAAAAAAAAATTAGCTTAAAAGGGCTAATAATTTTCACCTTAAAATGGTTCTTAAAAAATTTAAAAGTGCTTTTGTTCTAGCCGAAATAAAACAAATAAAGACTTTTTCAGAAAGAAAAAAAATATCAGACATACTGTGAAAATTTCCTTGCTCTGTTAAACATCATTTAGGAAATACTTGAAAAAGAAAAAAAATAAATAAATAATAATAATAATAATAATAATAATAATAATTCTGACTTCAACTGTATATATTTTTGTTCTGTTAAATTTTTTATTTTTTATTGTACAAACTATGGAAAATGGCTATACCTAGCAGAGACGCCACGTTGTTGGCAACTGTCACATTTCCATGAGAATGTGATCTGCTGATATTGATGTGTTTTGCTTGTTATATTACTCTCTTTTGTCACATACTGTTGGTATTTACTTACTGCCGGAGATGAGGTAAGTGCCTTTAGGGTCTGTGGCAAGACAGGTTACAGCATCCAGGTGAGCCACCATTGAATGAATCACTTTCCCTGTGGAGAGAGCAAAATAAAAAAAAAATTATGTCATGCAGGATATTTCTGATACATAATATTGTTTTTGAGAGGTCAGACATTACATGTTCTGACCCAACCTATAGGATAACATTACGTTTCTAAATGCAGCTTTTCCAAACTTGAATCATGAGGTAACTGCAGAAATGAGTTTATGACAGCCTTATATAAATTTATGACAGCTTTATATAAATAAAGCATTAGAATTTTATTAAAAGTGTCATAATATGGCAATGAATAATTAAAGGTATGGTTCACTCAAAAATAAATCTCCTTCAAGTGGTTTCAAACCTTTACGAGTTTATTTTTCTGTTGTACACAAAAGTAGATATTTTGTAAAATGTTAGAAACCTGTAAACTTTGACCTCCATAGTAGGGAAAACAAATACTATGATAGTCAACCAGTGGTGTAATGAATCACAAATCTCATGGTTCGGATCACATTACAGTCTTTTAGTCACAAATCGAAAGTTTTTGGATCAGCCAAAAGGAGGATGCAAATATAATTTGCTTTCCATTTATTACAAAAACAGCACTGCAAGAAACATTTGGTCTTAACAAACCGAACTTAGAACCTGTAATTGTATTCAAAAATAAAATGAAGAATTAATCAGCTGAATAAAAATAAATGGTAAAATATTGAGTACTGTGAAAAATTCACTGTTACTGATAACGAAATCTAACATTATAATTTGTACCACCCATAATGATTTTAAGTCTCATTTTCAATAAATGATTCAGATATTCACTCATAAACGTCATGCTTCATAGGTTAAATAATGTAACTGCTGCCTACAACTTAAATTTCTGACGTCAAGTTAAATGCATATGGCTGTGATTTTAATCTTTACCATGAACATCGGTGGTTTTATCTAAACTCTAAAACTTTATCCCAGTACTTCTGTGTTATTTGACTGATTTCTATATTTTTGCGTTTTTTAAATTCAAACACATATTTGAATGCAGCAATTTGAAGGATTAATAACCACCATAAATCACCATCATTTATAATTTATGTTGTGTGGGTGTTGAGATCTTGATCTTTTAATGATTAATCGTGCAGCTTACACTGTATGTATTAATGCTGGCTAAACAAGTAGTGACAGAAAACACCTTTAATAACCTAAGAAACACACCATATCCTGAATAACCTACCACAACTTCTTCTATCATAATTATATTTTACAGAAAAGCTACATTCTTTTATACATGTGATTTAAATGATGCAAGAGGCGATCGTTACAAATTTAGGATTAATCTACCAGTAAAAAATGTATTAATCTGCAGGCACATGTGTTCGGTACTGTGGGCTGTGATCCATACGAATCACGGATTAACCATGATTTGTTACATCCCTAAAGTCAACGGTTTTTAGCTTTTTTCAAAATATCTTCTTTTGCTTTCAACTGAAGAAAGAAAGGTTTGTGACAAGTGAATGATGAGTAAATGATGACAGAATTTGTGTGAACTATCCTTTTAAATGATTAAAGTGACTTTAAATTTTAATTAAAATGCAACATAAGAAAGAAACAACATGAGACAACTGTGAAACAGGGTTAATACAGTTATCTAAATCTAAAACCTTAAAATTATTAAAAAGGAACAACCCAAATAAAAAAGAAATGCCAAATACTCCACTGTTAATCAACAATAGTTACTCAGAATTACTAAAATAACACAGATTTGAACTCACAAATGCTGTTGCATTACCATAATAACTATTTGACAATATTTTAGACCAAATAGGTTTAAAATTACCAAAAGTCATGATTTAAAGTATTTCTGCTACAAGAAAAGGCTGAAAAACATGTGAAATCTAGATTAAGCTCATTGGACAAACATTCAAGCATCCACACAGCCACAACAAATCAATAAAAACAGCCTAATGTGCCTGAACACAAAGCCACAGGTATCGCTCCACTGACTTTATGCATCCAGTGCTTTTTCTGCACAGGCTAATCTTTCACACCAACAATGTCATCCTCTTCTCTTAAAGTGCTCTGGCTTTAGAAACTGGTGAGTAAAGGTTGGCGCCTGGCACAGATTCAATTGAGGTTTATTTAATATTTTTTACACCAAAGGTTGTTTTTTTTTTACTGCTTTTGAAGGTCTGTTGTGATTGCACGCTAGCAGAGTCAAATAGCTTTGCTGGTGTATTTACAGAACCGACAGAGCACAGCTGGAAAATACACAGCGTTATTATGAGCAGAAAAACTGCACTCCCCACACACAAACACACGCACGCACACACACGCACACGCACGCACACACACACACACACGCACATACACACATGCACACACACACACACACGCACACACGCACATTGTTTTTTTTATGTTTTTATACAGTAGACTGTATATTTTGTTCTCCTCCTACAACTCTATGCTCACAGAAACATTCTGCACTTTTAACATTTTCAAATTACTTAATTCTGGATGATGTATGAGCAGTTTTCCTCATGGGGTCTAAAAAAATGGTCCTATACGGTCAAAAACTACTACTGGCATTGCAATACTAGTGGGGACATGCTGAATTCCAGTATTACACAGGCACATGCACACCTGTCTTGTTGTCCAGGAAGCGGATGGTGCGGTTCTCATGGGCTGTAATGGAGATGGGTTGGGACGGATGACTGACCACACGGTTGATCAGCTCGCTGCCTGCAGGAGACGTAAAGAAAAATAGTATTTTAGTATTACTGTACAGTAGAGGACAAATTCATTTGAAATTGCCTTCACAGCTTCACAGACCAGCGATCGTATTTCTGTAACATGATGACGCAGGTCAGGAATTATAATCGCCCATTACATCATATGATATTAGATATTTTCTTTCTATATCTATTATTTATTTATTTATTTATTTATTTATTTTGAGCCGTGTGATATTCTGCAATAACAGCACTCATACAGCCTTCTCACCCTTCTGTATTACTCTGTCCACATCAATGACTGTAAAAAATATGGACGACACAACAGCATCATTTCCCATTGAACGATTTGAAGGCAAAACGCCTCATGACAGGCACAAACTGTCGCAAAACACTGCTGAAATTGGAGCCTGGGCATGCGCAGAAGGACTGCCTGATTGAGCCAGAGGCGGAGCTGTGAAATCAAGCTTCCAAACAAACGCTTGTACGTCAAATCAACCACGCCCCCAGAACTTCTCACTTGATCGCCGGTGTCTGCACTATAAGAAAGGCTCGTTAATATAAGCACTTACATTTAAAAACACATAATAATATATGATTTAAAAACTGTATGATGTAAGCTGTTATAATTTAATTAAAGCAATACATGTTGGACTGCAGAAAGCTTTCATACACTTTAGTCTAAGTTAGACTCAGCTATGAGCACAAAAATATTTATCTTATAACAGGGTTGTTGGTATTTGTTATCTTCATAGGGGTAGAACTAACACTTGTAAAATATGAACAATAACATATGAACAACACATACATTTTAGAATTTTTTTTATTTTTAATTGGCAATCAACAGGACCCAAAATACAAACCATAGATAATGATTTTCCATGCAGGAAAATCATGCATTTAAAAGATAAATACAGCAAGATTTCTAAATATCAACAGGATATTTACACGTCCTATCCCTGCACTTTATAAAATAATCCTTGTAAATTTGTACAATAAACTTTGCAGTATTAATACATCAACCAATGTCTATCAGCTGCTGCAACATCGCTTGTGTATTGTTTATCATTTTTTGCCTCCGTTTTCATTTGGTTTATTCGATGCCTTAATATCTGGCAAAGAGGAATTTACATTTATTTTAATGTTTATTAGGTGTTTTCAAATAAAAAGCCAACGGTATATGATGTATATAAATAATACATAACATTTACAGCTCTATTTGATAAATAAGAATCTCTTCATAGAACATTAATATTTTATAACAGCAAATTCAGTGGATTAACTCTAAAACATGTTGAAATTCAAAATGTCAGAGACGTCCTTTAAATCAAGTTTAAATAATGTTACAGGAGATCAATGTGGAGATAGGCTAACATTAGTTTTGTCTTCCTAATTATCATTTCAGACCCATAAAGAAAATTACTGCTAGATAGCAATCACCTATATTTTCCCCATCATGGCTTGGTTAGGCGTGTATCAGTAAACTAATAAAGCCCGACAAAGCCCTGACCTTACCGAATAAACCTGTGTTCCACCAAATCCTGTATGTCATAAAGTATAGTTTACTGAACAACTCATTTTATCATGGTAAAATAACACAGAAATATAATAATAACACTTCTATCTCCTCCCGAAGCTCGGTGTGCTTTGAGAAATCACAACTGTCAATCACGATGACACGCCCAGCAATAAACTACTGGCTAAAAACATACTCTTTACAAAAATGAAGATCGGCACCTATATCAGCATGATAACCAGTGCCTTAATTGACCAGAAGCATCTTTCGGGACATTTTATTGCAAGTGTAAAAAAATGTTTTATATTTAGGCTCAAGTCTTGATCATTTACACGGAGGAGGTGGGCTTTATGACTTGTACTGCAGCCTTTGCCCAGGGCTGAGACCTTCACTCAAAAGCAGGCGTGTGGCACACTAGGTCCACATAGTGACAGCAGATCAAAAGACTCAGTTTGACAAATATTGCAGCTGTTAGACCACATAATGTACTTTTGAGGCTTTTTAGGTGAGAGTGTAGTTGTTTAGATTGCAAATATGCAGTTTATTTATAAGAATAGTGCCTATTTTAAATATTTATAATTTTGGAGATACAGCGCATCGACATCCATCAGCCTGTCATACTGAGTAGAGCAAAGACAGTTGACGTTCCGCCACAAGATGACGACAGAGACCACATAATAAGCCCTTAGAGGAGAAAAACTCAGTGTAAATTTCAAACTACAGCTGATCAAATCATTATAAAACAGGTAAGTGACTTTCTAAGTCGATGTCTCTTTTGTATTGTGTAGTGCTGTATTTATACCATAATAATCTGGTAGTGTTTGCTTTGCTTTTGCTTTTTCGGTGTTAATTATTGTGAGCTCCCAATTGCAACAGAGAAATACTGGAAAATCTCTGTAGACTGATGGCATTTCATGCCGTTCAGCCTTATAATCTTAAAATGTCAACAAAATCACCTGTTTTGTCATGACTTCAGACATTACGCTAGAGAATCATTCAAATACTAGTCCTAATGTGACGTTGGTGAAGTAGCGGCTTCTGCTGTTCTGACATCAGCTGCAGATGTAAATGAATGAATGGCAGAAGAAAGTAAATCCTCATACAAAAGGGTTTTTGAGACTCTGCATGTTTTTCTTTTTTTATACAAGATTATGCCATCGAACTGTTGAATAAATGCAATATCACACTCGTAGCAGTGCGATATGGCTGCATATATCGCCACTGATGAGACACTAAAGCAAGCCTTTATTGCCAATATACAGCAACATTGCACTGCTACTTGTGTGATATTGCTCATATATACATACACATGTATGTTTGTGTTTGTGGTGTGCACATGTAATAAACTGATTCTAATAAATAATTCTAGAACATTTAACAATGACAACATTATTTTTAATTATTCAGAGTATAAGACATTTTTACATAACTATAACTTCAAATACTATAATAAAACTATAATAACTCCTTGTTTAGTCTGTTAAGTAATGCTGATGATAATAATAATAATAATAATAATCATTATAATAATACATATAATAATGATTGACACGCACATAAAAAATAACACGCACATGTAAAATATTTTAGAAGGCTTATTTATGAGAATTACTTGGTGTACATATTTGATTATCATTTATTTAGATAATTATTTATAAAATATTTATAAATAAGAAATTATATCTCACAATTAACATTTGATTAGTTTAAAGTTATTTTTATTTTTTTTTGCTGTAAACCTGGCAAAATAAATAAAAACAAAAATGTATATTGTTTAGCTCACAATAAAAGTGTAGTAAATAAAAATAGTATATTTTAATTTATATTAAATTGTTCACTTGCAAAGACACACATATTGCACACATATGCCTTTTACATATCTTCTTCCAAAGCTCTCTCAAATGGCTATTTTGTAAAATATAAATAAAACTTTCAATAAATATTAAAATAATATGAATATTAATAAATACATTGTATAATTAATAATACATAACAATAAATGCATTTACATTTATCTTTATGGATCATTTATGATAATCATTCAACAAATAACTTAACAATTCTATTAATTTATTAACAATTCTATTTTCCAAAGCCTTTTAAAATGTGTTTAATGTTAAGCAAAGAGTGATTTTTTTCTGCATGTCTTTTCCAGTATGAACAGGCTCTTACCATCTTTAGTCTGGGTCTCCAAGACCATGATGCTTTGCTCTGTGTTGAGGTCATAAAGCAGAGTCTCGCCCCCATCAAAAGACACCACGACCTGGGACGGGTCTGCATTTACAAAGGCAACCGAGGTGGGAGTGCCATGTTCTGGAAAAACAAAGAGTCAATTAGCCAAAAAACACACACACATATAGTACAAACAAACCGCCAAAACACTCCTCACCTTTCTCCTTGTTGAAGACAGAAACACACGGGGAAGAATTATGGGGGTCCCAGATGCGCACTGTCCCATCGGCGGAGCAGGAGGCCAAGCGCTGTAGGCTGGAGGAGAAGGCCAATCCCCAGACGGCATCCTCATGGCCAGACAGAACACTGCTCTCCACACCAGGATCTGAAGATAAAACCCTGTTACTGGACGTCCTGTGCTGTGTATGTGTGTGAGACTATTTCATTTACAAACAGCGCCCTCTGGAGGACTGCACAGAAATACAAGAATTAAATTCTGTCTTTTATAGTGACACTAAATGTGATTTTATCAAACGCAGAATGTTATGGGAGTTTGCATATTTTGGATTGATTAATGAAACTTTGGTTTGTACACTTAGTCAAAACTCAATATGGGCTAGTGTTTGTGATTGTTAAACTGCAAAAGCTGTATTTAGACTATTTAGAAAGAGTTTGACAAATATAGAAGAACTCTCCATTTAATAATCTAAAACTTTCATTAATTTTAGCTGTAAACCAGATAAACAATACATTAAAAATGTAAAAAAAATAAAACAAACAAACAATAAAAAAATTGATGAAAATTGTAAAATCATTAATTAAAAACTAAAATAAGCTTTCACATATATTTGTGTGTAATTTGGGTTATTGCATACTTGAATAAAAGAAAAGAAAAAGCTGTGTAAAAATGCCAAAAAGTAAAAAAAAAAAAAAAAAAGTCATATTTTGGGTAGTTTTTTTTTATTAAAAGTAAATAAACTACGATTGAATCACATTTATCTCTATTTATGTAAAATATAAATAATGATATATGGACAGACAGACAGGCAGGCAGGCAGGCAGGCAGGCAGACAGACAGACAGACAGACAGACAGACAGACAGACAGACAGACAGACAGACAGACAGATAGATAGATACTGTAGACAGACAGATAGAAAATTTGAAGCATTGAGTAGACGTGCCATAATTGTCGTAAGGATCCACATTGAGGTCTGGGATTTTCCATCCACGAACAGTGCCGTCCAGACCCCCGCTGAAACACGATTCTCCTTCCTCTCCCATAGCCAGAGAAAGAACAGCACCACTAAACCATGCACAATCAAAATAAAAAAGGATACTAAAATTTCAAAATCCTTGCAATTATTATTTAGTTTTACTGATCCACAACTCTCGAAAGATCATATATGTTCATATTTACACATACCTTTCATTCAGTCATGAATCTCACCATTTCTAAACCTTTGTGCTTATTTTACCAGTGTTTATTGTTTACCTTGCTTATTGTTTACCTTGTGTTTATTTATTTGTTTATTAATCCTGTGTGTCCTTATTTTAGTTGAATGAACCTGTTTTTCAGCTTAGCACCACGCAAATAAATAATTTGCAATCATTTGCTGTCCATTCACTATTTCAATTACAAAAACACAGATACTATAATTATAATGTAAAGGAATATTATCTAAAAATATATTTATTATAATATAAATGTAATAATACATATAAGTAAAAATATAAATAAATAGAAAATAACTAAAAAATAAAATATATGAATAAAATACATTTTTTTAATAACAACAAAACAAATAATTAAATAAAATTAAATAAAACTAAAACAATACAAATTAAATAAAAAAACAACAAGAAACAAAACAAAAATAACAAAATAAAAATAAAAATAAATTTAATGTAATACAACTAAACAGTCAAGCTTTTTTACACCTAATAGGCATAAACATAAAATGTGTAACCTCTTAAAAAAATAAATTCATTCATTTGCTTAGTCCTTTTATTAATCTAGGGTCGCCACAGCGAAATGAACCGGCAACTTATACAGCATATGTTTTATGCAGCGGATGCCCTTCTAGCTGCAACACATCACTGGGAAACACCCATACACTCTCACTCACAGACATACACTACAGACAATTTTTAGCTTACCCAATTCACCTGTACTACATGTCTTTGGACTTGTGGGGGAAACCGGAGCACGTGGAGGAAACCCACACAACTGTAGAGAACATGCAAACTCCACACAGAAATGCCAACTGACCAAGCCAAGGCTTGAACCAGCGACCTTCTTGCTGTGAGGCGACAGCACTACCTACTGTGCCACCGCGTCGCCCATAAAAAAAAATTACAACATTAAATAATTTAGCAAGGTTTGCACTAATAACTATGCAGTTTTTTTTAAAGAAAAGTTCTGGGTCAGAAATGATCTGAATGCATCATGAGAGGGGACCAAGTTTTGGACTCAATGATGATTTGGCTTAAAGCACCAGACAGAGTTTGTTAGCTGTGGCTCATGTTATGTGATTTTCAGAAAGACTCGCTCACCTGTGTGCTCGGAAAGTATAAATAGGCTCAACGTCCAGCGCTGCATTTCTGCGAAAACACAAACGAGACACTCAGCACACAGAGACACAACTCAGTTATGGATCAATAATTCTAAATATGCTTCCAGAGACACCTACACGAACACAATAACAGCCGCACAAGGAGGTAGTAAAGTACAGGCTGTTTTGGCTCTTACTTTTTGGAGTGCATGGCCTTGTTGAGGTTCCACAGTTTGAGCGTCCCATCCTCAGATGCGGATAGCAGCACGGCCTGACTGGGGTGAAAGGACAACGCTCGGATGGCATCAAAGTGGCTTCGCAGTGTAAAGCGAGGGTTCCACGTTTTCTTGAACTCTTCTCGACTGTCCTGCAACTGAACATGAAGCCAAAATAAGTAAAAATTAGTTTACATCTGTTTTTTCACTGAAAAATTCAGTTAAAGGCCACCTATGATGCAAAATCAACTTTTGGAAGCTGTTTGGACAGAAGTGTGTGTAGGTATAGTGTGTCCACAGTCATACTGGAGTGATATAAACACAATAGGCAAGTTTCCTGACGTTAAAGTAGGATCCAAATCACAGTGATTTCAACGCCCACTGCAATGTGACAGAGTGACGGTTTGATTGACAGGTGCGTATTAACATGTCTTTGTAGTAACGTGTATAAACATGTCCATGGAACAAGATTTCCAGCTCATTTGCATTTAAAGGCACAGGCTACAAAAAAAACAGCTACACATTGTTCTGAGCCAAAAACCTCTGCATTATATAATAAAGGTAAAAGGTAAAAAAAAAGGTTAGGTAAAATACTCTGACCGAAGGCTTACCTTACGTCTTGAAAAAGGGGTAAAAAAATAGGAGGCCTGTAAAGTTTTCCTGCAAAGCGTTTTTGGATGTGTGACGACATGACGAGAATACTTTTGTGCGCACATAAAGTTAAAAGTAACTACTTTAGTCCATGGTTTCTTCTCCTCAGTGTCAGTATATTGAGCACATTAATGTTTAGCACTTATTCATGCCTCACTTATTTAAGTTTTGTTTCAAACAGAGGACATCTGGGGTATACATTTATATTTGTATTTATTTATTTTTACAGGGACAATGTACATTTTCTTTTTTTTAACTCTTGTGCCAGAGTTAGCTATAAAGCTAATTTACATCTGTAGTCCCTGAGCAGGAAGTTGTAACAAGTTTAACAATAATAAATAAATAAATAGTACAATATACACTTGCACTACACTACATACAACAGATCATAGTCAATAAAATGAAATCAAGTCAGTGATAAAAGGGTTCTTGCACCATTTTAAAAGTAAAATTTAATGCTTTTTAAGACCTCAACAAATATAATTTAAGACCCAAAAATTTCATAATTTCTTTGGAATAGGTTACTCAATTTATTGCTTCCTACAATGGAAATCAAGACTTGAAAGTTTTCCATTTAGTATCAATTATGTGCAACGTGTAAACTCAGTAAGTTAAAAAAAAAAAAAAAAAAAGTTAAAAATACTTTTCTTTGAGACCTTTTTCTTTCTTTTTTTGTTCCTTTGTGATGTAGAACAGTGCCAAAGTAACATAGATAATTTGAATTACAGTAAACAACACAATGCCTTGTATGAAGGAACCATTTAGAATACTGAAAATAAGCTCAATAATGAAAGTCCTCAAAACAGCCTTTCACAAGCCAAAATGTTGACAAATAATCCACATAACTGTTAGAAAACACAAATGTTATTACATGACCTTTAATGAGAGCAACCCTTTGTTTTGTAACATCCCACATTCTCCTCTCTTTATATCTTATATATATATATGAAGTAAATCATATCTCAAAGCATTTACTGGGGCACTGGCGATTTTCAAGTTGGGTCTAGCCTAGCGTCGCCCCTATTCCACACACAAAACGCAGCAAGTAATATGTGAATGTTTGCACATGGATTGTAATTTTGGCTCAGGGGAGAGGGGGGCCGAGTGAAATTGGCCAACCTTGGGTTTGGGGGTGTGTGTCCTAAAAGTTTGAAAACCCCTGGTAAGGAGAATCCACAGTACCACTAATTTTCGGGTGTCTGGCGGTGAAATGAAACTTGTTATAGCCGACTGTGAGGTGGCATCTGAACTAGTAACATCTTTAGGTCGAGCTGCAAACAATGCAAGGATTAACCTGGACCCGCTATGACTAGCTGCTGCAACGTACCGCTGATTCTTTTCTCCTTTCATGTGCGACTCTACGGCTTTGAGCCCCATGGTCACCTTACCTCGACAACCGCGTAATGGCGGCACGCAGCAGGTGCAGAACAACGTCAGCGTCTGTAGCAAACCTACCGTAATATGCTAATAAATCACGGAGTCATTTCACTTCTGTTTCACACATACTAAACTGATCAACTATTAAATGTTTTACAGTGGACCACTGTGCTTCCCTATCGTCATTAAGCATAAAGGCTGAAAATGTAATACCTACAGCAACTTAAATTACGCAAGTAAAAAAACGTAAATTTAAGACAATTTAAGACTTTATTTCCCATATTTTAATTTAAGACATTAAAACCTTTTAAGGACACGCGGGAACCCTGGATAACATATTTGATTTGATTACATCGGGGCACAGTGGTTGTGAATCTTCACAATATACTGACACATACTGACACACTGACACATAAATTTGCCCTTAAAAATTAAAAACTGCTTTTATTCTAGCCGAAATAAAATATATTAGACTTTCTCCAGAAGAAAAAAAATGATCAGACATACTGTTAAAATGTCCTTGCTCTCTTAAACATCATTTGGGAAATACTTAAAAAAGATAAATAAATTCAAAGGGGGGCTAATAATTCTGACTTCAACTGTGTGTATATCGTTAAAAAAACTAGAGGGTTTGGTAATTACATCTTTAATTACACTGTTGACCATCCCTTACATCTTAAACCATCACTAAACCTACCCATACAACCAAAGCTGTCCCTAACCATATCCAAATCCCACTTCAAGAGCACCAGAAGTGTTCTGCAATACATTATGATCACAGTAAGTACATTGTATTTATTTTTTTATGCAAATACATAGTGGTTAATCCCACTTCATAAAAAGTGGGACCCTAACATGAAACCAGACTTCACCCCAATGGAAATCATATTTACCCTGTCTGAATAAGTTATTGCCGATACAGAATGCTTAGTGTCATTCACCATACAAAAAAATAGTAATTGCTTGTATTAACAGACTTAATTGGAAATGACCTAGTTGCCTGTATGCTGACTGCATTTGTATGAGTGCAGTACATTTTCCCCCTCAGGCTTGCCATAGATGTGTATATACATTCGCATAGGGTGTTTCTGTGTCCTGGATTTTTTGGGTTCCTCCCCTCATTGTTTCCAACACTTTGTTGAATACCGTCTATTATTTCCTTATATCTGCAAGTGTTTAGATGAGCTCTCCATTACATGTGAAACAGTGACTTGAAATGGGCGGGACACTTCAAATACTTGAGGGCATTTGATTGGTTAGAAGATCAGATGAGAAACTGAAGTGATGTCTTACAAAAGAAACTGCTCATATCTTCTAAATGTAATTTTTTTGGATCACGCTAGCTTATTTCTAACCTTGACACTAATAGATTGATAGCAACACACACACACTAAATAAATTTTGATTTTATTTGAAATAAAATAAAACAAATAAGAATGAAAGTCTTATGAACACTATGCAAACAAACAATAATTTCTATGAACTAAACTTAACTGCATGTTTACTCCAATTAAATGTATTTGCTTCATACTTGAAATGTATATTAAGACAAATAATTAGCAACTTCAGATAAACTGCTGTATAGATGGCAGAAATAAGCAGAATCTCACACAGGGAGGACAGATTACTTTTGACACTTACGTCAATGGTGAGGTCATTGTCGTTGGCAACAGTGAGGTCAGCCAGCTCTCCGAGGTTCATGTCTCCTCCTCCGACCGCATCCAGGATGAAGACATCGGATGAGAAGCCCAGAGCGCCTCCTGCAGGACACACGCACACGCACACGCACACGCACACGCACACGCACACGCACACGCACACACACACACACACACACACACACACACACACACACACACACAGGCTGAAATATTCAAACAAAGACACTCCAAAGTGACATGATGACTTTAATATAATAAAAAAACGTATTATTATTAGACATTGTTTAAAGAGGTAGTAAACAAAAATAAATTCCACATTCATCAAAATGAATGTGGAGCAGATGATTACGCCACTATTATAGTTGTTTTTTTTCTCTCTTTATTTAGAAAAAATCATTGCCTATTAAAATAAATGATTAGTCTAAAATTAAATAACAGGGTTGCTGCAGGTTTCACTAAGTCAAAGACGTTTTAGGACCTTTTTAAGACCATTATGGATGAAATTTTAGACTTAATTACTTGAATAATACTTAAATATTGTGTCAAAACATGCTAACCATACATACACTTTTTTCATTTTTATTTCAACTTTTTTTTGATGAGCTTTAAAAACTATAATAAAATCAAATGTACAACAGTCTGTACAGTGTCCTCTCCACATATGGTCTATAAATACATGGGGAACCATGTGAGTAACCATATTGTTAAATCGAGTTTTGTTAAAAGTTTTCTTAAGATGGATTATTGGTGACTGTATGCGTGTTGGCCTGATTGGGTAGCTTCACATGGACACTGAAAAAAAGACCCATTTAAATATTTAGAATATTTTAAAGCCACAAAACCTGCTTTGTATCGTGAACAGTGAACTGACAACAAAAGTGTACCAGAGAGTGCTATTATAGATACAGCTCACCTACATGTGTACATGTGTGTGTGAGACAACATTATAATGTACTATGTTACTGATCAAATAAAAATGTTGTTTTTTAGTTGCATGTGGTGCTTTTTTCTTGTATTTTGTTGAAAAAAAATGAAACCAAACTATTCAGAAAGCGGGACGGACGATCTTACCCTCACTGGAGCGAGCCTGGCCTGGGATAGATGGAGGTGGAGTGGGTTTGGGGGGGAAATCTGACATAATGCCTTGTAACTTGTTCCGGCGGTTCTCTGAACCTGAGCAGAGGAAGAAAAAGACTAAACAAACCAGCAGCTGAAGTAGGAAAACGAAACTCAACCCACTGCTGCCAGTAATTCATCCAGTGCTGTGAAAGAGGTGAAGAGAGCATCGGGGAAACAAACAAGCACACGCTGACGTTAAGACAAAATGGAGGTCCTGTCAACAGATTTTATCAACAGGAAGTAACAAACAAAAGCCAATTACAAGAAAACAATGAGCAGTCATAGCATGACAATAAAGGGAAGCCCTCACATCCACAGTCAAAAACACAATGAAGTCAGTCGGCGTCTAGTACTGCATTTTAGGGTCCAGTTTAAAGGAGCAGTTCACCCAAAAATTCTCACTATTTGCTCACCCTCAAGCAGTTCCAAACCTTTGTGAGTTTCCTTTTGATATTAAACACAAAATTAGTTATTCTGTAATTGTTAGAAACCTGTAACCATTGATTTCCATAGTAAACAAAAAGCAAATACTATGAAAGTCGATGCTTATAAGCTTCCAATATTTTTCTACTTATTTTGCATAAAAAGAAATGAAACTGAAAGAGGTTTGTGATTAGTGAAGGATGAATAAATGATGGCAGAGTTAAAATTTTTGTGTGAACTGTCCCTTTCAGCCTCCATTTGTCTTTAGTTTCTATCTTGGTCTCGCATATACAAATATAGCGCTGTTGTTGTTTTTTTTTTTATCTGGAAGTCATTTCTTAGAAGTATTATATTTCTGTATATTTATATATTTATATATATATATATATATTTAAGTATATATATATAGGGAGTGCAAAATTATTAGGCAAATGATTATTTTGAGCACATCATCCTCTTTATGCATGTTGTCTTACTCCAAGCTGTATATGCTCGACAGCCTACTACCAATTAAGCATATTAGGTGATGTGCATCTCTGTAATGAGAAGGGGCGTGGTCTAATGACATCAACACCCTATATCAGGTGTGCATAAATATTAGGCAACTTCTTTTCCTTTGGCAAAATGGGTCAAAAGAAGGACTTGACAGGCTCCGAAAAGTCAAAAATAGTGAGATATATTGCAGAGGGATGCAGCACTCTTAAAATTGCCAAGCTTCTGAAGCGTGATCATAGAACAATCAAGCGTTTCATTCAAAATAGTCAACAGGGTCGCAAGAAGCGTGTGGAAAAACCAAGGCGCAAAATAACTGCCCATAAACTGAGAAAAGTCAAGCCACTTGCCACTAGTTTTGCCATATTTTAGAGCTGCAACATCACTGGAGTGCCCAAAAGCACAAGGTGTGCAATACTCAGAGACATGGCCAAGGTAAGAAAGGCTGAAAAACGACCACCACTGAACAAGACACACAAGCTGAAATGTCAAGACTGGGCCAAGAAATATCTCAAGACTGATTTTTCTAAGGTTTTATGGACTGATGAAATGAGACTTGACGGGCCAAATGGATGGGCCCGTGGCTGGATCGGTAAAGGGCAGAGAGCTCCAGTCCAACTCAGACGCCAGCAAGGTGGAGGTGGAGTACTGGTGTGGGCTGGTATCTTCAAAGATGAGCTTGTGGGGCCTTTTCGGGTTGAGGATGGAGTCAAGCTCAACTCCTAGTCCTACTGCCAGTTTCTGGAAGACTCCTTCTTCAAGCAGTGGTACAGGAAGAAGTCTGCATCCTTCAAGAAAAACATGATTTTCATGCAGGACAATGCTCCATCACACGCATCCACGTACTCCACAGCGTGGCTGGCAAGAAAGGGTCTAAAAGAAAAAAAAACTAATTACATGGCCTTCTTGTTCACCTGATCTGAACCCCATAGAGAACCTGTGGTCCATCATCAAATGTGAGATTTACAAGGAGGGAAAACAGTACACGTCTCTGAACAGTGTCTGGGAGGCTGTGGTTGCTGCTGCACCCAATGTTGATGGTGAACAGATCAAAACACTGACAGAATCCATGGATGGCAGGCTTTTGAGTGTCCTTGCAAAGAAAGGTGGCTATATTGGTCACTGATTTCTTTTTGTTTTGTTTTTGAATGTTAGAAATGTATATTTGTGAATGTTGAGATGTTATATTGGTTTCACTGGTGAAAATAAATAATTGAAATGGGTATATATTTGTTTTTTAAGTTGCCTTTTTTTTTATTAGAATATGCAAAAAGGTACACAAATTGGGATCATACAAAATAAAACATAAAAAACAACAATGAAAAACAAAACAACAACAACAACAATACAGTCAGGTACTGGCAGGTGCGTGCGTGCGTGTGCGTGTGTGTGTGTGTGTGTGTGTGTGTGTGTGTGTGTG
>CAIGQZ010032745.1:3835534-3850798 GCA_903798205.1 Danio tinwini
TGTGTGTGTGTGTGTGTGTGTGTGTGTGTGTGTGTGTGTGTGTGTGTGTGTGTGTGTGTGTGTGCTTGCGTGTGTGTGTGTGCTTGCGTGTGTGTGTGTGCTTGCGTGTGTGTTTTCACCTCTCCTGTTTGAGTGCGTATTCCAGCATCTTAATTCTCCGCACCAGATCCTGCTTCATATTCTCCTGACCTTTCCTTTCACCCTGCAGAAACGCCACCTGAGCCTGAGACACACAGACAGAAGGAAATATGCTTCAGATTCAAACCTCATACATCTGTCAGCAAATAACAGGTTTAGCTCTGGATTTCTGTGATCGAGCCGCCAATGACATTCTGAGGGCAATGGTTAACTAAAGGCCTGCCATTATACAAGCTTTATTTTAGACTCTCACTGACCATAGTCATGACAGGAAAATATGTTGACGGAAAAAAGACTATGAAGGGAGAGGAACCACAAACCGTTTCTTTTCCAGTCAGTCATGGAAGAGAATAGAGAAAAAACGGAGATAAACACATACAAATTGATTTTTAGCTTAGCTTAGCATAGATCATTGAATCTGATTAGACCATTAGCATCTCACTCAAAATTAACATAGACTTTTAATTATCTTTCCTATTTAAAGCATGACTCTTCTGTACCTATATTATGTAGGAAGACTGATGGGAAATTAACTGCTATTTTCTAGGTCAATATGACTAGGGACTAAACTCTTATTCCGATGTAATAATCAAGGATATTTGCTGTTGTACAATGCTTGCAGCAGCAAAATAATATTATGCAGCACCTTAAATTCTAGCAACCATGAAGCTATTTGCATGATGTAACTACAGAAGACTCCAGCTTTAAATAGGAAAATTATCAAAACTTTTATGTCATTGTTAAGAGAGATGCTAATGGTCTAATCCGATTCAATAATTTATGCTAAGCTATGCTAAAGTGCTCCCGCCAGACCCGGAGATTGACAATGGATTCATAAATGATGAAACTCAATTGTTTAACTCTATGGGAGTTGTAAAATGTAAAAAGTATGTTTTCAAAAAAAAAAAAAAAGATTGAGTATGATTACCAAAACCATTAGCATAAGCATACAACAAACCTGTGCGGCTTTACACTACCGTAAAAAAAAATATTTTTGGGTCTTATAAATTAAGAGAGCATAATCCAAGTACATTTTACAAATAAATCATATTTTGTCTTTTTACTTAAAATGTCATGTTTAATTCAATAAGCTACTTAATATTTATTTTTAGTTTATTGTGCTTAAAAAAACTATAGTAAATTCTAATGGATATACCCAAGTAACATAGTGTTTCTTAATAATGCAAAAAAAAAAAGACATACATGAGTAAAACTTACTTATTTTTTATTTCATTTATCTTAGATCAATAATGAGAACAGACGCATAACCACAACCCCCCAGCCTTTCTGCAAAAACTGGACTACATTTACCAGGTAAATGTATATATTGCACATCCAATTTCCAGCTACATCCTGAGATTTACACTGTTACTGGTTAATGACCACTGAAGTTTACTTTTGTTTTAATAAGCAAGTTGAAGACAAATGAGATGCTGTGATCCACTGCCTGCTTTCAGATGGGAGAATCATCTCAGGAGCTCATTGAACACTATCAGGTACATTAAAAATGTCTAAATTAGTTTTTACTTTGGATATGTAAGGTTCGTTAAATGTTAAAGACATGTTAGTATTTTTATCCCCCAAATTTTTTACTTTTGGTTAACTTTTAAAAACTTTAATGACTTTATGCAACAGAGCACAGGTTTTAACATTAATACGGTCTATTATATTATAAAGCAAGAGGCATGATAACATTGCAACTAACTGTACAGTATTTTAATCACTTTGCACCTTATTTGTGTATTTGACAGGATGTCGAGAGACCTGCTTAAAGACTGCTTCACCAATTGTTGTGAAGATCATTGTACTGGGCAGTACCACAGAAGAGGAAGTTGCCAACATAGATGACCCCATCATTCTCTCTGAAAGGACTTTTTAAATTTGTTTATTGAGAAGTCTAATTCAAATTAAAGTACTCAATGAAAATGTCTGGTAGTGTTTAATTAAGAGTTAATTAACAGTTTAAATATACATTTAAATATATTACTATTATTAGATTTATTTTAACCAGTATTCCTAGTTATCTTTTTTAGTTATCCTGAGTAAACTTTACTTCAAAACATTAAATATAATATGGTGATGACATTTTATTTAAAATTTTAAAGTAAAGTTTACTTAGGATAACTACAAAAGATAACTGGGATTAATGGATAAAAAATAAATAAATAAATAAATAAAAATTAATCTATTTAAATGTTTCCCAGAGATGATTTGCGGCTGGAAGGGCATCCGCTGCATAAAATCGTGCTGGATAAGTTGGCGGTTCATTCCAATGTGGCGACCCCAGATTAATAAAGGGACTAAGCCGACAAGAAAATGAATGAATGAATAAATATTTAAATGTACGACTTAAGTAAATTTTACAAACAAAATGTCAATAAAATCTACTTAGAATTTCCCAAGTAAACTTAACATTTCTACTTAAATGTACTAATAATTATGGTTAGTCTTTTACTTGGAAAAGCTTTGAAGATTTACTAGCCTTTACTGAGTGAAAAACATTTCCAAGCTCTTTTCAAGTAAACCCTACTCATTTTTTTATGTAGGCTTTCAGGTAAAAGCAGGTAAAAGCAGTAATGGAGATCGGTCTTGGTCAGCAGCAGCGTACAGATTTGCACAGCCATATTCTTGTTTTCACTCGTCTCTAGCATATAAATCACACCCCCACACCATCAGTGTAGCTCACACAGCAGATCTGTACATACCACAGATATAGCATTATATAACAACAACATTAGCTATATTTTAATTGAACTCAGCGTTTATTTACATTTGAACAAAAAATGATACAAGCCCAAAATTATTTATACCTTCTTAATAATCAATAGAAAAGCCTTATTTGGCTATTACAGCAACCAAACGCTTTTTATAATAGCTGATCAGCTTTTTGCATGACTCCACCTGTGTTTTTGCCTATTTATTTTTAGCGATTAGTTAAAGTTTACTTGACTAAGGCCAAGTGTCTCTGCAGACGTCCTTATGTTGAGAATTCTGATGTACTGCTCCTTTTTCATAGTGCCATTTACTGTTATTAGGTTCCCTGGTCAATTGGCTGAAAAACACCCTCCAAAACATTAGGTTCCCACTACCATGTTTGACACTAGGGATGGTGTTCTTTGAAGGCTTCTCCTTTTTATGCCAAATTAAGGCTACATCACTGTAACCAATCGATAAAATTTTTGTTTCATCTGACCATAACCCAGAAGACCAGAAGTCTTCTTTGTCCAGATGAGCATTTGCAAAGGCCAAGTAGGCTTTGTGTGCCTTTTTTAAAAGTGCAGAATCCATTGAACTGTCTGCCTTGAGATGTTGCCACCGGCAGATGCCCAGATTCTTTAGGTTGGTCTTGGTAGTGATCCTATTTTACCTCTCTCATCATCCTGGCCAGCACAGGTGTTACTTTTGGCTTCTGACCACGTCCGCTGAGATTTTTGTACAGTTGGAACATCTTGTATTTTTTAATAATATTTTGCACAGTAGCCACTGTAACTTCATAACACTGAACTTCACAATGTGCAGCCGCAGGTCCTCACTGAGCTCCTTTGTCTTAGTGACTGTCCACAAATCAACAGCAGAGGGCATCTCTTTTTCATAGGGGTGTAACGGATCATGGTTGATCTATGATTGGTACGGATCACAACCCAAGGTTCGGGAGACACGTGACCTGCAGATTAGTACAATTTTATTTTGTAGATTAATCCTAAATTTGTAACGATCGCAAAGAGAGAGATTGCCTCTCATGTCATTCAAATTACATGTATGAAAGCATATAGGCTTTACTGTAAAATATAACGATGGCAGAAGAAGTTGTGGTAGGTTATTCAGGATGTGGTGGGTTTCATAAAGGTGTTTTCTGTCACTACTTGTTTAGTCTGCATTAATACATTCAGTGTAAGCTGCACGATTAATCATTAAAAGATTGAGATCTCAAGACCCACGCAAAATAAATTATAAATGATGGTGATTTGCATATGTTTATTAATGCTTTGAATTGCTGCAATTAAATCTGTGTTTAAAAAATGCAAAAATATAGAAAAGAAATTCAGTCTTTAGTCTTTTGAGTTAGTTATTAAGTTACAAACAGTCAAATAACACAGAAGTACTGGGATAACATAGTTTAGATAAAACTGCTGATATTTAAGGTAAAGATTAAAATAGGATTTAACTTGACGCTCAAAAATGAAAGTTGTAGGCAGCAATTGCATTATTTAACCAATAGGTGGCCATCAAACCAGCCATCAAAAATATGCCACTGAATAATTCTTCAAAAATGATCCATCCAGCAATGAAACATGAAGTTTTATGAGTGAATAACTGAATAATTTATTGAAAATGAGACATAAAATCAATATGGGTTGTACAAATTAAAATGTTATACATTTAGCGTTATCAGCAACAGTAGTAACAGTGAATTTTTCAGAGTACTGCATATTTTACCATTTATTTTATTCTAAGTTCTAAGTTCTGTTCGTTAAAACCAAAAGTTTCTTGCAGTACTGTTTTTGTAATAAATGGAAAGCAAATGACATTTGTCTCTTCCTTTTTTAGCTGATCTAAAAAAATGGAGTGATCCATGACTGAAAAAACATAATGTGATCCAAACTGTGAGATGGTTACACCACTAGTTTTTCACCTGTTGTGTTGATTAAAACAGCTGTTCCCAATGCATCAGGGTAATTAGGATGCTTTAGAACAGTTTGGACCATTTGGAATCAAAAACTTTGGATTTTCCCATAGACTGTGACACTTTTTGATCAAAGGTAAATCATTGTGGACATGCCTCTTTTTGTTCAAAGGTATATAAAAGCTGAGATTTTTTTTTCCCCACTATGTACTATGTCTTATTTCTATTTCTGGTCAAAGAAAAAAATATATATATAAATAAATAAATAAAAATAGCCTAACATTAACATATATTTAAACTTTTATTCATTAAAATTAAAATGTTATATTTAATATAGCACCTGTTTTGTATGTATATATATGTATAATATATGTTTATATTTATTTATTTATTTTATTTATTTTTTTTCAGAAATAATGATAATTTTTGTATATATTTTAAAATGTGGGCAATGTTTATAAATTGAAACTGTACATTGATTGAAACTGGTGGTTCATTCCACTGCCGTGAGCCATGATAAAGCAGGGAGTAAACTGAAGTAAAGTGAGTAACTTATTGAATTTAGTGAAAAGGTATCATTCATTCATCCACTTTCTTTTTGGCTTAGTCCCTTTATTCATTAGGGATCGCCACAGCGGAATGAACAGTCAACTTATCCAGCATATGTTTTACGCAGCGGATGCCCTTCCAACTGCAACCCATCACTGGGAAACATCCATACACACTCATTCACAAACATACACTGCGGACAATTTAGCTTACCCAATTTACCTATACCACATGTCTTTGGACTGTGAGGAAAAAACAGAGCACCCGGAGGAAACCCAGGCCAACAAGTCGGAGAACATACAAACTGACCCAGCCAAGCTTGAGCCAGTGACCTTCTTGCTGTGAGGCGACAGTACTACCCACTGCACCACCGTGTAGCCAAAAGGTATTATTTTTTTTATATTTATGCAAATCATTATAGTGATATGAGATTTTTGTTCTTACAAACCCACTATGACTATGACTACCCACTATGAATTTAAATTCAGCAACAGAAACTACAAAATTCTGTACTTTTAAATCATTATCAGATCATTTTCAGCCCAAAACAGGGATAGTGGCAGCCTGTTCTCTATTTAATTATTTTTTATATCTTAATGTAGGCCATGTCAGTCCATATATAACGCTGGTTTAAAAATCACTCCCCATCTCCAAGGTTGACTTGCAGGAAAAGTAAAGCATGACAAGTTGGTGCAGGTCTTCATGGAGACCGGCTTGACAACGGTTGCCATGGTGTGGGCAGAAAACCTGTTATGGCAGGTCTCTAAAGCTCTGTGACATTTTCACAAAAGCAAGTAATTGTTCATATTTGTGGCCTTTGAAGATCAACTGCTGTGCATCTGACATGTGACAGTCACTCAAGGAAAATTGTTATCTTAATTTACCTATCAAAATACACTTAGTCAACAGAAAGTCATGCATCCAATGGCTTACTCAGATACTCAAATTAATGATAGCCAGCTACTGATGCTTACGTCTTCAAGCAAAAATGAAGATGTAGAAAAGGTGCAAAAAAACTCAATGTTTCTCACAAATGTTTATTAGAAGCTCTTTCATCAACATACGGTTCCTTCAGCTAGCAATTTCCATGCAAGACAAGGAGCCGCATTATACACCAAAACAAGTAGTTACTTGAAGCTAAAAAATACTTAAATACAAAGTTTAAAAATACAAAGTGACAGTTATTTCTCTGAAACACAATGAGTCTTTGAAGCTAAAAGTACTTAAATAATGAAATGGCAGACCAGAGTCCTGACCTAAACTAGAGTGAACATCTCTGGAAAATCCTTGGTGCCAAAGTTATTTCTCAGAAACACAAAGGTCAGTGAACTGAAGAGCATCAAGTTCACAGCAGAGGAGAGAGACGTGATAGTGATGTCATGTGAGAGACTAATGTCTTACTAGAGGTAATACTACCTATTCCTATGAATGCTGTAACCTTCAGAAGTTTTAGCTGTTATGTTTCTGTGTTCTCCAAAATTGCTACTCCGCCGTTTAAATCAGTGTGTTTCTCTTCAAAATAAAGGCCTTTTGTTGAAGAGCCTTGGTTATGTGTAAAGCACTGCAAAAAAACCCCCACAAATCTTTCTGCCACTGAAGGTTTAGGAAGTAGCCAGTTCTACCACACTGACACATTTCAATGGCGGTGCATCCCTCTCTTGACTTCCTGTGGGTGGGAACGGGTCAAGGGCGCATACAAACTCCCTCGCTGCACACTAGCAGCCTATTTGAGACACACTCCAACAAGTAGAGCAGCAGACGTTTTCTGGGACACCTCTTTTTAAGAGTATATGAACCACTTGAAAAATGACTAAGCGTTTTTGTATCACTTGTGTTGAGTTTGACAGGTGAAGCCTTGGCCTTTAGCCATTAGTAAAGCTTGAATACAAAAAGGAGGGGTTGTATTGACAATGCACTGTTATATTGACATTAAGGGAGCTGACGAGGTGAAGATACCTGTGTTTGTTTGATGTCTCTCTCATTTAAAGAATGACATCACATTTCAGTGTTTCCCCTGCCATTATATTAGGGGGGCGCCCAGCACTCCCAACGGCTTTCCCCGCCCCCCTTGGAGCCAAGTTAATTGTATTTTATATATATAGCGCCAGATCACAACTTCTTTTAATAAACAAGCTAAATAGCCATATGTAATATCTTGACACAACAGCATGTAATTTTTGTCTCAACATGGTTGCGCGTTTACAAATTTCTGCTCTCTGAACCGCGTATGGTGGAGTTTCACACAGCCACTCTCTGCTGTATGGGAATGAGAGTGCGCGCCACACCTGACTGGATCGAAGACGCACGTGCGCTTCCGTATATTATGCATAGCCTACAAGCAGCCACAACACAGTTAAATGATATGTGGGGGCATCACACATCAATCGATGTGCTAGCGCCATAGCAGCTAAAATACATTATATACAAATGCGGTGGGACCTCTACAGTTTTTTGGCGTAACTCGCGTGAGTGATGCTCTCTATATTGCAAGTGCAGCCATTGTATTTCCAGTGTTTTGAGCTGCTGTGATGAGAGCAAAGCAGAGCTGAGAGTCTCATCCATCCATGACCTCTCCCGGAAGCTCCGCAACTGTCCTGCAAATTTATACCAGCTCCATGATCCCCAAAAATGTGTTAAATACCCGGAAATCATGTCGACGAGAGTGAATGACCAAGAGAACAGATCACGAGAGGCACAGTGGTGGTTTAAGCATTGCATTTCTTAGATTAAATTAATAGAGCAGTAAAGATATCGTGAGTGTACATCTCCCCCTCTCTCATTGAGTGATCTGCTGTCAATAGTTGGATACCAGCAAAATATTGGAATGGTCTTACATGTATTTAGGCCTTTTTACACAACAACTGAAAGTGTGTTTTTGACAATATTGCAAGTTCACTAAAAGCTGACTGGAATTAGTAGATAAATAAAACTTAATTATTTTTACATGAATATTTAATAATATAACTTCTTGCAATACACTTTTTGCAATAAACAGTTTAAGGGCCTATTTCCTTTTAGTAAAGGAGTATTAAATTTATAGGTGTGCATTTTAACTTCTTATGCATCAAACACGCTCTCCAAACTTTTTCTTGATTGAGACATGTTAAATTCTTCTTTTATCATTTGCAATGTTTCTAAATTTTATTATTTGTAATTTTTCTTAATAATTTTTATATCTGTGTTATATTACGATGGTTCATTCCGCTGTGGCGACCCCTGATAAATAAGGGACTAAGCCGAAGTCAAATTATGGATGAATTTTTATCTGTAAAGCTGCTTTTGACCATGACACGTTCACACCTAATTGGTTAGAGACGTGTTTAAGGTATTATATGCAGCATCCTTAATTTATTCTTTTATGTAAGGCTAGATCTTCTTTTAAGGTTTATACTTAGAGGGAAAATGCTTAATGCATTATAAAGCTTGAAGCATCGGTAATCTGTATCAGCCGATTACCATGACAGGGAATTGGCACTCTGTATCGGCTGCAAAAATCCTGATTGGAGCACCCCTAGCTTTGACCCAACTTGGCTGTCAGAGCATTACTCCCCCTGGTTGTACAAGACAAAATAAAATGTGTGTAAATACAACCTTAGGAAAAAGAAGTATACTTAAGTATAAAAGTATTTAATAAGTATACTAATATCAGTGTACTAGTAGTGTACTTGAAATGCTCTTCCAGAAGCCCATAAAGATACACTGCAGTGACAAAAGCTGCACACTTTGTGGATAAAAAATATATACGTTAAATGTAGATTTTATTTATGTTGTATGGCTATACAATTCAAATAATTGTTTTTTGTGTGTCTGTGTCAGTCTGAACACAACCGCGCTGCGTCACACAGCGCAAATTAGTAAAATAAAGGTGGGAGCAAAGTTTCTGTTTAGTTAAAACAGACATAGCCAAAGTTTTTCTGTGGGGACATAATTTGAAGTATGAAAAATGCCTTTTTTATGTGAAGGACTCATTTTTGGCAGGAAAATCAGAAGTATGTGATATGTACACATGCAAACAAGGGCTTCTAGTTTAATTGAATTCTATAACCAGATTTCAATCCAATAGAGATTTGCATTGTGGATGTGTAGCCAACAAATCTGCAGCAACTGCGTGATGCTATCATGTCAATTTGGACCAAAATCTTTTAGGAATATTTCCAATACCTTGTTGAATCTATGCCACGAAGGATTAAAGTTCTGACAGCAAAAGAGGGTTCAACCTGGTACTAGTAAGGTGTACCTATAAAGTGAACGGTGAGTGTTTATTGTAATGAATATTTGGGTCAGTTTGTATTATGCAGCATCTTATAATGCAGTTCTAAAAAAGAAATAAGGCACACAAGGCTGTGCTACCCTTTTAACCGTGACTAAACATACAATCCAATGTGGCATCTCACACCTTTGTGCATAATTAAAACATTTTCAGCTCATTTTACCACACTGAGGTTGTGTTCACATCTGGTGTGATTGCTCTGTTAGTGCGGTTAATTTGAATAAGCGAATGCTGCCATCTCAACCATGACATTTAATGGAGTATTTAACAAAATACACAACTGTACACTCATGTTGCACTAACCTCACAGTTCACAACAGCCTACTTTAGAAAAAAAATGCACTAGTTGTAATTAAATAAACATAAATAAAAAATAGCAAATAAATAATCAGTTTGTATGCCTTTTTTTTCTCTGAAGTAAATATACTTGTTTCACTTTGTGTACAAGTTTAATACTTTGTTCATCTGTCAGCTGTCAATTTTTACTTTAAAGTGAAAAACTGTGATCCAGCTCACAGACACCTACTCAAAACAGTGAAGAAATGTAAATGTAATGCCTAATGAAATCCATTTTGTTTATTTTCCTGAATTCCACTTTTTTTTCCAATTGAATTCTCAAATTTTTTTTCTAGTTTCATAAATACACAGTCATGCAAATGTACGAACAGTCAAGGTCAGTATTAGGCATGAGACGATAACTGGTTTCAAGGTTTACCACGGTTTGGAAAAGTCAAGATTTTAAACACAAAACATTTTTGTTATACCGCTCCAATAGTCTAAATATGTTTTTTAATGGTTTTTACCACTTCATTTAGTTTTTTTTAGGGCAACAGTATCTGCAGCAGAAAAAGAACCCTCCACATTAAAAGCTACTGGTCAGTCCACAATTCAGAAAACATTTGAAAAACAAATCACTTATGCATCAACATACAAGCATGCTATAGACCTGAACAGTGCAGTGGCTTTATTTTATATTCAAGAAAAGAAAGATATCCAAAGATGCCTTTTCAAGTTTTTGAAACTAATAAGATAGCAGAAGTCAATTATTTATTTAAATTATTTAGCCTGACATGTTTAAAGAAGAAAAACATTTTAAATGTTTCTTAAAACAAAATAGATTGTGTTTAATGTGGTAAAAAGTTTTTTTTTTTTATAAAAAGGCCTGTCTAACTGCTCGTTAATGCGAATTTCTAATGCGAATTTCCACCAGTCACATGACAGCAACTCAAAGCATTTAGGCATGTAGACATGGGCTGCGTCTGAAACCGCCTACTACTCAATAGGTACTGCATTTGAATTTAAACGTACTACTCGGCCGTTAGAAAAGTAAGTTCTACACAGTATGAATGGGAAAAGTATGAATAGAACTCGGATGTACTACATTCGCCATTTTGTCTTGGTCACGTAACCTACCTGCTTCAGTTACGTCGCTTCACTGCCATTCATGAATTCTCTCGCGGGGATGCGCACTTCAGAATCTCGCCGGAAGTAGTAAGTCATCTGGGTACTTCTCGCATACTGATTTTCGAATTTTTTGAATTCGGACATACTACTCATACTACTATTAATCATACTACTGATTTTAGCATACTGTATAGTATAAAAGCATGTGATTTCGGACGCAGCGATGGTCAAGACGATCTGCTGCAGTTTAAACCGAGCATCAGAATGGGGAAAAAAGGTGATATAAGTGACTTTGATAGTGGCATAGTTGCTGGTGCAAGACAGGCTGGTCTGAGTAGTTCAGAAACTGCTGATCTACTAGGATTTTCATGGACAACCATCTCTAGGGTTTACAGAGTATGGTCCGAAAAAGAGAAAATATCCAGTGAGCGGTATTTCTGTTGGCGCAAATGCCATGTTGATGCCAGAGGTCAGAGGAGAATGGCCAGGCAGGTTCAAGCTAGATAGAAAGGCAACTCAAATAACTCGTTACAACCGAGGTATGCAGAAGAGCATCTCTGAACGCACAACACGCCAAACCTTGAGGCGGATGGGCTACATACAGCAGCAGAAGACCACACCGGGTGCCACTCCTGTCAGCTAAGAACAGGAAACTGATCAGTTTATCATACGGAGCGCTTCTGTCAGTCAGCGCTTATACCGGTCATTGGCTCATACATGCATTCGCTGATTCAGAGGTTGCATGAAGGGTGATGATCGACGCACAGCTTTAGAGGAAAGAAAGTGAATGCAGACATTTTTATATTTATTTCAGCATGCATTCAAGATTAAAAATACATGAGAAATATGGGAAAATACTGAATGATATGATGATAGCAGGATAGAATTGTAAAATACAGGATAACCCAGGCAAAAACGGGAGGATTGACATGTATGAAGTGAACAGGAAGTGTTTGTGGAAAAACAGTTTTGCGAGGGAACGCAAAACATGTTTGCGTTCCCTTCGCAAAACATTTTTGTGAGGGAACGCAATCTTTGCGAGGGAACGTAAAAAATTAAAAATATATATATTTTCCTATCACTGTTTTTTTTTTCTCCCACCCATTTTTTTTTCTCCCACTCAGTTTTTTTTTTCCACCATCACGTCCCTTCCTGGTCTCCGTAATATTGTGATTTCGATTTGCGATTTAATTTTGTAGTCAAACTTCAGCTCAATAATCTGTATCTTAGCTTTTTACTGCTAAAATGCAGAGAGTGTTAGTTAAAAAAAGGAAATGAAAAGATATTATCTTACGTAAACATTTATTCAAATTTGTTTTTAAATAATCAGAAATTAGACACTCATTCTCCTCTAGAGCAAACAGTAAACACAAATAAAATGACCTTACCTTTCTGTACACAAGTTGAACTCAAATTAGGGAAATGGTGTAGCTTATTATAAACCAAAAAAAATAATAATTATAAAAATACAAAACATTCTACGCAAACTAATATGGCTGGTAAGAGCCTTTCTGTAGCTTATATTGTCTAAAACAAAATAATTATCACAGATGCTACACAAAATATCATGACTTTAATTTGTTGTGACTTTAAAACCAAAATATTCCCATATTACCGATGTCCTGTTTTTCTTTGATATTAATTTGTCTATTAATGCTTCTAAAGCGGCAGACACTATGTTTTTTTTTTTTTTTGTGGGTGTTCCGCATGGACAAAGCTTTATTTGTTTTATTTCAGTTAGAATAAAAGCAGTTTTTAATTTTTTTTAAAACATTTTAAGGTCAAAATTATTAGCCCCTTTAAGCAATTTTTTTTTCGATAGTTCACAGAAGAAACCATTGTTATACAATAAATTGCCTAGTTACCCTAACCTGCCTAGTTAACCTACGTTAACTAATTAATCCTTTAGAGTTTAAGCTGTATAGAAGTGTCTTCTATACAAAATGTGGGCTAATATAAAGGAGGGAAGTGTCTAGATATCCAATATCTGTGCACAATCGCATTTTTGTATATGATATATGATATTCGCACAGCCCTAACAGTCATATAAATATGTAGCTACTTGATGGCTCAACATTTTTGGTGTCTGTTAAGTTAATATCAAATTGAAAACAGGCAGTTCCTTATATCAAGTTTTCATTTTACTGTTACGATAGTGTTACAACATAGCCAGGGTCATGTAAATGACATTATAAAGTACACTGTTCCCTTTGAAAATTTACCCAACGTGTCCTCGGGAGTTTGCTTTCCATATCAAACTTGCAAAGTCTGAACTTACAAGGAAAAGGATGCAAGACTGAACTTTGTGTACTTAATATTCAGAAGAAGCCCCAATCAGATAGTTGAATGTCTGCACTCTGCAGCCATGCCTCTGTTTTCAGACGTCTTCATTTTCCCCCATCCACACTGACATGGAGCAGCAGCATTTTAAAACCAAAATGGCCTCTCCAGCATAGCAAAACGTATGCATTTTAAAACTAACACACACACACACACACACACACACACACAAACACACAAACACACAAACACACAAACACACACACACACACACACACACACACACACTCTTTGGGCCCACTACCAATTGAGCATTGTGCAGGGTTCATAAACATTTTTTTTCTACAAAAATTCCATGACTTTTCCATAATTTTTCCAAGACTTTCAAGTAAATTATCATAACCTAATGTTTTATGCAATGTTAACATATGCGAGGTAAAACACTATACATGTTAAAATTTATTACAGCATATTGTAAAAGTAGCGAATGCCCTTCCAGCTGCAACCTATCACTGGGAAACATCCATACACACTTAGTCACACACATACACCATAGACAATTTTAGCTTACCCAATTCACCTACAGCACATGTCTTTGGACTGTGGGGGAAACTGGAGCATCCGGAGGAAACCCACACGAACACGGGAGAACACACCAACTCCACACAGAAATGCTAACTGACCCAGCGACCTTTTTGCTGTGAGGCGATTGTGCTACCCACTGTGTCACCGTGAAGCCCAATTTATATTTATATCTATGTAATTTATTTAGATAATGCTTACACTGCACTAATAATGTGAGAGTATGTGATTGGCCAAGGACAGAAAAAAGACAACTAACCTATATTCAAGTATACAGATATCTGTTTTCCATGACTTTTCCAAAACTTTGTGGGTTTTTTTTTGGTTTTTTCAAAACTTTTTCAGGCCTGGAAAATGCCATGTTAAAATTCCATGACTTTTCCAGGTTTTCCATGACCGTATGAACCCTGATCGTGTCAATGCCACAGCCTTCCTCAGTATTGTTGTTGATCATGTCCATCACTTTATGATCACAGTGTACCCATCTACTGATGGCTACTTCCAGCAGGATTACGTGCTATGTCATAAAACGTGACTCATCACAGACTGGTTTCTTGAACATGACAATGAGTTCACTGTACTCAAATGGCCTCCACAGTCACCAGATCTCAATTCAATAGAGCAGCTTTGGGATGTGGTGGAACGGGAGATTCGCATCATGGATATGCAGCCGACAAATCTGCAGCAACTGCGTGATGCTATTATGCCAACATGGACCAAAATCTCTGAGAAATATTTCCAATACTTTGTTGAATCTATGCCACGAAGGTTTAAGGCAGTTTTGAAGGCAAAAAGGGGTCCAACCCGGTAAGGTGTACCTAATAAAGTGGCTGGTGAGTGTCTTTTAGAACAGTAATCACAATACCGTGATATTTTTATCCAAGGTCATCATACCTCCAGAATCATATACCGGCCCATGCCTAGTCAGTGTCTATCTTTTTATTCAATAAAGCACTAAATTAATGAACCAAAAATCTTTAACAGCCAGAATAACTGAAATATACAACATTTGTGGCATGGGATTAATTATTCAATGATATTCAGTGTCAGTGAATAATGCATTTTCGACAAACCCATTAACAATAATAAACCTGCTTCAAAGGACACCATACCTGAACAATCCTGTCCTGCCTGTCATGAAGGAAACACAATGGCACAGGTGTCCCACATATAAAAAAATCAGGGAACAAGACGCCCCACAGCAGGGGAAACCAGGAAGAAATTGAACTACACTGTCACACACACTCTCATAGTCCAAGTTAAAAACAATGAGTGTGTGTGCGTGTAACATAGAAAACATACTGTAGCAGTTGGTCCTTAAAGCCAGTACACATTTCCAAAGGCATGTCCAGAAGAGGGCTGGCAGCAGAACACACACACACACACACACACACACACACACACACACACACACACA
>CAIGQZ010032745.1:3859935-3876631 GCA_903798205.1 Danio tinwini
GTGTGTGTGTGTGTGTGCAGGCTTGGCTCTCCTCTCTCTCCCGGCTGTTCCTTCTCCTCCCCTTATGAAGGTGTCTCTCCGGCCCAATCACTAGAAAATACAGGTGTTACTGATTATTTATGATTGGACCACTGACCAGCCGCCGGTGTCTCTGCTTGCTCTCCCCCCTTTTTGGGTGTTCGATCACGCCTTCCCCACCACAAATGTATTTTGTTGCATTTAAACAAAACAGATTTATTAAATCAGAATCAGTTTTATTGCCAAGAGTGCTTCACACACACAAGGAATTTGTTTTGGCTACAGAAGCTTCCAGTGTACATAAAGTGACAAGTGACAACACAAAAATTAAATATGAAAAAAAAGAAGGGGAGACCTAAGATGGCGGCGTAGAGAACGATCACATTTATCAGACAGTGCATGCTTAGAGATTTAATTATCATTATTTTTGACGGAGGAGCTCATTATCCACTGTGTTACTTGCAGCAAACTTTTTTATGAGTTTAGACGCATACTTTTTGAAGCAATCGATCGCCATGCCTCAACGGAACACTAAAAAAATCCAGCAAAACAGAGACCGAAAGTAACCGTCAGAATGATGATAATGCTACTATCACCTCGGATGCTAACACCAGTGTCCCTGAACCTGGCACGCGGCAGGTTATTACGGAAATCACGGAAAACATCTCTAAAATAATCTATGAAAAGTTGAGTCCACTCTCTCAACTATTGCAACAACAGAACGAAAAACTTGATGACCTCGAAAAACGAATCGCCACAACTGAGAACCGAATCTCCGCCGTAGAGGATGCTGCTGCCCCAGTTGAGGGTAAATTTCAGGCGCTAGAGGCGCGGATTCTGGAATTAAGTGAACATTTGGACGATTTGGAAAATAGAGGAAGAAGGAAGAACATGCGTATCGTTGGGCTTCCCGAAAATTTAGAAGGTGATCGCCCTCTCAAGTTTTTTTAATCCTGGCTACCAAACTCTCTGGGCATTCAAACGAAATCCGACCGTATGAAGATCGAAAGAGCCCATCGCGTTCCAAGCAGAGTGGTCAAGTCAGCATCTCCATATCCAAGAGCTGTTATAGTGAAATTCCATAACTACGTAGAAAGGAACAGGTCATCACAACAGCAAGAGAGTTAGGTAGCGGGGACCATGCTTTGATGTTTGGAAATGGTAAAGTGAAGATTTTTCTAAATTTTTTTGCTGCAGTTTTGCGTAAATGGTTTTGCGGAAGCATTTGAGGGTGGCCGGCGCTACTTATGCTCAACTTTATCCTGCATCTCTCAAAGTTACACACCGGGGAATTACTAAAGTATTCCAGGAACCAGCTGAAGTGGACAAATTTTTATCGTCACTGGAATGAATATCCCCATATGTTTGATGACAATCTTGTTTCTATGCGTTTAGCTCCTTTCTATTGCCACGGCGACAATAAATGCCATGTGCGTTTATGCTGGTAGATTCTATTATATTTCGTGTCTCTGACTGGGTCTGTTGTATCTTGTCTGTTGAGCCCTCAGTCATTTGGACATGCCTTATGTGTTAAAGGTACACATGTCTGCCAGCGTTACAGGTGAAGTAATTTTCTTTTGTCCTTCAGGATCTCTCTTACACAGAACTGCGTTTATTCTAACCATTTCAGGATAATGACAAATTTGAGTTTGAATACAATTTACACTGTTCATTGTATTATAGTTATACGTTCCTTTCTTTCTTTTTGTTTTTGTACTATTCAGCTCACCTCTGATATTAATAAGGGTCTGTATTCTTTCTTATGGGAAATCTCTTTGGTCAGTTTGTGTCTTTATTTCTTTTATCTTATACATGTCAGTTAGCATGCTTAGGATTTGCTCATGGAACGTTAATGGGATACATACACCTGTGAAGAGAAAGTCGGTACTCACATTTCTTAGGAAGGAGAACGTTGATATAGCCCTCCTTCAAGAAACTCATCTTGATAATAAACACAACTTTAAGTTGCAACAGTTTGGTTTTAGTCAAGTTTTTTTTTCTCATTTACATCAAGGAGCAGAGGAGTGGCCATCCTATTCAAAAAGCCTTTACCATTTAGATTTGTAAATTGTATTAAAGAAAAAAATGGACGTTATTTAATTGTGAAGGGTATGTTGCAAGGGGAAGAAATTGCTATTATGAATGTATATTTTCCCCCTGGTCATCAATGTGAATTTCTAACAAGTGCATTTGGTAAATTACTGGAATGCAACACCATTCATTCTGTTGTGTGTCAGTTGAACTGAATTTTACACAGAGTTTCATAACATTTTAGTGGATCCTCTTTTAGAATTGTTCAATCATTCTTTAGAGAATGGTATTTTTCCCCCTTTGTTACCGGAAGCTAATATCTCTCTGTTACTTAAAAAGGGGAAACAACCAGAGGACTGTGCTTCTTATAGGCCAATATCCTTATTAAATTGTGACTTAAAAATTCTTGCTAAAATCCTTGCTACAAGGCTTGAAGTTTTACTACCTCAACTTATAAAAGAAGATCAAACAGGTTTCATTAAGGGACATTTCAATGGATGCAAAAAAAGCATTTGATCGAGTTGAGTGGCCTTATTTGTTCCACAAAAAATTGTATTTGGTCTGGGTAATAATTTTTTTAGTTAGATTAAATGGTTATATACTGGCCCTCTTGCTGCAGTAATAACTAATGGTCTGCGTTCTTCTTGTTTTGAGTTCAGAAGGGGAACTCAACAAGGCTGCCCATTGTCACCGCTTCTTTTTGCTGTATTAATAGAACCTCTCGCTGAATCAATTAGGTCATATTTAGGCATATATGGAGTAACTATAGCTGATAACCAGCATAAAATTAATCTCTATGCTGATGTTCTTGTTTTCTTATCAAAACCAGAAATATCTAGAATTAATCTTATTGATGTTATTAAAGATTTTAGTGCCTTCTCGGGTTATAGGATTAATTTTAGTAAATCTGAAGCGATGCCTTTAGGTAGTCTACAAACTGTCCCGTCAAGTTCAATTTCTTTTTCATTTAAGTTGTCCCCACTAGGCTTTGTGCATCTAGGAATACATATAACCCCTAAATTTAACCAGATGTTTAAAACAAATTTTACCCCTTTTTAATCGGATTAAACTTGATCTAAAGAGATGGAATACTCTTCCTATATCCTGGCTGGGGTGCATTGCTCTTTTGAAAATGAACACTCTACCAAGATTGTTATATCCGACTCAGATGATCCCAGTAATTTTTTTGCAGAAAACTTTTAAAGATCTGGACAGATGTTTTAATTCTTTTATATGGGGTGGTAAAAGACCTCGCATTACGTTTAATACATAGCATTTACCAGAGGATATAGGTGGTCTTGGTCTTCTGGATATTAGAAGATATCAACTGGGTGCACTCTGCCCGAAGTGCAAGACAGAAATAGGTAACCTTACCCACTGTTTCTGGTTTTGTAACAAAATAGTAACAAAGTTTTGGGTGTCTCTGTAGTTCCAGATCCAGCATTTTTTTTGTTAGGAATGTCTCCACCTGTAAGTCTTGATAAGTACAAAATGAGGCTTTTCAATTTTCTTTTGTTATTGCAAGAAAATGTATACTTTTACAATGGATCTCAGATACGGCTCCCTCTGTTAGAATGTGGCACCGAACTATTCTTGAATACGTGTCGTTAGATTATCTGACCTGTATTGTACATGTATTGCCATGATGGCATATACTGATTTTGATATTGCTTCTAAAAAAGATCTGGATGTTGAATAGTATGTACAGATTTGTTATAAATATACAGGTTATAAGGTGCTGTGTACCAATGCGAATGGAGAAAGTATTACATTGTACATTGTTATAAGGTGCTGTGTACAAGTGCGTATGAGAAAGTATTGCACGTTTATTGCACAGTAGAAGAATATTTAACTGTTCGTGAGGTAGATGGCCTGAGGAAAGAAACTTTTCCTGTGTCTGGCTGTTTTTGTGCTTGGTGCTCTGTAGCGCCGACCAGACGGTAACAGTTCGAACAGGTAGTGTGCTGGGTGTGAGGCGTCCAGAGTGATTTTGCGAGCCCTTTTACTCACTCTGGATAAGTACAGTTCTTGAAGTGTAGGAAGGGTAGTGCCAGTGATTTGTTCAGCAGTCCGGACTCTTCGCTGTAATCTACGGAGGTCGGTTTTGGCAGCTGAGCTGAACCAGACGGTGATTGAAGTGCAGAGAATGGATGACAGCTGAGTAGAACTGTACGAGCAGCTCCTGTGGCAGGTTGAACTTCCTCAGCTGAGGAAGGAAGTACAGTCTCTGCTGGGCTTTCTTTACAAGAGTCTATGTGAATGTCCCACTTCAGATCATGAGAGATGGTGGTGCCCAGGAACCTGAATGACTCTACTGCAGCCACAGTGCTGTTCATGATGGTGAGTGGGGGGAGTGCAGGGAGGTTTCTCCTAAAGTCCAGTGTCATCTCCACAGTTTTGAGCATGTTCAGCTCCAGGTTGTTGTATCTGCACCAAAAAGCCAGCCGCTCCACCTCCTGTCTGTAAGCAGACTCGTCACCTTTCTGGATGAGGCCGATAACAGTAGTGTCAATTGCAAATTGCAAGAGCTTAATGGAGGGGTCTTTTCCTTTACAGGTCTGTAGTCATTGAGTCCTGTGATCTTTAGTTTCTTTGGTATTGGGATGATGGTGGAGCATTTGAAGCAGGATGGAACTTTGCCCTGTTCCAGTGATCTGTTGAAGATCTGTGTGAAAATGGGAGCCAGCTGGTCAGCGCAGGTTTTCAGACAGGCTGGTGAAACACCATCTGAGCCTGGTGCTTTCAATCTCTTCTGTTTACTAAAGATCTGACACACATTATCCTCACTGATCTGAAGTGCAGGGGGGAGAGGGAGATGACTGGAGGTGTTTATGGCTGTGTAGGGAGATGGTCCGGGCAGGTGTGAGGTGTCTGGTCAGAGGTCCCAAATCTACAGTAGAACATATTCAGCTCGTTTGCAAGAGGATTATTGCTGTCGATGCTGGGGGATGGTGCCTTGTAGTTAGTGATGTCTTTCAGGCCTTTCCACACTGATGCAGGGTCGTTTAATAAACATTTATTAATAAAATATGTTTTAGTCACCGAACATACAATGCATTCAGAAAGTATCCATAGCGCTTCACTTTTCCATATGTTTATGTTACAGCCTTATTCCAAAATGGATTAAATTCATTTATTTTCTCAAAATTCTACACACAATACCCCATAATGACAATGTGAAAAAAGTTCAAGAAAAAAGTTAAATAAAATTTATTAAAAATACAAAACCTGAAAAATCTTATGTACATAAGTATTCACAGCCTTTTCTTAATACTTTGTTGATGCAGCAATTTCAGCCTTAAGTCTTTTTAAATATGATGCCACAAGCTTGGCACACCTGTCTTTGGAAATTTTTGCCCATTCCTCTTTGCAGTACCTCTCAAACTCTATCAGGTTGGATGGGAAGAGACAGTGTACAGCCATTTTCAGATCTCTCCAGAGATGTTCAATAGGATTTAGATCTGGGCTCTAGCTGGGCCACTCAAGGACATTCACAGAGTTGTTGTGAAGCCACTCCATTGATATTTTGGCGGTGTGCTTTGGGTCATTGTCCTGCTGGAAGATTAAACCGTCGCCCCAATCTGAGGTCAGGAGCACTCTGAAACAGGTTTTCATCCACGATGTCTCTGTACATTGCTGCTTTCATCTTTCCCTCTATCCTGACTAGTCTTCCAGTTTCTGCTGCTTAAGAACATTCCCACAGCATGATGCTGCCACCACCATGCTTCATTGTAGTCATGGTATTATCCTGGTGATGAGCGGTGCCTGATTTTTTCCAAATGTAACGCCTGGCATTCACTCCAAAAAGTTTAATTTTAGTCTCATCAGACCAGAGAATTTTGTTTCTTATGGTCTGAGAGTCCTTCAGATGCCTTTTGGCAAATTCCAAGTGGAGAGTGGCTTCCGTCTGGTCACTCTACCATACAGGCCTGATTGGTGGATTGCTGCACAGAAAGTTGTCCTTCTGTAAGGTTCTCTTCTCTCCACAGAAGAACGCTGGAGCTCAGACAGAGTGACTATCGAGTTATAGATCACCTCCATGACTAAGGCCCTACTCCCTCGATCACTCAGCTTAGATGGCCGGCCAGCTCTAGGAAGAGTCCTGGTGGTTCCAAACATCTTCCACTTACAGATGATGGCGGCCACTGTGCTCATTGGAACTTTCGGAGCAGCAGAAATTTTTCTGTAACTTTCCCCAGCCTTGTGCCTCGAGACAATCCTGTCTCAGAGGTCTACAGACAATTCCTTTGTCTTCATGCTTGGTTTGTGCTTTGACATGCACTGCTGACCCTGGGACCTTATATAGACTAGGGATGTGCAAAATTATCGATACATTTAACTATCGTGATAATTAGTTGCATAGTCCAACCTCAAGTATCGATTAAAGTGGTGCCAAATGACCTCCTTCTCCGCTCCTGTAGATGTCCCTAACTCGTGATCAACAAAACGCCAAGTAGTACGGTATCAGAAGCAAGCAAGAGTGAGCATGGCATAAAATATAAAGGTGCCTCCAGCTTTTAAAGCTGACGTGTGGCTGCACTTTGGTTTTACCACTGTTAGGGTTGGGTCGATAGACGAGGCGGCATTACTGATCCTCCGCCCCGCCCCCGTTGCAAACGCGCTCGTGAAAAACACACACTCAGGCCCCGTTTACACAGATACAGCTTAGTTTTAAAATGGCATTTTAGAATGAAAATGATCCACATTTAAACTGGCGTTTCACCAAGCATTTCTGAACAGCCCTCCCTCCATCTGCTGAAAACGCACATCACTATCTAACGACTCTTTTGTCTTTTGATTCTCTCAGGTAACACGTCACAGCATCAGTACACTGCTTCAGTCTTTCACTTTCACGCTTGTACTAAGTAATTTTAGTGAAAACCTCAGATACTGTTGGTTGGTTCCTGTTTGTGTACCTTTTATACCAAGCAAGTGTGTGGATGCCATAACGGCACAAATCACTCTGCCTAGTCATGCCAGAGTCCCGCGGAAAAAAGTGATTGACAGGTGGTAATTTGTGTGTAACTTATCTTTTATTTATTTATTTATTTGTTTATTTATGATTTGGTTATAAGTAAAACAAAGGACATGCGGGTCAGATAGTTGAAACGGTAGGCTACAAATAATTAATTAGTTATGAATTTATTAATTATTTATAAATAATTAATTCACCTCCCCCTATGACGACGATGCCATGGTCCATCGCCATGTTTCACATTACACATCCTACGATGCCAAATTGGTCAACATAGCCCAACCCTAAACGCTATACCAGGGAGTACTGAATTAGTCAAAAAATAAATGCCATTTGTAAGCTTTGCAATATACATAGTTCTCTGTTCAATCACACTGTGCAGTTTTAATGAATTAGAATGGATGGAAAATAAATTGGAATTGGAATTTTAATTTGTCTGCCAACTTTATCAAGTTGTCAATATAATGTGATACACATACTAATACAAACTATTGCAATATATCACAATATTTATTGTATTGCGATATATCACAATATATTGTATCATGACCCATATATCGCGATATGTATTGTATCGGGAGGCCCTTACCAATACACAGCCCTAATATAGACAGGTGTATGCCTTTTCAAATCTTGTCCAATTAACTGAATTTACAACATGTGAACTCCAATTAAGCTGCTGAAACATCTCAAGAATGATCAGTGGAAATAGAATGTACCTGAGCTCAATTTAGAGCTTCACGGCAAAGGCTGTGAATACTTTTGTACATATAATAAATTTGCAACAATTTCAAAAAATATTTTTTCACATTGTCATTATGGGGTACTGTGTAGAATTTTGAAGAAATAAATCAATTTATTCAATTTTGGAATAAAGCTGTAACATTAAAAAATTTGGAAAAAGTGAAGCGCTATGAATACTTTCTGGATGCACTGTATTTGGAAATTGAAAGATAATACAATTAAATTCAAGAAAAATGTTGCAAAAATAAATTACAATCTACAAAATTTCAACTAAATCTGTCAATTTTTTTAGCTTCTCTTGATTTTTTCTCACTTTTAAATTTGTATACAAGATATTTACAAGAGATTTGGCTTAAGTACTGACTAATCTAATGTATATGCACAAATATAATATTGTATAGCTTCCAATTAAAAATATGAATTTAAAAAATAGATTTGTGAGGGGTGTACTTATATATGCTGAGCACTGTATCTAACATACTGATACATTCATTACATGCATGCGCACACACACAGCATTACATTCTATATTAACATTTCCCAAGACATTTAATCCATTTTAAGGCTGTTCGATATTGGTTAAAAAAACTGACATGATGATTTATTTGTGATAAATTGCTATATTGAAATTATTTCACCTGATAAATTGAAATGCTCCATTTCTATTTAAAAAGAATTGATCATTTTATGATTTGTAGGAGATAACATCTGCACAAAATATAATAAACAAATCATAGATGAGTACAACAGAGCAAAGATGAATGCACAGTGCTCTATGGTTTCAGGGGAGTCTAATAGTTTCCAGGAAACTGAATAATCAAATGTAAAATAACCCTGTATAGACCATTTTGGGAAATGTAAACAAAAACTATGGTTCCAACGTATTTCCTGTTTTACATTTTAAATTTTTATAGCTTCCGAGAATCCAAAAAGAGCCACATATTGATAATTAATGTTATGATGGCTGTTTTAATATTAGGTTAGGATTAAACTGTCTCTTGTTACAGTTATGAAATAGTTTGATATCAAGCAGTAAATGATCATGGGCCAATAATGTGACCCCATTGAATTGGTCTGTAGTTGGGCTGCTCGATATTGGAAATATCTAACATTGCTGTATTTTGTTATTTTGCAATAATATCTCTATTTAAAAATCATTTTTAATGTAAGATCGATTGGGAAGATTCTGCACTGGGAGTGCATCTTCATAAAACCTAATAAACAATCCTTAAAATTTTTGAGGTCCCCTGACAGGGTTTCATGACAGGGTGCTATTTGCAGTGCATTTCTGTATTTGCATGTGTTGTATTTCCATGCAAATGTTTAGTCAGAAATTCATTAATTACAGTTTACTATTTGCATTTTCATAAAATCTAACAAACAATCTATAAACTTTTTGGGGTCCCCCGACACATTTTCGTTGTGGTCTGTGCTATTTGCAATGCATTTCTTTATTTGCATGTGTTCATGCATAATCTATGAATACAATCAAGAAAATATACAATTGAAATAAAGTGTTTTATCATATTCCGGATCTAAGTCATTATTTTCAAATTGTTTCAAATTGTGCTTCATACAGGTCAGTGGGCTTCACAAACCACCTGTTGAAACACTCTTCTCTCTTATGCACCTGACACTTTATTTAAGCTCCATCTTACAAGGACTCAATAAGGAAAACAATGTTTACTATAAATGTAACAGAATCATGTTGCACTGCTTGCTTTAATCTTAAATAACTCTTGCACATAATTAAACCCTAAATACCTCTTTTGCACAATATCCTGCACAACATTGTTCAGTCTCATGTAAAAAATACTTTTATAGCCTATCTAAACGTGTAGTTAAGTCTTATTGGTCCTGCGAGACACAACATTTCGTTCCTCTGTAGGTCCACACATATAGCGGAATGACAATAAAGCTTAACTTGACTTATCTCCAAAGCAATTTATCTTTGCCCAGCACTAAATCAATCATAGATTAAAATGTGTCATGCATTTGACTAAAGTTTGTGCTACGTGGAAAAAAAAAAACATACCATCATACTGAATCACATATATTTTAAAATATTTTTCTTTGCTCTAGGCTTGAACTCAATTCCTGGAGGGCCTCAGTTGTGAATAATTTAGCTTTAACCACCTTCAACTCACACCTGCTCAATAGTCTCTAGTAGTCTTGAACACAGGGCTTGAAGCTTACATTTTTCAGGAGTAGCACATGCGCTCCTAAGTTGAAAAATGTAGGAGCACATTAAAGAATTTTAGGAGCGCAGTGAAAATTTATAAAATAAATAGTGGTTTTGCCTAATAAATGTACACAAGGAGATCTTAAGAAGCAAAGCAGTTTTATTCATTTGAATACAATAAGTACAATAGGCTTTATTTTACTGTACTTACAGTAAATATATTTACTGTAACTGTACTGTTTACTTTATTTTATTTATAATTTAAGCTGTGGCGATGCGGTGGCGCAGTGGGTAGCACCTTCACCTCACGGCTAGGTCAGTTGGCGTTTCTGTGTGGAGTTTGCATGTTCTCCCCATGTTGACGTGGGTTTCCTCCGGGTGCTCTGGTTTACTATAGGTGAATTAGGTAAGCTAAATTGTCTGTAGTGTATGAGTGTGAACAAGAGTGTATGGGTGTTTCCCAGTGATGGGTTGTGGCTGGAAGGGCATCCGCTGCGTAAAACATGCTGGATAAATTGGTGGTTCATTCCGTTGTGGCAACCCCAGATTAATAAAGGGACTAAGCCAAAAAGAAAATGAATGAATGAATGAATGAATTAGAGCTGTATGGAGTTTAGCTAGCGGTTCACAGCAGGACTGGGATCTATTTTTAGTCGCAAATGCGAGCAAAATGGTCACACTGTCGAGCTCTGGAACACCTTGATTAGTTGGATCAGCTATGTTTGATTAGGATTGGAGCAAAACTGTGCAGAGCTGCGGCCCTCCAGGAATCCAGTTTGAGACCTATGCTCTAGGCATTAAAAATTCAGGGCACAAAAATTATAAAACTAGTATCAGAAAGCTACATGCCAGTTTAAGAATGTTTATTTAAAGCTATTTAGTTCAATCACATAGTAAATATAAAAAACAAAAAACCTTGTAATCAGGGAATCTGATTAAATGGACCACATATATTCTGGCTGGACAGTCCAGTTTCTTGGAGACCCGGAGACGACGTCGCTTCTCTTTATTACAATTGGCCGAGCTGTCATCAAGCTGAGGACAAAAAAAATATATACAGTTAATTTTCATTATTTTGGTTTTATTATTTTTTTTTCTCTTCTTCTGTTTTATAATCATATTAGACTTTTTTCATTATTTATGCATGTATAAATCAAAAGTCTAATTATGTTTTTAATTGGGCAACAATCAATTTAGAGTTAATTGTGTTTTTTTGGTTAAAGGTGCTGTATGTAAGTTTTTGACTCTTCTAAAGCATAAAAATACCATAATATGTTTGCAGATATTCAAGAAACATCCTAAGTGAACATACTTGTTTATCTAAAAGACTATGCTAAAGTCAGATATTCTGCTTTGAAAACGTCTGTCTTTGTTTCGGTCCCTTTAAACAGCCCCAATGCCAGTTTAGCCAATTATATTTCAGCACCCCAGAGTTCCACATGAGGTGGTTATCAATTAGGGAATAATTTAAATATTAAAATTTAAACATTAGGTGAGCAGGTTACATTGTTACCCTGTGTCCTCAACACAATAAGTGAAGCAATTTGTGTAAACACAGATATACGGACACTGGAGAATTTTAAAGCAGAGAAGATCAGCTGGTCTGTTCTGTTTAGGAACAAGCTCAACAGTGCTCAAATGTTAGTGGGAAGTGGACATTTTTAAAATTTGATATCGAATTCCAGTATTGTGATAACACTAAACACAAATAAACATTTATTTTGGAAGCGATTCATCATTGCCCAGTACTAATAATAAGCTTTCACAATAAATAAGCTTTCAATCAATGTATGGTTTGTTAGGATATGCCAATATTTATGCAAAATTCTAAGAATTTGAAAATCTGAAAACTGAGGATTCAAAAACAAATCTAAATACTGAGAAAATTGTCTTTGTTCAAATTAATTACTTCGCAATATGACACTAATAAAAATTATGTTTTGGTATTACAATAGAAAATTTACAAAATATATTTGATACATATTTTACTTAATATTCTATTATAATAATATTCTATATAATCTGTCTCTCCACAAAACTGAAGTAAAATTGGCTTATATTCGCACAATCAGACATCATCATTTTATCATATTATTTGCAAATTCTCAACAAGAAAATCATATTAGCAGCCAGCGACTATCAACATACAACATTGTTCAGTCAATTTAATAGTGTTGAAGTTATTTAAATATGCGATTCGACACAGAACATTTAAAATAGACATTACTTTTTTATTCTGTATTGAAATTATTTTATCACAAACAAAAATTCTCAAATTCAAAGTTTTTTTTCACATTTTTTATTGAAACTGATGTATTTATTAAATCTCTTAGATGGGTTAAAACAAGAAAATTGATAGATTCTTGGATTATTATAATTATTTTGGAAATATCATGAATACAGAAGTCCTTTTCTCTTGCTGTATTTCTGTCATGTATGTTTATTTAATTTTCCTCTATTTTTTCTTTTCTTTTTTACTGTTTTATGTGTTTATATTATTTATATAATGTATATTATTTAACCTGATCTGTCAAGTTATTATTGTGATTATCTTTTTTGTGTATGTTCGAATTTTGTATGTTTGTTTTTGAAGTCAATAAAAAAAAAATTCAAAGTAGCATGGTAAAAAGAGACCGTTAAAAATCCACGAATGTGCGAATTTAAAACCTTTAACGTTAGCTCGATTTAGACAACGTGCGTAACCGTTTATCGACATACCAGCTGTTCTTGTCTCTTCTGTTTTTGGTGTTTGTGCTTGTCTGCCCCTCGGTGACAGGAGTAGACCATCCTTCCCACCAACATGAAGGGTATCCCGTCAAAAGGAACGTATTGCAGTTCCCACACAATACATTTGGATCCTAGTTTAGGGTCTGTAAAAGCAAGTTAGCTACAGTAAGTAAAAAAATGTGTTCTCAGAGAAACGCTTAGCTTGCTAATGCCTTGTTTGAATACACAACAATTGAAACCTGGGTGCAAAGAGTATCGCTACTTACCCTCCACACCAAAAGTCCTGTCTTTTGTCCAAACGACAAACTTTGTCATCGTGTCCTGTACATAACTCTTAAAGTTACGTTCGAAACACCGCTTTGAAGGGAATCTTTGAATATAACCGGCCGCCATTTCTGCACCAATTGTTGTTGTTTTTTTCGCGCGAGAGTTTGAAGGACTTGCGTCAGTTCCGGCCGACTCTGAAACTTTTATTTTTTTTATTTAAATTGACACCGAGAGATCTACCAAAGCTAAAATTTGCTGTTATTTTTTATTATTTATTTTAAATTTAATATTTACAAAACGTTTTTGTTTTGTTTTATATGAAACATAATCACATTATCGTGTTATTTATTGATTGGATTGATTAGATTAATTTGTGGCTCAAATTTACCTCAGAAACCTCAATAAAATTATGAAATAATAAAACCGCGAGTCTGAATATTGCAAATGATTGAGACTGGTCCATACTAAATAACGCTTAGAAAAGTTACACGTGTCACGCAAGGCATTTTAACATGTTTAAATGTTTTATAATTTCTAAATATATTTTAAATATTATTGAATCGCCTCTTTTTAAACTCAATAATAGACATTTTTTAACCTATAACGTTTAAATCACTGTAGAATTATAGTATTTTTATTTATCTTTCTCACGGAGAATGCACTGTAAATAATAAAAAATAGAAATATGTCTAAACTTGCCGTGTTGCTGCTAAGCCCCGCCCATTTCAGAACCCGTCTGTCACTTTCCTTGACGCTCTGCCCTCTCGCTGTATTTCTATGGGATTGATCGAGGCGACCCAGTAGCTTGAGCTTCCTGCTATATTGTGATCTCCTCTCGGGCTTCCTTAGCTCATTTCCGAATAAGGATGGGGAAGAATAGCGAGAACGGCAAGCAAACAATCTGCTGATGAGGAAAATGTTGAATCCATTGTAAAATGTTAGTTCTCAACCGTGACGTAAACAGTTTTGCATAATGAGGTGTCTCTGTGTATATTTGTAAAGGCTGTCAAAATCAGAGGCTGCATAGATTTGCGTGAATGCACGATTCTAAGCTTGTTTAGGTTTATTTTGCATGCATGTTCTATATTTGGATGAACTGTCTCGAGTGAGCAAATGTGAGTTTGCAATCTGCAATACGTGAATGTAGGTTATCTGAAGCTCATCTCTAATTGGGACAGCAGCATTTGAACATCTCTATAGTCTATATTTCTAGGTCACGTTTGTTGGTGGAGTTAAAAGTAGTGACTAATGGGCAGTTTGTAGTACAAACTTGAACTACAATAACCTTGTGCTTTGGAAAGAGAAGTTGTTTATTAAAATGTTGTTTTGTTTTTCTCCATGTAGCCTATAGCATTTAAATAATGGACTATGGAGAACTAAAGGCAATCTGGTCAACAATGGAATCAGTCCATCAGTCTTTTTTCCTGAATGGGATCAGCTGACAGAGAGGAAGACATAAGCGGAAACTGATCAAGTCGAAGAAGATGCTTCATTAAATATTCACCTCAAACACGGTCCACCTTCAGCATCATTTTCGGCCACACCAGAATGTCAATGTTCAGGTTTTCAGGAATTTGGACATGTTATGATAGTCAGAATAATCTGAGATTTCATTTACTGTATCTGCCATAAAACCACAAGAGCCATAATGCGCATCAGTTTTTGCCAGGCTCTGTTAACTGGAGCAATCATTTTAAACTTGCTCATTTTGTATTACGTCTCGCGGGCCCAGCAGCAAATGATGGAGAAGCGTCGAGAGCAAGGTAAAGGCTTAAAGAAAGCCTCTCTTCCTGTGCCAGGACTAGGAGCAATGGGTAACCTCGTAGGTGGAAGCATGGTTGGAGGTGTTAAATTAGGAGGTCTTGAGGGAAACATGCGTGGTCCACGAGTCACGGTCCTGGTTCGTGAATTTGAAGACTTTGAAAACTATGTTGGTGATGTTGCACGCTCCTTTCTGCGCCAGAGACCAGAATTACCCTTCCTCGCAGTTGCTGAAAATCCACCGTACCCTCCTTTGGCTCTTCCAGAGGGAGCACGGCTCCTGGTGTTGTCGCCAAGTCCTGACCAGCCTCCACAAACTCACCGTCCCGAGTTCAATGTGCAGACAGAGTTTTCTATGTTAGTTCCTGATGGTGTGGAGCTGGACCATGGCCGACAGGTTGAGCGTCTCATTCGGGAGCTGGAAGGGGAAGGTGGTGGACCGGTCCGACTGGTTGCTGCACCAGTGCTGACCCGCTCTTCAGTGCAGTGCCTGCATCTTCGGGTTAATCTGCGGGAATGGACTGCCACTTACAGCCCTGCGGCCTCAGGGAGCAGCGGTAGTGTCTGCACAGCTCTGCAGGGAGATGCTGTTGTTCTTATTCGCACTGAGGACCTCTTCAATCTCTCGGTTCCCTTAGGGCGCCCCCTGATGTCTTCCTTGTTTGTCCAAACTTCTCTTCGAGGTTGGAAGGTCAAACTCCTGGAGGGACCTTCATTCTCAGCCAGCCATCGGCCTCTGTTCAGCTCTGCACACAACCAGTGGAAAGCTGATAGTCGCCTGAAAGACGCCACTAACCACCTCATGCGCAGCTTCGGCCTGAAGCGCCTGATCTTGCCTGATGGTCGAGATCAGTGGTTCGGCTGCAGTAAAGAGACTGCAAGATGTTTCGGGACAGTTCGAGATGACACACCAGAATATCTTTACATTGAGCGCTGGACTCCACCTTGCTGCTTGCGTGCCCTCCGAGAGACCACTAAATATGTAATCAACATCCTCGAAAGCTCTGGTGTTCGCTACTGGCTGGAAGGGGGCTCCTTATTGGGAGCTGCCCGACACCAGGATATAATCCCATGGGACTATGATGTGGACTTGGGCATCTACTTGGAGGATGTTCCGAATTGCGACTACCTAAAAAACCTTGACTCTGGTTCTCTGGTTGATGCTAATGGCTATGTGTGGGAGCGAGCTGTTGAGGGCGACTTCTACCGTGTTCAGTATAGTGAAGCCAACCATTTGCATGTTGATTTATGGCCATTTTATCCCCGTAATGGAGTAATGACTAGGGACACTTGGACTGAGCACAAACAAGACGTGGAGTTCCCAGAGCATTTCCTGCAGCCCCTGGTGCCAATGCCATTTGCTGGCATCACCACTTATGGTCCGAACAACCACCGTGCCTTCTTGGAACTCAAGTTTGGGGAAGGAGTCATTGAGAACCCCCAGTACCCAAACCCTACCAAGAAAAGACTAGACAGGAGTCGCACATTTGGATCGTAGCAATGTTTGGACATTTTAAACTTTGTAGAGTATTAATACTACACTGAGGGTCTCAGACCATATCTGAATACTTGAATGTTAGTATTTCTTGCCAATTTAATTTATTGTGTGTGCATTGTTTGGAGAATCATCTCTAAATATACTGTCTAAAAGTACAGATAGTCTGAGTATGTACTTTTTTACACTGGTATATGCCAGACATGTCACAATGCTTAAAAAAAGGTCAGATCTTTTTTTATATTTCCATGTCTGTAGCTGATAAACACTAACAAAACTTAAAATTTTTTGTAAATAAATGATCGAGGAACACCACTTTTACAAACCAGCCTGCATCACTAACTGTATTATCTCATCTCTTAAGTGTGGGAATATGTCAAATCATTTCATGTGTGTAATAAGCGAACCAGGCAGCTTAATAAAACATTAAAAGAACTCTACTGACTTCAACATAATGGCCATTATCATACCTCCATGCACTTCCTAGCTAGATTAA
>CAIGQZ010032745.1:3886631-3899203 GCA_903798205.1 Danio tinwini
TATATATTAAAGTGAAAAAACAAATTATTTGTAGGGGAAAAATTAATAATAAGCTTTTTTTATTTTCAATTCATTTGAAAGGATTCTTATTTTTTTACAACACTTTTTAATAAAAAATATACAAATCATAAATTTCATAAAAAAGCCATAAATAAAGTGAAAAAATAAAATAAAATGAAGGGAAAAATAATTAAAATAATGATAAAAAAAAAAATATTGATGATTAGCTTTTACATTTTAACGGATTTACAATTTTTTTACAACACTTTTTAATAAAAAATATATTAATTATACATTTTAGAGCTTAAAGATGAAATATTTCACATGACTATTATTGTACAACTAACAAACAACCAAAGTAATAAAAGTATTAACAAAACCAGAATATCAGAAAAGAAAACTGGCATAAATTTAAAAAATATATAAATAAATAAAAATAATATCTATCTAGCGATCTATATCATTTTCTATAGCAATTTTTTTTTTTGTATTTCTTATAGTAAGTAGCTCTTGAACAATGTCGTTATATAAGTAAATACTAAATGTACTACTAGTTTTATTTTAGAGCAAGTCAATGTTTGTTTCATTAAATTCACACTGATTTGATTTACATATAAATTATGCATTGATTTTATATTTTATGCTTTTGCAATAATAAAATGCTGTGCGTCAGAAATTAGTGTGAAATTAGTGAAATGGAAACATTACATAAGTTTCTATTGTTTATATACTGTACTAACTGTATTTTCTATTGCCCCAACCCCACCCTACCCCTTAAGGTTGATTTATACTTCTAAGTCAAACGCACGGGTATGCTACGGCACAGCCTACGCATAGACGCATAGCCCCTCTCCATAACCGTCGGCGAAAAGTCACCTCTCAAAAAATGTAACGCATACACGTAGCGCAAGCTCTGTGATTGGTCGGCTTGGTAGGGCTGATGAGTGTGGGCGGAGGTAAGAGCCGCGCGGCCAATGCAGCGAGTGTTTACAAGTGTGAAGTCCCGTAAAGGAGCTCCAAATGGAGACTGTTGTTTTGTGTTTACCTTATGATTAAAGTTGTTGCACGTCCGCCAGTTCCCACCTCAAAAACAACACCAGAGAAGAAACTCGACACAGAGAAACAAACACCTACTGACAGCTACCGTTTTGGAAGTGTATTGCAGAGAAACAGAAACAGTGCGCAGAAGTATTAATGCACCGCTACACGCAAGGCATAAGCCGTGGGTTACGGTGATCACTTGACACAGAAGTATAAACCTTGCTTTAACCCAACCCTCACAGGAAACTGTGTAAAGTTTTACTTTCTTTAAAAAAAAACTCATTCTGTGTGATTAATAAGCTTTTTGAGAAATGACAACATCCGCAATGTCCTCATATTACACCACCTTCTTGTAATGCCTGTGACATACCCATGCCATTTTACAGATTTGTGTCCTGATACGTCACAAAAACACATACACACACAGATGCAGATAATCTTTTTTAAAAGCACAACATCCGGGCAATGCTAATGTAATCTTAAAAGTCTCATTGGTCTTTAAAAGTTATTTTATAAAGTCATTCTAAGAATTTATGCAAAATATAACACTAAATGTATAATATAAATGTCCAGCTAAAATCTGTAATAATAATTCTAATTAATTGCATCCATTATTATTAACATTATTTTTATTATTCATTTCATTTAGGTAAATCGTAAAAAAAATTTTTTCAATTTTAATTTGGAATCATAATTACTCCCCACTTTCCCAAACCACACAAACCCAACAAGCAGACACTCACACGAGCCAGTCCACAGCCAGGATGAGGGACAGGTCATTGGTTGGCAGCCCCACTGACTCCAGAATGATGGCCAGCGTCAGCACTCCTCCAGCAGGAATCCCAGCAGCCCCCACACTGGACGCTGTTGCAGTCACACTAACACACAAGATGAATAAAGTCAGTCTGAAACCTCAGACTGCAGCAGTATGAATGTAAAAAAACAGATATCAGTGCACTCACAGGATGGTGATAACTTGCACAAAGTTCAGTGGGATCCCGTTCAGCTGAGCGATGAACACGGCAGCGACGCACTGGAAACACGCAGCTCCGTCCATGTTGACAGTTGCGCCGATGGGTAGGATAAAGCGGCTGATGTGCTTAGACACGCCGTTGTTTTCCTCAACACACTTCATCATTAGGGGCAATGTTGCAGAGCTGGGAAGAATAAAAACAATAACAAAATTGTGTAAATTTACAGCCATTTAAGCTTCGTAAGCAATTATAGGTGTTCTTCACTTATACTGGCACCCTTGATAAACATGACATGAGCTATGTGTATGTTGTTAAACCATTTGCTGTTCAAAGTATTAACAAAAATGCTCATTGGAAATACATGTTTAGTCTACTTTTTTGTGAAACTGTAAAAACGTATTTGCACATGCAAGATTGTTAGTTGAAATGAAGACACACAACATGTGTGTGCACATAGGGAACGGCACACTCGTTTTTTTCAGACACACCAACAGCACAGGGAGGAGTTGACTTGAATTTGAGTTTTTGCCCTATTGGAGGCCATTTTTTTTTTAGTTTTTTGTTTAAAGTTTGAGCTGAAGATCAGAAGGTTAAATAAAAAACATTTCTCACAACCTTTGCTCATTTACCAAGGCGGTCAACATTAGTGGAACACACTGTAAATCATAGGTACAGATTTACCATTCAACAATACAACACAACAAATGTGAATGCTAAAACTGTTATACATGATAATTTTGTCCTTTTAAGCATTGCATGTTGTGGCGTCATGTCCTATTTTTGTCTCTGGTACATGTTGTAATCATATTTTTGGTTACCACACAGTGTGCCAGGAAGTGTACAGAGATCTATCTTTTGAGCAGTCTCAAGATTAAAATAACAGCATTCACACTTTCTTAAATGAACTACACTGTATACACACCCAAAGTCTTGTTTAGTTGCATGTACTGTACTGTATATTAAAAAAAAGATAATTTTTGCAATAATAGTATATGAAATATCCATATCGCAAAGAGGGGAGATAAGAGCAATTTCAGCTTTATAAATGTGACATTTTCAGTAAAAACTTAAATACACAGAGAAAGTATATGTTAATATTATATTAAAACATCTGTTTATATCTTCCAAAAGAACTAACCACAGAGTTATGTGACCAGAAAAATATCAATCTGTAAAGGTTTTTTTACATTTTAAATGAGGAAAATAAACATGTATTATGGATGTGACCAAAAAAAGTCTTTGAATTTACAGTATACAACATACTTTGTAGAAATTCTGTAATGTAAACTGGACAACTCAAAAGAAGTAATGCTAATCAAAAAGATAAGAGCTGGCTTACTATGGAACAAAAATGATTGACTTTATTTTACATTTTTTGCATTTATGAGGAAAAAGCTTTGCTATGGATGTGACACCTCTACGTTATGGATGTGACAGATGTGAAATTACAATTTTTGTGACTTTGGTAAATCCAATATAACTGTTTGAAAACATTGACAGAGACGTTTTTACAGTACAAACTTAATTACAAACTTAATTTTTTCATGGCATGGTTGACATTTGCATAGGATTGCTCATAAATGTTATTTGTGTGCTGCATGTATAGGTTGTTTATCCAAATCTGACCAATCAGAAGGGACCTTACTATTTTTATACCCTCCTCCCCAGTTGCCATTACGCTATTGGCTAGGCTGGTCCCAAAGGTGAACCGAGTGCCTCAGAGCACAGAGCTGAAAATAAATACTAATGGTGGCAGTAAAGAGAAGCAATGAAAATAACAACAGCCAGTAAAAATATGAATATCTGCTTTTAGTAATTTAGGCAAAGTATTTTAAAATCTAAATGTTTGCACCTTGACATCTATTACCCATTTATTTTAGTACTATCATTACATACTAATGGATTTTTTTAAATTGCTACTAAAACTAGCATTTTTCTAGAGAAAAGTTATATCACATCAATATTGTTATCAGAATGCACAAAAACAACATTAAATATAGTATTGCATTAACTGTACCAAGTAGCCCTATAATATACTTCATAGCTGGAATAAAAAAAGATAAACATTTATAAACTATGGCTGCTTAATACATCACAAAATTATCGTTATTGCGATAATAGTATAATACAAGTGTTACAGATGTGTGATAAATTACATTTACTTTATGCATTGTTTATCTAAATTTGCCCAATCAGATAGGGCCTTACAATCTTTATCCCCACCTCCCCAGAAATTGCTGTTCTGCTATTGGCTGGACCCAAAGGTGAACCCAATTCCAATGGCGGGAGTAGAGACGAGAGAAAAATAACAGCCAAGCAGATTCAAGAATATCTGCTGAGGTTTCTATTCATTCATAGTGTTTTAAAGACTAAATGTTTGCACCTTGACATAGTTTTGTAGTCGGAATTAGAATGAATAAGATCTAAAAATACCTTTCACCAGTTTATTTTAATATAATTAAATAAATCATTTAAAACGTAGCTAATAAAGAAATATATATTTTTCTAGGGAAATGTTACATCATTATAAATATCGTTATCACAATACTCAACAATACTGCATATTTTTCCAGTATTGTGCAACCCTAAAACACAGATTCACCTTGAAAAAGAATACTTAAGAATCTTATTTTGCAATTTACCAATTCATGGAAATATGAATGTGAAAAATTAACCTTTATTTTTTGAAACAGCAGTTGTTTATTTACCTGGAGGAGGTTCCGAATGCAGTAGCCAAAGCAGTGACCAATCCCAGCAGGAAAGTGTAGGGGTTCTTTCGTGTAATCACAAAGTAAATGAGTGGCAGGACGAGGAGGCCGTGGATGGCATGACCAATGACACAGCAGGCGATGTACTTCCCCAAGCTGGTGAACAGCAAGCTAACATCCTCCATTTCCACAATCTTGGCGGCAACCAGGAACATAATACCCAGTGGTGCATACCTTTAGACAGAGAGACATCGAGATATGGTGTTAGGAAATAGGGCTTCTTAATCTAATCAAATCTAGAACAAAATCAATAAAAAGTACACCATATTCACTTACCACATGATCCAGGAGACCAGGACCATGGTGGCCTCATTGAAAGAGTTAAAGAACTTCATAAGAATCTCTCCTTCGGCTCCAAGCTTCCTCAAAGCCACCCCGAAGGCCATGGCAAACACAATAAGACCCAGGATGTTCATGCCATCCACATCTGTACCAACCGGAACCTAAAGTGCAAATCCATAATTTACAAAACTGACAAAAAAAGTTCATATATTTATAAAAATATATAAGCAAACCACTAACATTTACATTAATATTTAATTTAAAAAAGGTATACACTGTACATATTAGAGGTGTGAACCTACACTGGGTCTCACGGTTCGGTTCGGATACGATTATCATGCCATCAATTCAGTTCAATTTGATATCTTGGTGCATCGACGATGCTTTCCATACACAATTTTATATTTTTACTTTACAGGCGCTGTTCACCGATGAGTGACACTGATAAACAGCAGCGGCGCAGTGTTGCCAGATTCAATAGTATCTGGAAGCAGCCTTTATGATGCAAGCTGAGATTGCATCACTCAGCAATGCAATGTCAGACACAATGCACTCAATGGAGTTAGTGATGTCACTGTGAAGGGTAGGGTTAGGGGTGGGGTTAGGTGAGCGCATTAACTGCACCGAGTCTGCAGCCAGACCCCTCTCGCCAGATTGGGTTGTTTTGGATAGGCATTTGGGCGAGTTTTGGATAGGCATTTCGGCGAGTTTTGGATAGTTTTTGGGCTGAAATCAGTCAGCTATATCTGACGACACTGCAGCGTCGTACACAGCTGATCCATGATAGACGGGGGGGAGAAAACGGGGTGGAGAAAACTTGCTCGCTCGTGTCTGTATACAGAAGTATCGCTGTAACAGCCAAGAGGAGAAGAAAATAAATAATAATAAAATCACGCCAGCCGGTCAAATGGGCCACAGTGAGAGAGAAAAGGAGTTAACTTTCATTCTCTCAATCGCAGTGAAGGGGCTTCTGCTGCTGTAAGTGTCCGTGAAAGACTGTCCAGCAAACACACACGCAGTGAAATTGTGCAGATTTTCTGTGTTTTTAAGTAGTCGGAGCGTTGTAAACACTCGCGCTCACCTCCCTCACTATAGTAAGCTATGGCGACATAGCGCATATGAGATAAAGGACGTCAGTACACAATAACCGGTTATGATTATTACTGTACCAATACCAAATTTTGACACCCCTGGTACATATAAATGTTTTTATTATAAAGTTTTCTAATGTTTCTTACATTAAAAAATATTGCACTTACATTATATTTTAAATGCAAGATATATTTCTATTATTATAACTACTAAATTGAGTAAGACAGAAAGACTTTACCTTTTCCAATGAGAAAACGCTTGAGTTGGTGTCATTTTTGACAAACTTGTAACCAGTGGCATACTGTGAAGGAGAAGAAATGTTCAGAATCGAATAAACCATGACACATAAAACTTGTTTTGTCATGTTAAACTAAAGCTTGTTAAACTCACCGACTGAAAAGCAGCTGCAACCAGGTTAGATGGGAAGATGTTTCTGAAAGAACAAAGAGAGGTTTTAGGTTTTTGACTTTCAATCCAGATGCCAATGAATTAAACAATTGCATCACAGTAGGGTTTCTGCAAAATAAGTAGTCAACCATAACAAGTTTTTTGTTATTCTGGGTATACCACGATGTGTAAATGGTCAAACTTGACCCCATAGACTTCCATTCATATGCATACAAATGCAACAGCCAGAAAATGCAAGCTTATCCGACAAATATCTCATGTTGCTGCATTCCAAAGTTAAGATTGGTGTAGGCACGATAACCGTTTTCAAGGTTTACCGCAGTCTGGAAAAGTCTTAGGAGGTTTTATATACCATTTCCACGGTATATATACTATTTTTTTTTCTTTTTTTTGTATCCCTAACACATCTGTGTTTTTGGAACTAGTGATGACAGCAGAAGTCAAAGATTCATTTGAATTATTTAGCCAAACATGTTTACGGTTAACTCGAAATAAAATGTTTTGTGTTCAAAGGGGCTTTTAAAAGGCATTACTAGGCATTTAAAAATAATTGTTTTAGAGTAGTAATCACAATAACGAAAAACCATGAAATTTTATCCAAGGGTATCATACCGTCAGAATCATATACCAGCCCACGCCTAGATTGATGACCTGCAAAATTGGATTACGTGATTGCGAGAGACCAATAGAAGATCAAAACGTGACCTCACAGTACAGAAATGTAAAATATGGAGCAATCGCTCACTTTTTCAATGTCTAATCATCTTGTTTTATCCCGCCTTTTTATGCATCGCTGTATTTTGCATGTTCAAACTCTAGCGTGTCCGCGGCTTAACGTACATGCAGTGTGCGTTCAAGAGACTGAAGGAAGCACAGAATGGTGCGCTCCTATTAAAATCAGGTCAACAATCTGAGGTGAAATTTTACCTATGATTCAGATTAACGATTGTGGATTACTTTAAACTGCAAATGTGAGTACAGAATAGCTCTGTGTAAAATATCCCTCAGTAAAAGAAACATTCATTTGTGTAGCACTAAAGCCAACTAACAGCCTCCCCAGGTCCTAATGCCTGCCTGTAACACTCCTTATTCTCATGGGGTGCTCTAAACCAGTGTTTCTCAACTACATTCCTCAAGAACCACCAACACTGCATGTTTTTGAAGTCTCCTTTGTCTGTCACAACCACATCAGTCTCTGCTAATGCAGATTTCAGTTGCAACCCTGACCAAACACACCTGTTAGTAATTATCAAGCGCTGCTTCAGGTCCTAATTAATTGGTTCAGGTGTGTTTGACTAGGTTTTGAGATGAATTTTGCAGAAAGATAGGTCTCCAGGAACAGGGTTGGTTACCGCTGCCTTAGTTGGTCCATCAAATGGTTTCAATATGTGGATGATAATGGATGAGACTCGTCAACAGATATTTATTTCGACAAGCACTTATACCAAGTTCAGACACAATATTGGCCAACTTTGCCACAATCAATTTGACAAACGGTCTTGCACAACAATGGGCATCGAGAGGCCAGAATATGGTGTTTTATTTCCTACAGCGTGTCACATTACAGGTTCAACACCATGTCTGGAACAGTTTCAGTCAAATCTGTAACCTTGACCAATAGGAATGCAGAACTTTTTTTTTTTAATGAATGGCTTTTAAAAAAAAAAAGAAAATGAAAAATATGATGATATAATTGCTGCTAGGTGCAATTGTGCAATGAAGTGTCCAATGTCAAGTTTTTTTTAAAGGAACATGCTTTGTTAGACATTACTGGTTTATGTTTTGTTTCCAGACGTCTGTCCTTCATGGTTTGGAAACAGCGTCTAATCTGACATGTTTCTTGTCCAAAACAAAAACCAATTAGTCAAAAAAAATCACATTCTAATGTCCTTGCAACAAATACATGTTGACAGTATCAAATTAAGTATAATTAAAAAGGCTGTGCATCTGACTGCATGTATACACTGATCTTTCACATCAAAACCAAAGTATATCTAGGGCATTAGCCACAAGGTGGTGAGAACAACGATTCAATTCTACCCCTCAGATTAATAAAAAAAAGTCCAGATCAAGCAATCCCAGAGAGGCCTGCTCTCACGAGGTGTCTCATGTGGAAATAACTTGGAGAATTCAGTCAGATTATATCCCCCCACTAATCCAATTCCACACATTACCCCCATAACCTATTCCCCACAATGGGAGAAGAACTAGATGAGCACTAGGACCTGCCTAGGGATGAGGATTAACAATAAAAACAGAAATTTATTCAGGGATATTTCTGCATCCCTGACCTTAATATGCTGTACATTTGATAAAAAAGGAAGTATTCAAATGATATGGAAACATAATCCCTGGTATGATGCATGCCTACATTGCATGTTCCAGTGAAACCTCAAAAACATCTGTGTGTGAATAGCATTTACAAAAACAACTTATTAAAACAGTAAAAAAAATTATTACAGACTAGATTCTGTATGTGTCTGGAATTTGTGGGTTGATGGAAAGGTCCCTATGGGTAAAAATTATTACTTTTAACACCTTAAGAAGCCTTAAAGGTCTATGGAGGACAGTATATCATTAGCTTAGCAGCCGAAGCAAGATGAGACTGGAAAACTGAGAGCAAAACTAGCTTCCAAATTGCTGTGCTGTGCAACAGGCCTTTTTCCAGACAGCAATCACTGCCAAGTGCCTATAGCAGGGGGTTGTAAACACCCCAAATGTCTAAATGGAAAAATTTGTCTAAATGGAAAGAATAGAAATTTCCTCAATGAAACTCAAATGCAGAGAAAGCAGCATTACAAAACCAGTAAAACCGGTTTATGCCATTGAATACTTGACTAATGTTCCGCTGATGTTCTCACAATGTTTCCTATAGAATTACAGAGGGCCGAGCACTTTTTGAAACCATTTACAGCTATTGATATGGTAAAGCAACAAATGCTGACAATTTGATGACTCAGCACAAAGCAAGTATGGTATGTAAGAAGTCATGGACATTCTTGTTTTCGGTGAAGGCGTGTAAATAGTGACATGTCAAACAGGATGTCATTAAAACGTGGCATTCCACACACCTTACTGTAACTTTTGTCAAAGATTTAGCTGACGTCTGCTGTTTGTTGACATATTAAAAGTAACGATTAACGCACAAATGCGACCATGCCCTGACTTTGCCCCATCTAAAATAAACTATCTCAAAGTGTACACACACAAAAAAGGCCATGCTGGGGAAAACAGAAGGTGGTTTTCAGGTTTACACAAAAGCAAACAAATTAATTACATGAAGAATTTAGTTATCATCAGTGTGTCAATCAATTAGTGTGTCATTCCAAATCTAACTGACCTGCTTTTGTCAGTAGAATGCAAAAAGAGAACTTTAGAAAAATGTACAAGCTGCTGTTTTCCATTCCTGGATTTTAATATCTTATGGCAGGGGTGTCCAAACTGTTCTGGAGGGCAGGTGTCTTGCTGAGTTTAGCTCCAATTTGCTTCAACACACCTGGCAGGAAGTTTCTAGTACATCTAGCAAGAGCTTGATTAGCCAGTTTAGTCGTGTTTGATTAGGTTTACAACTAAATTCTCCAGGAGTTTGCACACACCTGTCTTATGGCATAGCTAATTAAATTTTATTTAATTAAAATTTATTGTATTGTAAATTTATTTACAATCTATTGTACTCAATTACTCACCCGCAAGTGGATCTAAAAGCTTTGAATCTTTTCTATTGACCACAAATGAATATATTTTGACGAATGCTGGATACTGGTACTAGTACTGTAAAATACTAAGACAATGACTACAAGTTTCTAACTTTCTTCAAAATATCTTAATTTGTGTTCAAACAGATGAAGGAAACTTAAACAAGTGGATGGTGGGTAAATCACAGAAGAATATAGATGTTTGGGTGAAATATTCTTTTTAAATTCAGTTGGCTCTGCAAATGTTTTTACATTTTTAATAAGATGTTAAATTTACCATGTGTTGGCCAACAGTGTTGGGCAATAATGAGTTACTAGTAATGTGTTACTGTAACGGCATTACTGTAACGGCATAACTAATACTGTAAAACATAACTTTTTAAAGGGTCAGGAAACACCATAACACATGTTTGAGCTGTTGACAGTCGTATATGTGTCCCACGCTGCTATAAACACTATTAGGACACATGTATTGCAGTAAAAAGTTAAAATTGCTTGTTTTTTGCATTATTTTGAGCAAATTCGTTCTTTCGGTTTGAAACAAATTTTTGAAGCAAAGCTTTCTGACGCTACCTACTGAGTGCATTTGTTTCCAAGAAATGCGGAGGATTTATTTCTCCCATACACCGTGCGGTATCAAACATTCCATTAAAACTCCACTCTCCAGCAGTTTCTCTCGTTTGTCACTTGGGACATGCAGGAAATGTTCCTGAATAAAATGTGCAAGTGCCAAACTGCAGTTAAAGTCGACAAATTAATAATTAGGCAATTACTTTGATTACTGATGTCCATAAACACAGTTACTGTCTTTTTCCCCTGCGTCTGTGTGTCTGTTTTGCCTCCAGTGTTGCCAGATGTAGCTGTTTTTTTACCCACACAATCAGATTCAAAACCGCACAATCTGGCAACACGGCTTACCTCGCCTCTGTGAAAATCAGAGCATGCCCAAATGGAAACTCCCATATTTGCAAATCCTTCCCTCTTTTCCTCCCCCTCAACACTCCCACATTAACAGAGCTGGACACGCCCACTTTCCTGACTTTTTCCAAACTAGAGGTGTGAAAACACCCTGCTGAGACAGGGGGAGTTTCATGGTCCTTTAAACGTAGTCACTCTGTTATAGTCACAATATAATGCGTATGTCCATAACTTGGTAAATTGATTCATTTTGGCTGCATCCCATTTACAGCAGCGATGCACTGTAGGGTTGGTGGATGCCAACCAAACCACTGTAGACCAGGTGTGCACGAGAAAGGCCAAGTACGCGTGCGGTGTTACTTTTTTAATGAAGTACCTAGTAACTAACTAGTTACTATTTTTCAGTAATTAGCACAACACTGTTGGCCATTTTTAGTCCTATTTTAAGATAAATATCCCATGGTCACTTTAAATGAATAATAAAACAAATAGCTTGGACATTCTTCAAAATATTTCAGAAAAGGAAGTCCATATTAGTTCCCAACAAAATGACAAAAACATATACGATAAACTTTGACAAAACATTTACAATAAACTATCTATTTTTTTGTGTAACACAGAGGTATGAGAGCTTGTTCCACAACATGTCTGTGTTTTGTCAGACTCAAACCTGATAAGACAATACAACTACAGATAACAGTTAAAACAATTTGATCCTTGCGGAAAAGAAAAAAAACTAAATGTGAGTGTAAAAAAAAAAAATTTTAAAAAGAAAAAAAAAACATGTGCCAAGCCAAGAAATCTATACTACACATGCCAGAACATACTGTGTGTAGAGCTTAAGAGTGTGAAATTAATAGAGCGCTGTGGTGGTCTTTGTAACTGTATGACATGGAAAACCTCCAAGGGAGAAGCCCCTTTGATAAATGGCACAAGCCACATTAGCTGCCTAATTAACCCTGCTGCTATTGTGCATGTCTGCGTGTGAGCACGATTGAGCTGCCCTCATGTGGTCAGCACATGCCGCCTCATTGACTTCCACTGTAGACACAAAATTGAAAATGTTTCAGCTTGGCTTTAAATTGGGATTTTAACTCAAACTTAATTTCGAACTTAAGTAGACGGCAGACATGCCAAGTCAACTTGTAGTGTGCAACTTTTGGTTTGCTGTTTTGTTAAGTTGCAATAAAAAGTTTGCTAATAATAATAAAAAAAAAGGTAAAAAGTTAGATTCTTTTCATTTATGATCAGTTTTTTTTATTTTTCACACGCATTAAAATATATTTGTAGTGCATTTGATCATTACAGTCTATTACTATTATTGTAAATGGAATGAAGTCAAACCGCTTTGTGACTTTTTTGCATTTCAGGTTTGTTACTTTAATCATAATATA
>CAIGQZ010032745.1:3899603-3950727 GCA_903798205.1 Danio tinwini
TAATTCGATTACTGATGTCCATGTAAACGTAGTCATTGTCTTGTGAAAAGGCTTTATACATATACATACATGTGTGTGACTACATTTACATGGACATCAGTAATCGAATTATTTGTTTTAATCTAATTGTTTTTTTTTTTTTGTTTTTTTTTAAATGAAAAGCAGAAAAATGTATTTGTGGTACTCCCCCATTCACTGTTCTCTATGTTTAACCAAGTATGATGGTCTAAAATGATTTACAAAACAGTCACTTAATATTTTAACTAAACAATATAGTACTGCAGAATCAAAAACTTTTCATTAAAGAAAATTAAAATAAAACTGTTTTGAATATTACCTTTTACCTTGCATTTAGACTTTTTTTAAAGTTGGAGATTTGTTTAAAATCAAATAACATATCAGCCAACCAAAATAATGACCAAACAAATAAATTATTACATATATGATCCAATGTATTATTGACTTTAATGTACAATAGGTTTTAAGAGCTTAAACCATTTGCATAGTTTTGTACAGAATTATTATTTATAAAATGATTTATGAATTCTGGTGAGTTTTGGAGAAACTGAAACGTCAGATAACAAAAAAAAGTCTAAACTAAAACAGCTCTGCCATCTGTTAGGGTCTATTTCTTTTTTTACTGTTATACAAGCACATATATTATTATTGTAACACAGGCTTTGGCTGTTTAGCTTGTTTGGTCACGTGACAATGAATGGACGTCTGTTACCAAATGAATGTCTCTATAATTATGCTTATTTATTTTTAGGACCAGTCTTGAAACTGGAATCCAAAATCAATAGCTAAGATAAAGAGGAAAGTGTTGTGAAAAAGTTTTTGATTTCTATGTAAAAAAAAAAAGTGGATATGGTGTATTGATTTAACATGGGACAAACATGAAGTAAAAAACAAAATAATAATCTGTAAAAGCAGTATGTAGCTCATTTTGTGGTATCTCTGACATTTCCAAGTACATTTCCCTTGGGTCAGGTCACCCTAATTTGTGTCAGTGTAAACATTTATAGTTGGCATCAATGCATATTTTAACTTCTCTTGAACAGTGGCAAAAAAATCTGTAAACATTCCTCTCACAAAATGTGTGTTGTTGTTGTTTTCGAAGGTAAAAGAACAGAACGTTCTCTTCGGGTCTTCTGTAAAACACACGATGAAATTTGACCTGTTTACAAGACAACAGGGCCAAACCCCAAACACCCACCCACAGACAGTCTGCTTTAAGTTTTCTTGAGGAACGCAAACGACGCTCGGCTAAGTTCAAAGAATAAACAAATGCCTCCATCGGCGTGTCCATCTATAATAATTATTAGTGCCCCAATTAGAAATATACCCTAAAACGACCTCGGTATTTACTTCCTTAAAGCTGTGGAAAGCACCATCCAGAGAAGGAAACTGAAATGACACGTATAAACGCTGATCATAAACCTGCATCCTCTTCAGAGACGGATTAAACGCACCAACGCGAGCGCGCAGCTGATGCAACTTAAGAGTCCGTTTACAGCACATGCCAATTGACATCACGAGGTTCACGATATAAAGATAGTCAAAACAATGCTCGTTAAAGGATTTACGACCAATAAATAACAATAAGTGACCTAGATTAAAGGAAGGTGATTGAATAAGCGATTATAAACGCATACCCTACTCAAGGTGGTTCCTGAGCAATAGGCTAATGACTGAGAGTATAGCCTTCGTAACGTTATCGTTGACAGCTGCGATTCAGTGTATGTAGATATTTGTAACTTTTTTGGAGAACTTTTTGATTATAGTTACATAATGCTAAATTTGTATCTACTGTTTCTTGTTTGCTGACATGTGTGCGTGAGTAAATGTGTTCTTTCCTTTTCCTGTTAGGCAAAGCAGAGCTGGCAGATGACCGAGTCATTTCTGCGAATCGGATCTTTCGAACGGTTCTTGCAGCGTCAAACAACAAGTGAATGAAACAATGATTACAAATTACTTAATTTCTCTGAATTTATACATTATATTGTGTTTAAGTAAAACGTAACATTTGCTTTGTTCCGCAAACTGCTGTTATGTATTCTTAAAATAAACTTTATATTAAGAAAAACATTTTCTGAGTTTATATTCCAATATTTTAACTCAAGACAAAAAAACTATTTGGTGGAAATGCCAAATTCAATACAATATGAAAGCACTTAACCAAGAGTAATAAAACGAACTCTAAATTACAATATTATATAAAATGTGAAACAAATGCCATCAAATATTAATGTCACTCAAACCACATAGCTAATGAATTAAGACAAATTAGGAACTTTTAAATGATCTCTAAGAAATTCACAACCTTAGTACATTAAAAGCTACTAGCATAAACGTTGTGCTTTGTAAAATGTCTATTACGATTAAATTAACACTTACATTTCTGATATAGGCTAGTAAACGAATCGCCCTCGCTGCTTTGCTCAACGAATCAAATGACTTCGAATCAAATGACTTAAGCCAACTGACACCAATCCCCCCTGCCACATGTTAACTATCAAGTTTGAAATACACGAACAAAGGTTAAATTAAACTTTACAACAACTCCAAAAACAAAGAAACAAACAACAACAAGAAGAAAAAGTTATAAACGCAGTTTGACTAACTCAGAATCAAAAACACGAAAGTACAGTACATAAGCACGTGTAACTTTAAAGTGCATTTTACGTTGACGCCGTGTTACCGACTCACCTTATCAGGTCTAGAAATGAATCGATGACATCTTTGGCTTCGAGGACAGAGCTGTCGTCCTGCGCGTTAAGCTGGGACATCTTTCCGTCGCTGGAACCGGGGTGAATGATGAACGCCATAATAACGCCGATGGCAGACGCGATCAGTGTGGTTACCAGAAAAAAAAGCATCGCCCAGCCGCCCAGCTTGCCCAGGGCTTTGGGGTCAATGCTGGCCGCGCCGGACACCAGACTGCAGACCACCAGCGGGATGATGATCATCTTCAGCAGGCGGATGAGCAGCTCTCCGGGGAAGCCGAAGTAGATGATCTGCGTGCGGCTCAACCCGGCGTTTCGCACCCCGAGGCCGATCAGGACGCCGACTATGACCGCGGACACCGTGAGGATGACCAGAAGATTGGCCAGGACGAAGCGCTTCACTTTCTGCCCGGTGCTCTCCGGCTCGCTCCTCCGGTGCTCATTCAAGCCGTTGGCGTGCGGCGGAACGTCCAGGTGCGCTTCGCCGTTGGACGCCTTTACATCTTCTATAGAGATCTTTTCTTCTGTCATTGTGCTTTCTAAACGGTGTGTGAATGTAAAAGTCTTTGGTGTGTGTGTGTGTGTGTGTATGTATGTGTGCGTGAGAGAGAGCTGATTGTCTCCGCGCTTCTAGACGCTTGCAAATGACTTTGCGTAGATGCGGGTTAAGGAGTACGTTTCCATTTCACGTCATTCCTGGGGCGGGGCGTGTATGAAATGAGCGCAAGGCTTGTATGACTTGCATAGATCACAAACGTAGATCTGCAGTGTACTTTTGAGACGGAGTAAATTGGTCATGTGGTCATTTAAGCTCATGAAAATTGTGTCATTATGAAAATTCTGCTTTAGTATCTAAATCGAATAAAATTTGAAGTGATTCTATAAACGAAGAGCACTTAGGCCTACATTAATGTTTAAAAACTTTTGTAAAGCAAAATGTGAACATTTGGGGGAAATAATCTTCTCTTGTGCTTTAGTGTGATATATTTATGCAAACAATTAGCAACATGCTTATTCTGATTGACGCTTAATAACAAATAAGTTTTTTAAATGCTAAAAAAATATTTTTTTTGACAAAATGGGTAAAACGTTTAAAGGACTGTAGCAAATATAAAAATAAAATCATTAATTCATTTTCTTTTCAGCTTGGTCCCTTTATTAATCCAGGGTTGCCTCAGCAGAAGGAACTGCCAACTTATCCAGCACAACTTATCCACCTGCAACCCATCACTGGGAAACACTCAATCACACCCATACGGCCAATTTAGCTCACCAAATTTACCTACAGCACATGTCTTTGGACTGTGGGGGAAACTGGGGCACCCGGAGGAAACCCACACAAACACGGGGAGAACATGCAAACTGTACACTGAAATGCCAACTGTCCCAGCCAAGGCTCAAACCAGCAACTTTCTTGCTGTGAGGCGATTGTGCTACCCACTACGCCACCATGTCACCCCATAAATAAAAACAATTGTAGGGTATATTAATTTATTGTTAGACTGAACATTTCAGTCTGTGTAAATGTTTAAGTCATTATCTTCTAAATACATAAAAATAAATGTATAATAAATAAAAATCACCTTTTTTGTTTTTGATTTGGCTGCTTCAAAATATTTAGAAATTAAAGACATTTTACGAAATCGAAAATATTATGTTGACAAAAGGTGTAAAGCATTTAAAGGACTGTGGCAAAGTACAACTATATTTAAAAAATGTTTTTTGGTAGGGTATATCAAACTATTTTTAGACTTAAAAACATTTTCATGTCTGTAAATCAGTTAAAATGTTTAAGTCATTGTCTGTTAATAAATAAATAATAAAATGACACATATGAAAAATAAATGTAAAATCCCTGCTTAAAATCACATTTTTGTCACTGACCGATTTAGTTACGTTAAAGTATTTATTCATTTTCTTTTCAGCTGAGTCCCTTTATAAATCAGGGGTCGTCACAGTGGAATGAACCGCCAACTTATCCAGCATATGTTTTACGCAGCGGATGCCCTTCCAGCTGCAACCCATCACTGGGAAACACTTATACACTCATACACACACATACACTACAGTCAATTTTAGCTTACCCAATTCATCTATAGCGCAATGGACTTGTGGGGGAAACCGAAAGACCCAGAGGAAACTCACGGGAAGATGGGGAAAACATGCTTACTCCACACAGAAATGCCAACTGACCCAGCCACTCAAACCAGTGACCTTCTTGCTGTGAGGCGATCATGCTACCCAGTGAGCCACCGTGATGCCCCTTAAAGTATTTAATTTCTATATATAAACTATAAAAAAATATAAAAAGCAACTAAACTTATAAATATACTTTAAGTATTCTGTAAAAGTTTTCATTTTTAACTGACCAACACTTTATGATATAATTTTTGCCTGATTGTTTTATGTGATTCACTTACTTTTGGAGATTCCAACCAACAATATTACAACATGGCTTCCAACTGACTAAACAACGACAACAAAAAAGAAAACACCTGACCCAAACTTTCCACCCAATCAAAATTGCTTTACCAAAGAAATATGTTTGCAAAGCAGATAAAAAAAAACAACAACAGTATCTCATTGTTAGCAGAAATCTGGTCTTGGTTTCTGCACCACACAGTTTGTAATCAAATCTGCTGAAGAATGAGGTCTCTGCATGGAGCCAGAGTCATTCAGGTCAGCTTATCCTTAATAAACAGAGGTTTTTCTTCCAGTGAGGTGCTTTATGGGAAGAGCTTTTATGTTAATAAGAGCAATCCACGCTCTATAAACAGTGCTAGTGCGCTCATCAGGGGTCTCTTTTTGAAACCTAAGGGTCTGCTTATATAAGGTTCATCTTTTCGGTACTGGACCGTGTGAACCGTGTTTCGCAGGGGCACGACATTCCACAGATATTGTGTGGCGGTCTGAGAGAGAGATTTGAGTGCCAGAGATCCATACTGAGGGATGGGATGATGTGCGGATGGCTGGAGGCAGGAGGCCTCCGTTCTCAAAACACACAGACAGACGCCACGACCCTGATGCCCCTCAATAACACCACTGCCCTGCCTGACTACATACACTGCCCTCCTGCAGGAAAAAAAACCTCATTACATTCTGGAGATCTGAGCAGATGGTTCACTGATACTGCAATGTTTTTCTGAACTTGGCACCTCGGTTTGTGTGCTGATTTAAATATTGCTGAGTCATTTTATGACTGCAGTCATTTTCATCTGATTTGTTTAGTAACCATAAGTAAAAAAAAGATATAAATAAACTTATTTACATATTTACTTTAATCAAGTTTTTTTAACATCAATATTTCTCCTTTTAATGTTGAATTTCAATATTATTTATTAACATATTGCTATATTTTTTTCCAATATATTTGAGTATATTATAATATATAGATTTTTTAAGATCTCCTACTTAAAAGTCATGCAGGGGTCTAGAATTTTCAGCATAGGTGCAGTTTTACGCAGCAGATGCCTTTCCAGCTGCAACCCATCACTGGGAAACATCCATACACATTCATTCACACACATACACTACGGACAGCTTACCCAATTCACCTGTACCGCATGTCTTTGGACTGTGGGAATACATGTTTGTTATTTAAAATAAAATAATCTTTACAGAAAAACTGTAAAAACAATCTTACACAAAACAATGTTTTTCATGTACACTGCAAAGTTTATGGTGTTATTTCAACCAAAATAGCATAAAATGGCATGGGTTTTATGTTCCATTAAGAATTTTTTTTTTGTTAATATATCAAACTTTATTTTTGATTAATAATATGGATTGCTAATAATGGAATTTGCACAACTTAGGGTGATTTTGTCAGTATTTATTTTTTTTGTTTTGTTTAAACCCTCATATTCCAGACATTGCATCTCAGACAAATGCTGTCCTATCAAACCATATATCAATAGAAAGCGTATTCAGCTTTCAAATGATGTAGAAATCTCCATTTACAAATATGAACCCTTATGACATGGCCTAGGGTCACATTTCAAAAATATGGATTCTTTTTTGTGATAAAATTTTTATTGAATAGTTAAAAATAATCTTGCATACATAGTTATAGACAAGGATACCAACCAACTGCATTTTCTATTATTACCCCCCCCCCCCAACTCTGGCGAAAATAATAAATAATTAACAAATAATTAACTTTTAAGAAAAAATTAAAATAAAAAGATAGAATACATAAATAAATGATACATGTCACTGTTGTGGATCTGTCTGCTCTTCTTGTATGTGTGTGTGTGGGAAGTGGGTGTGTTTGTTTGGGTTTATCTTCACCGCGTGGTGTGTGTGTTTACATTCATCAGCTGGGTTGTCACATGTCTTGTTACCACTCGTCTCACTCAGCTGTTTTCTATCAGTCACAGCTATTGCGCACTACCGCGTGCCCTTAAATGTTCAGTGTTTGCAGATAGCGTTTGTCAGTCCGTTGTTTGTTCACTCCTGTGTCTGCTTCCTGTTAGGTGATCTCGCTCGATCTGTTGGTGGTGTTTCGCCATAAGTCTGTTATATTTGGACCTTATGCTCATCTCCGTTTCATTGATGTTGTTGCAACTGCCAGCACTGATGACAACTATATCAGTGAGAGACTTCATTCCGAATCCGCTACTCTGATGAACTATTACTGCTGGTAAGCGTGTCGATTTCCTTGAGAGTTGCTCCATAGTGCTAACTTCCCCTTCCCTTGATATCTGGTGAGATATCAGCGAGAGCACCTAACAGGAAGCAGACACAGGAGTGAAAAAACAACGGACTGACAAATGCTATCTGCAAACATTGAACATTTAAGGGTGCGCGGTAATGCGCAACAGCTGTGACTGATAGAAAACAGCTAAGTGAGACAAATGGTAACAAGACACGTGACAACCCAGCTGATGAATGTAAACACACACACACACACACACACACCACGCGATGAAGATAAACCCAAACAAACACACCCACTTCCCACACACACACACACACACACATGCAAGAAGAACAGATAGATCCACAACCGTGACAATACGTAAATAAACCTCTGCATTTAACTTCTTACAAGAACACTTTTAACAAAGGTTGATACATTAGACATTTACACATAGGTTAAATAAAATGAAAGAAAAAAAAATCACAATAGCATATCTTTTATCTTAGTTATTGCACATATCCATGAAGTAATAGTTTTTGTAGAAGCGCCATGCATCCTTGCTACAGACTATATTTACGATGTCCAAGAACATATACATCCAGTGTTTCTGGTCCAGGGAGTGTGGCGGCTGCCAACGTAAAGCTAACTTTTTTTAGCTGCTGTTAGAGCAGAAAGTATTATTTTTTTTCTGAAATAAAGAAAAGTCAAAGGAGGAATCATTATTTAAAAGGAAAAGTTTAGGACAACATGGAATGTCTGATTCCAGTATGTCCTCCAAGGTCAGTGACCTTATCCCAAAGGTTATTTATTTCAGGACATTCCTAAATCATATGTTTGTATGTACCTATAAAATCCTCTGAGCAGAAATTACAATTAGGAGATGATGTTAGTTTAAAAAAATATATGGATTTTTTAATTCCTAAAAAAAAAATAATAATAAGGTCAAGAATCTTGATGTGATTCTGGAGTCAGATCTGAGTTTCAGTAGTCATGTCAAATCAGTAACTAAATCAGCATATAGTATACAATATTATCATCTCAAAAGCATTGCAAGAATTAGATGCTTTGTTTCCATTGATGTCTTAAAAGAAACCTGCTCATACTTTTATTACCAGCAGAGTGGATTACTGTAATGGACTCCTCACTGGCCTTCCCAAAAAGACAGTCAGACAGCTGCGGCCAGGATTCTGACTAGAACCAGAAAATCAGAGCACATCACACCTGTCCTCAGGTCTTTACACTGGCTCTAAGTTACATTCAGAATAGATTTTAAAGTATTATTACTTACCTATAAATCACAAAATGCCCTAGAACCTTAATACATTACAGATATGCTCACTGAATACAAGCCCAACAGATCACTCAGATCTTTAGGATCAAGTAAATTAGATATTCCAAGGGTTCAGTCAAAGCAGGGTGAATTCAACTTCAGCTACTTCTCGCCCCGCTGCTGGAATCAGCTTCCAGAAATAATCAGATGTGCTCCATTAGGCACATTCAAATCAAGACTTAAAACACATCTGTTTAGCTGTGCCTTTATTGAATGAGCACTGTGCTACGTCCGACAGATCACACTATTATGTCTTTCTTATGTTTTTCATTCCTTTAAAACCTGTTTTAACATTTTAATCTGTTTTTAATAAGTTTTATACTTTGTTATTTTTATTTTCTTTTATTCCTGTTTATGTAAAGCACTTTGAATTACCATTCTGTACGAAATGTGCTATATAAATAAACTTGCCTTGCCTAGGTACATTCAGTTGTTAAGAAAATTTTTCTTAAAATTAAACTATTCATTCATTTTCTTTTCTGCTTAGTCCCTTTATTAATCTGGGCTCGCCACAGCGAAATGAACTGACAACTTGTCCAGCATATGTTTTGCACAGTGAATGCCCTTCTAGCTGCAACCCATCACTGGGAAACATCCATACACTCTCATTTACACACATACACTATGGACAATTTAGCTTACCCAATTTACCTATAGAACATGTCTTTGGACTCGTGGGGGAAACCGGAGCACCTGGAGGAAACCCACGCGAACATGGGGAAAACATTTAATATATGCTACAAAAAGCACAAAATCAAACTAATTTACATGAAAACAGCAACAACAACAACAACAAAAAACACAGAAATTATGAGCACAGACAAAATTAGATGACCAAATTACAATTATTTCTTTATAAATGAAGTGAGGTGTATTTTCAGATTTCTGAACATGACTGATCTGCCATCATATTACTTTATGTAAACCGCATTAATTCTGATAAATGTGTGTGGTAAAAACAAAGATTTATACGCTGATGCCTGTCAGTCCTTTTCCTGCAGTCGTACAGTATCTGCAGCGCTGGCAAGAAAAACAGAGTGGGTAAAATGACCTGAGAGTCATATGACCTTTTACAACAGGGAAATGAAGAAAGCTTGATACAATGCCGCTGGATTTCATGTCATGGGAAAGCAAGTCCAGGCACAGAGTTTGTGAATTAAAGCACCAGAATGGCATCAGCGGAGAAACCAGATACGATACGTTTATCTGAAAAAGCTGGCACCCTTCATTTGGTTGTGTATAAAACCAGGACAGAGACAGTATTGTTCAGAAAGGTAGAAGATAACCTGAAAAACACAGGGGAAGTGCAAATCCAAAGAGAAGATGGGTACGGATGCTTGTATAAGAATATGTGTGGCAATATGTTCGCTGTACAGCATGTGTTGAATGTGTTCATCAAGTTTACTCTATGTGTGTTCAAATGGCACGTGATTATTAAAAGTAAGCTGACATTAAATCTTACTGAAATACTTTTAAAATTGTCTCTGTTGTATTTTAATCATTTATTAGATTTTATGCATGGTTCACACCCAGAATAATCCCAAATCAGTCTAAATGAATGCATTCTTTACCAATAGAGCTGTTCTGGTCAAATGACATTGATATCACAATATATATTGCAGAAAAATGAAATATTGCAATGTCTTATTTTTCCAATATTGTGCAGCCCTACATCATGAATGAATTGTGTGCAAGCCAGTTTGCACAGTTTAAACAGTTTGCACTGCAAAAAAAGCTTTTCTTACTCTTATCTTATATCTTGTTTCTAGTCCAAATTTAAAAACATTCTTAAATCAAGAATCTTTAATCAAATTTCTAGACAAGCAAAATATAATGCCTTGTTTTAAGAAATAATATGCCAAAATGAAGTGAGTTTTTCTTTAAAACAAGCTAGATAATCTGCCAATGGGGTAAGCAAAATAATCTTGTCAAAAGGAAAAACAAGATTTTTTTTCTTTCCCAATTGGCAGATTATTTTTCTTATTCTAAGGAAAAACTCACTTAATATCAGCATATTATTGCTGAAAACAAGACATTATGTTTTGCTTGCCTAGAAAACGCTTCTTGATATAAGAATTTTTTAGATATTTGGACTAAAAACTCGATAAAAAACTAGGAGAAGCTTTTTTTGCAGTGTTGAAACTAGTAAACTTGGTTCACTAAACAGTAGAATTCCTCTTAAATTAAAAATTGTCATTATATAATCTGTCTTGAAGTGAGCCAAAGCTTTTGAATTAAATCAGGATCACACATACAGTTAAAGTCAGAATTATCAGCCAGAATTCTTTTTTTTTACCCAATTTCTGTTTAACGGAGAGAAGATTTTTTTTAACACATTTCTAAACATAATAGTTTTAATAACTCATTTCTAATAACTGATTTGTTTTATCTTTGCCATGATGTAAATAAAATTTGACTAGATATTTTTCAAGACACTTCTATACAGCTTAAAGTGACATTCAAAGGCTGGTTAATTAGGTTAATTAGGTTAACTAGGCAAGATAGGGTAATTAAGCAAATTATTGTATAACGATGATTTGTTGTGTAGACTATCGAAAAAAAATTGCTTAAAGGGGCTAATGATATTGACCTTAAAATGTTTTTTATTAAAATTAAAACTGCTTTTATTCTAGCCAAAATAAAACAAATAAAACTTTATTCAGAAGAAAAAATATTATCAGACATACTATAAAAATTTCCTTGCTCTGTTAAAAATCAGTTAGGAAATATTTAAAAAAGAAAAATAAATTCAAAGGGAGGCTACCAATTCTGACTTCAACTGTATATGCATGTTGAAAATTCAAATTAAGACTTGACAGTAGTTACAATGCATAATTATTACTTGTTGCTACTCAAAACACTGAATCATACTGCAACAAAACACAACAGAATGTATTTTGTCACTAAAGAAAAACTGTAAGCGTGATTAAGCATTTTTTGGTCAAACTAAAAATATATTACAGCTAAAATAAAGTCTTAAAAATACAAGGCTGGACTTAAATTAAATCTCTGATTGTAATAAAGCTGTATTTCGAGGTAAAATATCTAACTTTAAGGTTTACTCAAAAAAATAATAAAATTCAGTTGGTTGAAACTATAATAAAATGAGCTGAAATGACACTTTTTTGTTTTTTGAAGACAACTTAAATGTGTTACATTTAATCCACTTAAATTTATAATAAGCAATTATGTTAATGTGATCGATTTGTGTTGGGATAACACAATGGAGGAATTGTGAGGAACCCAGCATTTTTTTTAACAAAGTAAGAAAAGATTTTTAAACATCTTAAAACAATACACAATTCGATCAGTCATAATACTTATACACAATCTGATCTTGCACTGTATTCTTAAAACAAAAAATACTATTGGTTGGCTAGAAATGTTTTTGCAGTGAATGATTTAAAATGGGAATCTGTGTAAATGGTCATCTGTGTTGAGATGTATTTGTTTTATTATTATTAAAAGCAGACAATGTAAAATGCTGAGTCACTCTTACTAAGCTGAATCAATGGAAATGTCTGAGCTATTATGTTTAATTGCAGTCACTGAGCGATGAATTGCAGCTTAATAAAATAAAGGCTCCTTTAAATCTCACTTTACTTATGTTTTTCACCATATTCAAGCAAATGTGCTTGTCAGGTCATGCTATAGATTCATCCAGCTATGCCTCTCTCTCTTGGAAGCAGTCCAGGCTGCTAAAACAGACATGTGGTGAGATTTAATGGCCACAAACACAAAGATGACATTTGCTGAATATATAGATATATATTATTATTAGACAGTTTAAAAAAAACCAAGCATAATATGTTGTATATTTGGGATTGTATCTTTAAGACTAGGTTTGTAAAGTGAATCAATGATTCACTGAATTAAAAATGACAATTGCTCTTATGAATATGCAAAGTCAGACACTAACTAATAGCTATTTATCAACTATAAGAGATCATATTTTGAATAGAAGTTTCTTTCTAACATGGATACATTATTGCGGTGTGTTGATTGGCGTCCTAACTTTTGATGTGCATTAAGCATTGAGCGTTAAGCATAAGCCTGTAGTATTCATAAAACCTATGTAAGGTTGGATTTCTTCTCTAATTCTCCTTCTACTTCATGGGTTTGAGGAGGTGCAATTGCACCAGCGCGCGACAGGGTATGTTTCTGTTTATGTCTCCGGTTATTTAGTGATTTTTAGTGTATCCAATTAAAAGTAAATCGTTCTTTTAGCGATATCCATGTGTGATCGGTGGATTACTCCCTACTTGTGTTGAGAGCCAGTTAACTGTGTTGTGGGTAAGTTTTCATTTAAAAGTTGGTAAGTGTTTTAATTCGAAATGTCATTTTAATCTTTAGCATGTGTATAATGATTATTGAACGGTTGTTTTATAGAGATTGCCCGTTGCTGTTTTGCAGCTGTCTGGCGACCCGATTGCGCTACGGAGAAGCGATTCGTTTCCTTCTCGGGCACCTGATTGTGTGTGTGTGACCTGGTGGCGTCAGGGCAGAGTGTGTGGTTCCGCGTGTGTGTGCGCGCATATGGTGTGGGGGTGTGCTTATTCTTTTGATGTTGGCGCGTTTGTGAGTATGCGTGTATGTGTGTGCGTGTTTTGACCTAACTGTATATCTGGTGGGTTTGTATTTTGTTTGTGTAAACTGTGAATGGCTGATGTTATTGTTCATCTTCTTAAACTTCGATACTAACAGTAAGGATTGGGAAGGGTTTTATTTTGGCTTTGTTTGTTGTGCAGGGTGGTTTATTTTGAGTGTGGGTTAGTTTATTTTTCTTTAGTAGTAAGGAGTGTGCTTTTGTTTTGAGGGTTTTGTTTGCATTGAAATGTTTGGTTTTGGTTTTCTCTTTTTTTCTCTATCTTTCCCAAATGTTGGTATATCCTGTGTAACATTGAGTGTGATTTATCAGTGGCCACTGACAACTATTATACAACAGAATCAAACTGTTTTTGTGATCCATTGTAGGGATTACATGTTTTATATGAATAATTTTTTTTAAAAAAGAACTCTATTTAAGTGTCTAATAAAAGAAGATTGTTTGTACACCTTTCTGCTTGATATTTCCATTTATTTGGAGAGAACCTGAAGTTGTGGGCATTAAGAAAGTCCACCTGTATTTTGTTATATTTAGTAAAGTAAAGGCCCAATCACACTAACATGGATACATTATTTTAAAACACTTTTTATTGTAAGTGCAGGTCTGTATTTAACAAAGGTGAGTTTATATTTCAAAATTAAAAAAAAAGAAATCAAACTTAAATCTTGAGTCAAATATGAGAAATAAAGTCAAAACTGCATGATGGAAACTCTGAATTTCATTAAAAAAGTTTTTTTCTTACAAATTCCAAGTGCATACCTTGCAATTATGAATTTATACCTCACAATTTTTTTTAAGTTGTTATCTTGCAACTGTCAAAGCTCTAAGTTTATACCTTACAATTGTGAGATAAGTTGAACCTGCACTCACACATCATTCAAGCCTCATTCAGACTAGACAATTTTTATTGTTGTTATGACAGTGTCAAATTATGCATTTTTGTCTAGATAAAATGTTGAAGTGTCGAGTATACCAACAAATGCCAGAATTACACAATGGCTGCATCAGAAAATTGCATACGCCCCTACTATATGCCAAGTAGTATGCCAAGTAGTATGTCCAAATTTACTTATAAGTTGCATCTTAAATGGAACACTCAACCATGTAGTGTGTGAGTTTAGTGGTTTCGCAAATGGAACACTGTTTTTTACTAAATGCTAATTCAAACCGTTTCCCAGACGATGCTTAACGATTGCCAAATTAGTGAAATAAATTACCAACTACCAAATAGTACCTGTCATAAATACAACTGCATTCACCATCGGGGGCAGCTTAATCACTCACCCAAGAGAATTTTCAATAGTATCTGCATGCAAACTTGCATATATTGTGGTACTTTACAAGCTGAGACATGCAGTCTCAGACACAATAGAATGGGGGAACTATGACGTCAATTTGTATGCAAAAACCCGGAAGCGAGTTAGCATTTTAGCAGTTCCGGTTCTCTCGTCCCAAAGTCAATGGATTTTTTCGATGGGATTTCAGTTAAATTGCTTAAATAAGGTTTGTGGCTAACACAAACTCAAGATACTTTCATGTTTTATTTTACGACATAAAACACATCAGTTACAGCACACTCTTGATTTTTGAAATCGATTACACTTCTTTAAAAAGACAGTTGCTATCAAGTTGCTAAATGGGACTACATGCAATGTCGGAGACATTATACGTCATTGAAATACCTGCCAACACTCCTGCTTTTCCCGGGAATGTCCTGTATTTCAGACCACCTCCCGGTTTGTCATTTCTTCCGGTAAACTCCAGGAATTTCAACCCCTTCCCCCGGTCCTCAGGTGATTGGTACAATCTGTAACACCTCATTCACACAGGGCTTCAGCGTCAATGCTTGACATAGGGCGTTTCTGAGGTTGGGGTTGACGCGATCGTCATAGCAATGAAATTAGTGCCATGAATCATAGCCAATGAAATCATAGCCAATGAAATTAGTTAGCAATCGGCTACTGTCTGAGCTGGTGTATTTGTATACAGAGATCTGATTGGCCGGCGCTTCCATCGACACTTGAAAAGTAGAAAAATTGCCAAGTTCTGCAGCGATCAACGCCACTAAAGCAGTGCCGACGGATCCATAATGCAGTTCGACAATGCCTGTCGTCACCCATTCAAAGTGAATGGGAAACGTTGAAGCTGACGCCCCTGCCCTGTAAATGGGGCGTAACACCCCCGGAGCGCCAACCAGGCACCCCTTCTGGTCGCTCTGCTTAAACTCTGTCATAACTGCAATAATTACACTCCTTAAAATGTAAAGCATATGTGACTGTATGGGCTGCTTTTCGCTGTACCTTGTGACAAAAAAGAATATTGAATGTTGTTCTGTGTCTATGATGACACTGGCAGGCATATAACATTAGACTTGTCTCTCACGCCTCATTTCTGTCGTCTGTTACTAGGGTAAGCGGGCTGTATGCTCGCGAGCGATACACTTATTTAAACATGTCTTATGATAATACTATAGGCGCATTTATACATACAATTTTAAAACTTTTACAACAACCATAAAGCAAAACAAAAATGTATTTCCCACGTAAAAACTATCCAAAAGGCACATTTCTTATGTGCTTTTGTGTATTTATTTGTTTATAATATTATACCGTGGATTTTAATATAATATAACTGAGAAATTAAACCTTTGTCATGAATGATATTTCTAAAAATAAGCTTGAAGAGTTGTCTGTAGCAGGGTAGTGCTGACGACACAGGCGAGCGCCCCGAAAGCTCTGTAGTCCATTTATAGCCTAATGTTAGCTTTTCAATTCTTGCGTTTGCATTTAAGGTCCAAAAGTGCTAATGGTTTTATATTTTGGGTGAAAATTATCTGGCTGGACAAAACGTGTAAGTGTAATAAACAGTGTTTGAACACATAGCTTATTATTTGGAATTTTCGAAAAGCCTATGGGAAAATCCTATAGGGAATTTATCGAGTGAACCAGTTTTATGCTAGCAGCCGATTAGCCTACAAGGTGATGTCATAGTTCCTCCACTCTATGTCCTCAATGGAACTAGTGACATCACTGTGAGGGGTAGGTTAGGGGTGGGGATAGGTGTGTGCATAAAAAAAAAATAGCATGCAGCTTGCTTAGCTTGCAGCTGCACCCGGTCTGCATCAAGACCCCTCTCAGAATTTAGCTTGCACAATCCAAGATAAAGCAATCCAACCTCATCACCAAATAGCCCTGCCTATTTCGCTACATGAACAAAGCTGCAAGTGTTGAATGTTATTTTGTGGATACACTACTTATACTACAACCACAAATCAGAAAAAGTTGGGACAATATGGAAAACATGATTAAAAAAAGAAAGTAGTGATTTCTAAATTGACTTTGTATTTCATTGCAGACAATATGAACACAAAACATTTCATGTTTTCTTTGGTCAACTTCATTTCATTAGTAAATATACATCCTTTCCTGTCATTCAGACCTGCAAAACATTCCAAAAAGTTGGGACAGGATCAGTTCAGGGCCACTAATCAGATAAATTGGTTAAATAATTATGTGGTTTGAAACAGGTGATGTCACCAGGTGATTGTAATTATGATTTGGTACAAAAGCAGCATCCAAGAAGAATCTAGTCCTTTAGGAGCAAAGATGGGCTGTGGATTGCCAGTTTGCTAACAAATACACGAGAAAGTTAATGAAATGTTTAAAAACAATGTTCCTCAAAGAAAGATAGACATTTGGATATTTTACCTTTAACATAACTAAAAGATTCACAAAATCTGGGGGAATTTCAGTGCGAAAAGAACAAGGGCGCAAGCCTAAGCTGAACAACCATGATCTCCAATCCCTGAGGCGACACTGCATCAAGAATCGTCATTAATCTTAAAATCATGGGTTCACCACATGGGCCCAGACTATTTACGCAAACCTTTGTAAAGTACCACAATACATTGTTACATCCACAAATGCTAGTTAAAACTGTACTGTCAAAAGTAAGCTCTATGTTAACTCTATGACACTATGTGTCCAAAAGCGCCGTTGACTTCTCTGGTCACGGAGGCATCTGGGATGGACCATCACACAGTGGAAATGTGTACTGTGGTCAAATGAATCAGTATTTTAAGTATTTTTTTGGAAGAAATGGACGCCTATTTCTTCCAAAAAATACCTGAAGTACTAATTCATCTGACCACAGTACGCATTTGCACTATGTGATGGTCCATCCCAGATGCCTCCAGACGACCAAAGGAATAATTCAGACTGTTACCAGCAGCAAGTCCAAAAGTCAGGGTCTGTCATGGTATTGGGTTGTGTCAGTGCCCTTGAAAAAGGTAACTTGCACTTCTGTGATGGCACTATTATTGCTGAAAAGTACATTAGAGATTTTGGGAGTACAATATGTTGCCTTCTTTTTAAGAGACGCCCATGCATATTTCAACAAGACAATGCAAAACCACATTCTGCACACTCCTGACCTGTCTCCAAGAGAGAATGTGTGGTGCATTTTGAAGCACAAAATGTGACAACAAAGACCCTATACTGTTGCCCACCTTGAGACTTGTTTGCAGGAAGAGCTTGACAAAATACATATGAAACACTTTATCACTTGGTGTCTTCAGTCCCTAAATGTCTTTGAAGTGTTGTGAAAAGGAATGGCATTACAAAGTGGTAAATGCTTTACTGTTCCAACAAAAAATCTTGCTATGAGGCAACAGTGCTAACCACTGGGCTGCCGGACCGCGCTGTCAAGGAAAAGAAGGAAGTAGTAGGGGTGGATTCTTCAAGATGAAGATAACTGAGGTAAGAAACTCTGATTATTTATAGTGAGTTAGGAATTATCTGATTAGTGAATGCTGCATTGCTAATGTAGGACCAGCTGTGGTCAATCATAAGCATGTGATCCTCTCAAAATTAGTTTATAAATAAACTTCACTTAACCTTTTTTCTACAGACTAGTACTGCAAACACAACATTAGTTGTGTTCATTCAAGTCTCTGCCTTGTTCACACAGAACAACCTCCTCGACAGTAAGCAGATTGACTTCAGAATTAGGCATTTAACTTAGACTGCATTCATTGCTCTCATTTGTTCAAAATCAAATTTTGCTGCATTTGTCCACTGCTTTTGACATGGTTAACCACCACGTAAAAGAAACATCTCAGGAACTGTACCCTGTGGTTCGAGTCCTACCTCTGAGGTATATGCTTCAGTGTGGTATGACTGAGAGATGAGGTGTCCAGCTCACAACATCTAGCTTATTAGTGTACCTCAGGGCTCAGTTCTCGGACCACTTCTCTTATTTTCTCTTTCTTTTCTCTATTTGGCATCACATTTATTCATTCATTTTCCTTTGGCTTAGCTTCTATTTCAGAGGTCCCCACAGTGGATTGAAACGCCAACTTTTCCAGCATATGTTTTATGCAGCAGATGTCCTTCCAGCTGCAACCCAGGACTGAGAAACACTTATCCACACTCATTCAAACACACTCATACACTACGGCCAATTTAGTTTATTCAATATACCTATAGCACATGTCTTTGGACTGTGGGGGAAACCAAAGCACTCAAGAAAACACATGCCAACACGGGGAGAACATGCAAACTCCACACAGAAATGCCAATTGGCCCAGCTGGGGCTTGAACCTGTGACCTTTTTGCTGTGAGGTGGTAGTGCTAATCACTGAGCCACCGTGCCGCCCACATCACACTCAGAGAGAAAAAAAAAACATTAATATAACTGCTGCACTGATGACACTCTCAACTGCCTCATTTCTTGCTGGATGAAGGACCAACAGCTTCCACTCAAAGGTGCCAAGAAAGAACTGCTTGATTTGCTGTTTCAGCCAACATTTTGCTTTTGTAACCTTTGCATGTAAAAGAGCAAACTGTGTGTCATTTAAAACTTGTACAGAAAAATGAAAAAAAAAGTTTCATGCTAGGGTGAAGTAATATAATGATTCTTGGCAGGTTCTTGTACGTTATTGTGAAATCTATCAATGTTAGCCAAATGTAACGTGGTCTGATTCCTGACACATGTCTGAAGGGCAGCTTCACTTGGGAAATTACCCACATGAGAGGGGCTGCAGTCCGCTAAATCCGGTTTAATCTCGCCTGAGCCATGCTTGCACAGCACGTCTACTAAATGGCTGACAAATTTACACACTGTAACTCGACTCTATCTCTTCCCAGTGTGTCTGAGTATGTTCTTCACTTCTGCATTACACCAGCTGAATAGGCATCTAAAATTAAAATGGTATGTTTGATGAAATGGTACTATTGCGTAATGAATATCTGTCCAGACCTGGAAGTTTAGCAGAATGTTCAGACTGCTCTTTTCCATAAAGGGAGTGTAAACTGGACTTTAAAATGGCAAATTTAGATCATTAGAAGCACCATAAGTGCTAAGTAGGATTATTCCCGGTCAAGTTGTAGGATTGCATGAGAAAAAAAGATCTTTAGGGAAAGAGGGAAAAAAGGAACCATATAAGGTTGTTTTCATGTTGTTTTGGTTTTTCCGCCCTCTCCTGTAGTGTTTTAATGCCTATCGCATGTCTCCAGACCTTTATAGACCATCTGCTAAAGTCAATGTTTAGGCAGAGTTGTTTTTCCAGTTTTTCAGCTAACTTTAGAAAAGCTGACATTTGCAAATAAGTAAATGACAAATCTTAACATGTTGGCTCTTTTATTAATAGATAAAGATGATTACATTATTGTTGTTGATCATTTCTCTTGTAGTTTTTATATTAGTGGACAAAGTACAAAGTTCCATTATAAATGTGTGTTATGTTGGTTAATGAGAAATATTTTCATTCATTCCGTTCTATTTGGCTTAGTCCCTTTATTCATCAGGCGTTGTCACAGTGGAATGATGCGCCAGCTTATACTTATGTTTTATGCAGCGTATGCCCTTCCAGCTGCAACCCAGTACTGGGAAACACCTATGTGCTTTCACTTTCATACACTATGACCAGTTTACTTATTCAATTCACCTATAGAGCATGTCTGTGGACTGTGGCGGAAACCGGAGCACCCGGAAGACTCCAACCAGCGACCTTCTTGCTGTGAGGCTATAGTGCTAACCACTAAGCCACTGTGACACCTGAGAAACGTCTTATTTCAACAAATAAAAACATACAATACTTTTAAAAACATATGCATACCATATGGTTTCTGTTCTACCTATGCATTTATAACAGATAAATTCAATCATTCATTAATTTTCCTTTGGCTTAGTCTTTTATTTATCACGGGTTACCACAGCGGAATGAACCACCAACTATTCCAACATATGTTTTATTCAGCAAATGCCCTTCCTGCTGCAGTACTGATAAACACCCATATGCACTCACATTTACACACTCATATACTGTGGCCAATTTTGTTTACCCAATTCACCTATAGCACATGTCTTTGGACTGTGTGGGAAACCCACACCAACACGGGGAGAACATGCACCCATTTCCACACAAAGTGCCAAATGGCTCCAGCTGGGACTCGAGCCAGCGACCGTCTTGCTGTGAGGAGACAGTGCTAACCACTGAGCGACCGTGTAGCCACCTAAAAGAAAAGTTATAATTTTTAAAATGCTGTCAAAATGATTCTGCACATGGGGTCCCAAAAATTACTAAAAACACTGCCAATCGTTTTTGAGGTCATGTTTGTAAAGATACACTGTTCATCTGTGCACATAAGGCCCTGCAGTTAGCCATTGCTGTTTTGGTTGTAATGTTTTAGCACGACTATAAAATGAACGTCATGTAATACACATACTTATGACGTCACCTTTTACACAAGATCAAGGTGCATTTTTGGGCCCCTAAAATAGTATTGTCATGTAAATGAATGGCCAAAGCAAACGTCCCATATTAAAGTAATAGTTCATCCAAAGTAATAATTACCCCAAATTTTACCCACCCTCAAGCCATTCTCAATGTACACAAACAGACACAGTCAGAGTAGTCTTAAATTTTATCCTGGCTCTTCCATGTTCTACAATGGTAATAACAGTAATCGTCATTTTTATGATGTCAAAAAAAATCCAACTTTAAATCTAACCAACACTATCTCAGAGCAATTTTTAACTTTTTGATTTAGTGGCTAATTCATATGAAGTCGTATACGATCTCATTCATACAATTTAATATGATTCGCTTATCCCCCAATGATGGTTGGGTATAAAGACAAGGTTGGGTGCCACGCCTCCTTTTTAAAATTTTAGTTACGTACGACTGAACTGATACAAATTTATATAAATTAACCACTAAACTGACAAAACGTAAGTTAGTTAAGTTTCTTCATGAGATCATGCTGATCTAACCCATATGCCACCTGGGGGGTTAACATATTTTCTGAAATAGATCAATTTGTTTTTGTAACAAAAAAAAAAAAAAATTTAAATGATAAACTCTATGACTTCAGGTGGCTGCCGAATACAAGTTGTCAACAACTTGCTCTGACTCGACATTTGTTGCATCATGTAAGATTGTAGTGGAAGCCCCTGGAAAAGACACATGTTGAGGGAACCACTTACCACATACGTTGAGTTTGTTTACCACAGAAGACAACAATTAACAGGAAAATTAGTTGGCTTGATGTTACCAAATACCATTATACAATATGACTCTTACAGCACATGACTCGTCTTTTCTTGTCTTGTTCTGCTTATATTTCGTCTTGTTTTCTTTGTTCCTATACATGTGGTTCACTGACTATGTTCACCAGTGATTTGTTTAGTTACTCATGATTGTCTGTGTACATAAAATTATGTTTAACCTTAAAAAGATTGAAAAAAAAAGGTTCAAACACTTACCAATGCTCCAAAAGGAAAGATGGGGATATAAGAGCTGAGGGTCAAGACCTTTAGAGTCTGAAGATCAAGGGAAATTGCACTTGTTTTGTCTCCAGGGAAACATGTAGGTATTTTCAGATTTTCCAAAGGGCAGTACTAAATGGAAAACAATAATATTTCAACAAAATAAGAAGAAAATTTACATCTTTATTCTGTTTTAAAGCATTCACCCCTGGCTCTTAATGTATTGCGTTTCCTTTTGTAGCATCATTATGTAAACCAAGAATACGCAATCGCATGGGGGTTATTTAAAAAATGTAGCTATGTTTTCATCCAGTGAACTTCATATAAACATCCTTTATCTCAAATGTCTTACTCAGCTTATTACTAAATAAAAAATAACATGCATTTTGTATTATCTCTTTTATTTTGTTAAAATTATTCTTCTTTTGTAAAAAACGTTAGCAATTCTGTAAGTGGTATGCAAACAGAATTCAAGCACAACCAATGCCATTGGTTCCTTCAGTTCAGTTTCAGCTTTGCTGTTATGATTAGCTTAATTTTCTCCTGCATAAGAACTCAAAATAAACTTTGTTGATTAGTTAGGGCTGTTGTTATCCCACATATATGCCACTGTCTTACCCTTCTGCTGATAAAAATAACCTTTGGCAATAACCGTATGTTTTACACTCCCACTTATCTTCCTCTATCTCCAGCTTTCTCACTTTTACTGCCGACTGTCAGAATAAATAACCCAGTGAAGGACACACATTTCTCACTTTGTTTTCCAGAGATCTACTTCGAAACGCAAATCATTGTGACACCTGAAATGGCTCACATGTCTGTCTTATAGAGAATGCAATGGGGAAAATGATGTTCAATGTAAATAATAACATGTGTAACAAATATATTTAGAATATAATATTACCACAAGCATAAATAACATGACCTTTAACAAATTTGGAAAAACTTCCCATATATTGTCTAAACATTTTATGGTCTGTTCTGTGCAGCTTAGTAGTATGCTGACAAGCAATTTTGGTGGCACTTATTGCAACATGAATAATTTATAAACTTCCTGACAAAAGGCTTGTCGCCTATCCAAGTTTAAGGAACAACAAATAATAACCTGACTTCTGGTTGATAATTTAGTATCAGAAGTGGCTTATATGAAAGGCAAAGGCTTCTAGATTTTGTTTATTTACCAAAATAAAATATGATCATGCTTTGATTTTTAACTATTTAACTAATCCATACGGTCTGACTTTGCTTAGACAAAAGTCTTGTCACTTAACAGAAATGATGTACATTATAGGATATGAAGTCATGGTGCAGTGGAAAAAGAATTAATATTGTGTATGACTCCCATGAGCTTGGATGACTGCATCCATAATTCTATGCAATGACTCAAATAACTTATTAACAAAGTGATCTGGAATGGCAAAGAAAACGTTTTAGCAGAACTCCCAGAGTTCATCAAGATTCTTTGGATCCATCTTTAATGCCTCTTCCTCTATCGTACCCAGGCAATGCTCAATAATGTTCATGCCTGGTGACTGGGCTGACCAATCCTGGAGCACCTTGACCTTCTTTGCTTTCAGGAACTTTGATGTGGAGGCTGAAGTTTGAGGAGCGCTATACTGCTGAAGAATTTACCCTCTCCTGTGGTTTGTGATGTAATGGGCAACACAAATGTTTTGATACCTCAGGCTGTTGATGTTGCCATTCATTCTGTATATCTCTTGCACACCCCCATACTGAATGTAACCCCAGCCATGATTTTTCCTTCACCAAACATGACTGATTTCTCTGAGAATCTTGGGTCCATGCGGGTTCCAGTCTTCTGCAGTATTTGTGATGCTTGGTGTACTGTCCGTCATAATGTATTCAACAAAAAATATTATATTTATATGGATTATTAGAAGCTGCACAGCTCATATTGTGAGGGACTGTTCAAACTTTCTATCCACATTTAACATGTATTACAGAATGTGACTGATATGGTAAACACTAAATAAAACTTACACAAATATTAGTACACTAAAAGCATATTTAATATGTGCATTTCATTGAATTATACATTTAAAACAATGACATCTATAATTTTAGGTGTATTTTAAATCCTTGAGCTCTTTTTGGAGGCTCTTTTTGCTCATAATAATGTGTGCAGGATCATTACTTTGAAGGGTGAGATGTCCTTTTCGATACATCTAGCTACTGGGGTACCTCAAGGCTCAAGTCTTGGATCACTTCCTTTTCGTTTATTGGCATTACAAGACCGATCATTGAGAATAGTTTTTTTTGTATCATTCTATTATTACTATATCATTGTCATCATTACTTTGCCATTGTCTATCATTCTGTCATTACTATATTAGGATAACTAAATTAATTTCAAAAGCATTTAATTGAATTAGACATCTAAAGCAATTACATTTATCATTTTAGGTGTGGGGCGACGCAGTGGCGCAGTAGGTAGTGCTGTCGCCGCACAGCAAGAAGGTCGCTGGTTCGCGTTCACGTGGGTTTCCTCCGGGTTTCCCCCACAGTCCAAAGACATGCAATACAGGTAAATTGGGTTGGCTAAATTGTTCAAAGTGTTTGAGTGTGTATGAGTGTATGTGGATGTTTCCCAGAGATGGGTTGCGGATGGAAGGTGAAACATATGCTGTGTAAAACATATGCTGGATAAGTTGGTGGTTCATTCTGCTGTGGCGACCCCAGATTAATAAGTGGACTAAGCTGAAAAGAAACTGAAATGATTTTAGGTGTGTTTTCAATACTTAAACTCTTTTTAGAGGCCACAATATATATATATATGTAATGCACATAAACATGGGTTTAAGTGTCTCCCCAAAGTCCAAAGACATGCAGTACAGGTAAATTATGTTGGCTAAATTGTTCATAGTGTATGAGTGTGTATGTGGATGTTTTCCAGAGATGGGTTGCGGATGGAAGGTAAAACATATGCTGTGTAAAACATATGCTGGATAAATTGGTGATTCATTCTGCTGTGGCCACCCCAGATTAATAAAGGGACTAAGCCGAAAAGAAAATGAAATGATTTTAGGTGTGTTTTAAATACTTAAACTCTTTTTGGAGGCCACAATATATATGTAATGCACATAAACATTGGTTTAAGTGTCTCCTGTGATCAAATAGATTAAAAAAGCAGTGTACTTTAAAGTTACTGCAGCAAATGCCAGCAAGAATTGTTTTTGACTCTGTTGATCGGTGGCTGTAAAGAATGTAATCTGAAGGGACAAACAGTTCTTGCTCTGCGTTAATGGGTGACAAAAGAAACCTTATGATTGGCTGAGGAAAATACACCCACCTTTCCATCCCTAGCATTCCTTCTTCAGTAACATGAGATCCCATTTCAGTATCCTTCTATAGAATGGAGTTTTACATTTTTGCCTTTTCATTTCTGAAAAAAAAGAAAGAAAGCTGGAAGTGAAATGCCACGGTTGAGTTTCTTAAGCAAGCCATTCCTGAAAATGATCCAGCTGGACTCCACATGTGAATGTTAAGAATTCAAATCCAGTTGGAGAACGTTATTGCATTACTTTGCCTAAATTACAATGATGTGACTTCCTTTAAATCACTATAAATAGATGGGTACTGGTGTACTGGCTATAATAAGACATGAACAGGTTAATTTTGTACATGTGTAGTATAATAGCATGATTAGTTTATTGATACCATAACAATGAGATTACATGAAATTAACAGTTCATTAGCAATTTCCTCAGACTTCCTAAGCGGTTTATGAAAATGTGATTTTTTTATGTGAAGGACACAAGAGTTATATAGTCTCACATAACCAGATCCATCAACTAACAGTGAAATTTTCATGACCTCATTTGTTGACCAGTGAATTGCATATTTTAAGAAAACATATTGCTATGAATGGATGCTTTCTTAACCGCTGTTTTCTCACAGCTTTCATTTTTCTTTATTTTATTTTTTTCACAATTTACATTTTCTAGACACTCAAAGCACTTTACACATTGAGGGAAATCTCCTCATCCCCCACCAGTGTGCAGTATCCACCTGGGCGATGGCAGAGGTGGGCTAAAGTCATTGTTTTTTGGCAAGTCACAAGTAAGTCTCAATTCATTGCCCTCAAGTCCCGAGTCAAGTCCCGAGTCAAGACAGGCAAGTCCCGAGTCATGTCCCAAGTAAATAAGGCCAGCAAGTCTCAAGTCAAGTCTAAAGTCCTACGGTTTGACTTTCGAGTCTTTTTAACAGAAAAATAAAATGTATACAGATTATTTATGGTTGTAAGATCTGTATTTATTAAACAAACCTTTTTTTATGAAAGAACATTGCTCAGATACATAAAAATACAAATTTGTATGTATACAAATGTGCTGCGTCTCGTCTCCAGAGCATATTCCACAAGAACGAGTTCCACCACAATAGATTCCATTTTGCCTCACATCACACAGAAATTGCAGGTCTGCTGCTGTCTAATTCATTAAGTTTAGTTGTGCTATGTTATGTCTTCGGTGATCAAATTGTGATTAACCAAAATTACATAAACGACCTCAAAGAGGCAGCAGTAGACCAACAACTCCGGTATGCTGCAAAGTAAAATTTAGTAAAATTGGTATTTTGTCAATTGAATCTCATGTGTGCTGAAGAGATTGAGATGCAAATCTGTCTAGCAGCAATGTAAAAGGGTAGCACATATAGGGATGCAACGATTAAACGATTTCACTGTTTACCGCACTTTAATTTGTCATGATTAAATAATCGTAAAGGTTTCTCAACACTGCATTTCTGCACAGAACAAAACCACAGCAACTAAACAAAGTTATGCCAGCTGTGCGCTAGTTTGTACACCAAGACTAATAACCACTGTGGAGAGGTAAGCGTGATCGAACACCCAATGAGGGGGGAGAGCATGCTCGGAGCCCGGCAGCTAATCAGCAGGCCAATCAGAAATAATAAATAACACCTGTTTATTCTAGTGATTGGGCCGGAGAGACACCCTTCTTAAGGAGAAGGAGCAGCCGGGAGAGGGAGAGGAGAGAACACCCACACAGACACCAGAGCTCGTGTGTGTGTGCATTAAAAAAATAAAGAGACAATTACATACCTTATATCGCCGACCCTGTCTTCTTCTTCCACACAACAACAAACAATATTACAGTGGTGCCGAAACCCGGGAAGGAGAAGAGCCTCACTGCCAGAATGACCACTCCGTCAAGGCTAGCATTTGCGGAAGCCATCCAGGCCCTCGCGGTCCTCCACCAACAACAACATGATGCGCTGGTGGAATTAAAGAACGTCCAGGACCAACATTTCCGATTCCTCATGGAGGCCCAGCGGGAGGACCGCGAGCAAATCCGGAGTCTGCTGTCCCAGGAGATCCGGCCCGCTCCGACATCTGCCGCCCACCCTCCCATTACGTTCCAGAAAATGGCGCTGGAAGATGACCCGGAAGTGTTCCTGGACCTCTTTGAAAAGATGGCGGAGGTGTGTGGCTGGCCTCGGGCCGAGTGGCCGGTACGTGTCATCCCGCTGCTCTCGGGCGAAGCCCAGATCGCTGCACAGCAGCTACCGGCCCAGAATCTCCTGGAGTATGCTCATCTGAAGCGAGCCATTCTCCAGCGGGCCGGCCGCAACCCAGAGGAGCAGCGTCAGCGCTTCCGGTCGCTGGAGCTGACTGAAAGCGGCCGGCCCTTCGCGTTCGCCCAGCAGCTCCGTGACGCCTGCCGCAGATGGCTGATAAAGGATGGCCGGACCACTGCCCAGCTGGTGGATGCCGTGGTACTGGAACAGTTCATCACCCGCCTCCCCTCCCGAACATCGGAGTGGGTCCAGTGCCACCGGCCAGACGATCTGGAGACGGCCATCCGGCTGGCGGAGGATCACCTGGTGGCGAGGTCCAGGGTCGGCGAAATAACCTCTCTCTCCTCTCCCCCTCTTTCTCTCTCTCTCTCTCGTCCTGTTCCCAGGCCCAGAATGCGGAGACCGCCCACGCCAGCACCCAGACGGCGGTGCACTGAGGCGGATCCGCAGCCAGCCCCGCGGGAAGGGGAATCCTATCAGGACGGAGGGGCGGAGTTTCCACCCCTGGCTGCTTCCCAGACAGCGCCAGGTCTCTCTCCGGTTCAATCGGTTGGTCTTGCTGGCCCCGGGGGTGTAGTGAAAAGGTCTGGGCCGATGCATTGGCGCCGCGGGGGCGAGGATAGCGCACCAAAAGTCCGCTCCGTGAAGGAGGTGAGTGCGTTGATTCGCGTCCCCGCCACGCCAATCGTCGCCCCTGGTCGCGACGGGCTATACCGGATACCAGTGAGTATTAAAGGGGGTACATATCAAGCTTTGGTGGATTCGGGGTGTAACCAGACCTCCATCCACCAAAGCCTGCTTCAAGACCCGGTATTGGATACGAGCCGCACGGTAAGGGTAAGGTGTGTGCACGGTGATGTAATTCACTACCCGCTAACGGCTATAGATATTCAATTCAGGGGTAAAAAGCATAAAGTGGAGGTGGCGGTTAACCCGCACCTCAAACACCCGCTAATTCTGGGAACCAATTGGCCTGGATTTAATAGATTATTAGGGGTCTTATGTGCGGGTGTTTCTTGGAAAAGAAATCGCCGGAGAGGGGGCGGGTCGCTCAGCTGGGGGAATCCCAAGCCGTGACGTCACGCGCTGACTCAGGGGAAGGGCTGGGAATTTCCCGGTGTAAAGACTTTCCCCTGGAGCAGTCGCGTGATGACACGCTGAGACATGCACTCGAAAGAGTGCAGGTTATTGATGGGAAAATCCTCCAGCCTGATCGACCCCTCTCCTATCCCCCTCTCCTATCCTTATTTTGCGATTATTAATGATAGGGTGTATCGAGTGATCCAAGACGCTCAGACAAAGGAAGATACAACCCAATTATTAGTACCAAAGAGCCGTCGGGAAATGCTTTTCCAGGCGGCTCATTCTAATCCTATGGCCGGACATTTAGGTCAGGCGGCCACACTAAATCGCCTCATGGCCCGATTCTTTTGGCCGGGCATTCACGGTGACGTCAGCAGATGGTGCGCGGCGTGTCGTGAATGTCAGCTGGTAAATCCACCGGCCACCCCAAAAGCGCCATTGCGCCCATTGCCAGTTATGGAGATCCCCTTCGAGAGAATTGGGATGGATCTCATCGGGCCATTAGAGCGATCCGCACGCGGGCACCGGTTTGCATTAGTTCTAGTAGATTATGCAACCCGATACCCGGAAGCAGTAGCGCTCCGTAACATCTCAGCAAAGAGCGTTGCGGAGGCTCTGTTTCGCATAATCTCCCGAGTGGGAATCCCCAAGGAGATTCTCACTGATCAAGGCACCGCGTTCATGTCACGCACCATGCGCGAGCTTTACGGATTATTGGGCGTTAAATCAATTCGCACTAGCGTCTATCACCCACAAACAGACGGGCTGGTGGAACGATTTAATCGCACACTTAAATCCATGATCCGTAAATTCGTTCACGAGGACGCGAAAAATTGGGATAAGTGGTTAGAACCCTTGTTATTCGCTGTGCGGGAGGTTCCCCAAGCCTCCACGGGGTTTTCCCCCTTCGAGCTTCTCTACGGCAGACAGCCCCGTGGGGTTTTAGATGTCGTTAGAGAGGCTTGGGAGGACGAGCCTTCAAACAGTAAAAACGAAATTCAGTATATTCTGGACCTTAGAGCAAAACTCCACACACTGGGGCGGCTCTCTACGGAGCATTTGCTTAAGGCCCAGGATGACCAACGCCGGCGTTATGACAGGGGCACTAAACTACGAAAATTTTCACAGGGAGATAAAGTCCTTGTACTGCTCCCCACTTCCAGCTCTAAATTACTCGCCAAGTGGCAAGGGCCGTTTGTGGTCACACGACGAGTCAGCGATCTCGATTATGAGGTAATGCGTTCGGACAGGGCTGATTCTCGTCAGATATACCACATTAATCTGCTGAAGCAGTGGAGGGAGCCGGAGGAGGTGATGCTGGCTACGCTTATTAACAACGAGGATGACCTGGGACCAGAGAGCACGGGCCGACAGCGGCCAGGCACTCTGGTCACCGGGGGTGACCATCTCTCAGCGAGCCAGCTCATCGATATCCGGCACCTTCAACGTGAGTATTCTGACGTGTTCTCACCTCTGCCCGGTCGTACTAACTTGATCCAGCACCATATCGAGACCGAACCAGGCATGGTCGTTAGGACCCGGCCGTATCGCCTACCTGAACACAAGAAAAAAGTGATTCAGGAAGAATTGAGTAATATGTTGAAAATGGGTGTAGTAGAAGAATCCCACAGTGACTGGGCCAGCCCAATCGTCTTGGTACCCAAGACTGATGGTTCGGTCCGGTTCTGTGTGGATTATAGAAAAGTCAACGCTGTGTCGAAATTCGACGCATATCCAATGCCGCGTATTGACGAGTTGCTCGACCGGTTAGGTGCTGCTCGATATTACTCGACGTTGGATTTGACAAAGGGTTATTGGCAGATCCCCTTATCTCCAATATCCCGTGAAAAAACAGCCTTCACAACGCCGTTTGGATTACACCAATTTGTGACACTTCCGTTCGGGCTGTTTGGGGCACCGGCTACGTTTCAGCGGCTGATGGACAAAATACTTGGCCCTCATTCCGCATATGCCGCTGCTTATTTAGATGACATCATCATTTTCAGTAATGATTGGCAGCGGCTCCCCGGCCTGAGGCGGGCGGTGGGGTTATGTGGAGAGGTAAGCGTGATCGAACACCCAATGAGGGGGGAGAGCATGCTCGGAGCCCGGCAGCTAATCAGCAGGCCAATCAGAAATAATAAATAACACCTGTTTATTCTAGTGATTGGGCCGGAGAGACACCCTTCTTAAGGAGAAGGAGCAGCCGGGAGAGGGAGAGGAGAGAACACCCACACAGACACCAGAGCTCGTGTGTGTGTGCATTAAAAAAATAAAGAGACAATTACATACCTTATATCGCCGACCCTGTCTTCTTCTTCCACACAACAACAAACAATATTACAACCACACACCCTGGATTAACTAAGACTGAGACTATTAAATAAGTCAAGCTCATGTACGTTAGTTATTTCCAATAGAGGGACGGACATGTGACGCAATGTGCTCATGCTTTTCAGACGCATATAGTTGAGATGACAGGGAGCTTTTGTGACCGCGGGAACTGCAAATGGCTAAAGTGTGTGGCCATCGTCCTTCCCAGGACACATGCAGTGGACTTAAGGTCCGTGGAGCTTAGTCGTGTGCGGTGCGGGGCTTGTAACAAGCCTGGGTCGGAACCACCCTCGTGCAGCTGGGCCAGCGCATGTACATGTACCCTAGCATGTGGGGTGGAAGCAGCCTGGCCCACAGTTGTGTGGGCTCTGGCTCGGAGGAAGGCAGAAAACCGACACGCCTTGGACGGGAGATGAGGCTGACTCTAGCAGAAGGAGGCACCACGCGGGTCCGCGATGGCACTCTCAATCTGAGGAATCGACTCTTACTCCCTGGCTGCTCCACCATCAAGGGTGGTGAGGCGGAGACGCATGCAGATCGGGCAGAGAAAGGTGCCCTCCAAAACTGCGTGAGCCCACTGTGCACTTCCGGGAAGAAAGGGATGGGAGGCTAGAAGGTCTTGCCTTTTTAGTCCTCCACATACACCCATCTAGTCGGTCTGGCTGGGGGATAAACCATCTCCAGACCAATGGCCGAAGCAGCCCGGGAAAGCACGGTTATGATGTCAGTTTCTAGATAGGATGACAGCCCATCCTCTGATGCAACGGTGGACATCTGAGCCTCTGACCCCCAGACATGAAACGCAGTGCTCGTGCCCATCATCCAAGGACAGGAAACCACCGCATCCAGAAACACACGTGCTGCACGACTGTGTTGCTCTTTTAGAAAATTTGTAACAATACATAAGGCTCTGGAGGACCGGATCCAAAGAACGCCAGGCAAGGGAGAAACCCAGCTCGACCATCTGCCGCTTTGTGTCACATACTCTGGACCGGGAGATCGCTCTCGTTCACTCTCTGTCTGAAACTCAGCTGGAGGAACCCTCATTCACTCTCTCAGAAGGCTGTTGAAGTCTCTGAAGCAAAAATTATGCTTTGGCTTTGCTCGCACTGTGCTCTTATAGCCAAATTGATTGCAACGAGCATCAGCTACGCAAGCTGAAGCTGCCAACTCATTGGCATTTTATTGGCCTGTTTACATACTCTTTTAGATGATTGGCTTTCTGAACGAAATCCCCATAGTGGAAGTTTTTCCACATAGCATTGAAGTTCCCATCCCGAAGGGGAACTGTACTGTGCAGGAGCACAGCAGCAATAAATAACACTTTAAAATGTAAGGAGTTTTCATGTGCACAACTTAATAGTTGTGATAACCATGAAACTGTGATTATTAATATACTATATTAATACGTGACTACAACCGTATAACCAAAATCTATAACCGTTACATCCCTAAGCACAAATTCTCAACAAAGTAGGCTACTTCATACAAACATTAACGTTGTTTTCTTCACATGACGTTGAAGATCTTTGCTCTCTATCCGATGCTCGTGCACTGATTTTCTCTATTTGTAGACAAAACTGCTTGTAAGCTCTCAAATATATGCTGCTCACGTGCAAATTTTCTCAAGCTCTCAAATCTGCACCGCTTACGCACAAATTTTCTTGCGCACTCTCAGAGATTGCATGCATACAATTTGTGTCTTGTGTTCCCTCTTCTATTTGTGCTTTTAGATATTATTTATATTGATGTACTATTTTTTAAAAATAATCAAAATACTAAAATAGACTTACATATTACATTTTTAATCTAATAAACCATAACATTTTTGGCTGTATGTTATATATAATGAGATATTTCTAGTTTCAAACACTTAAAGACACAGAGAATAAATGTTGGATGTAAAGAATACATTTTATTTGAAAAACATTTATTAAACATCCAAAAGGTGCACCCTACTAATCAAATAAAGAACGTTTAAACTAAAATATAACTAACACAAGCAGAAATGTAAATGTAAAAAATAAGGAAAAACTATATGGTATTATAGTCTACTGTACTATTCACTCTTTAAATAAATCTCACTATTAATCTCATTTATCTTAGCAACTAAAATAAAGTGAACTAGTCTCTGTTGTCTTCCACATTGTTGATGAGATTTTGAAGGACATTTTCCTTGTCGTCCTCTTCATTTTGAGAAGAAGCTGTTCCACAGGGCCCTTGAACACGTACATTGGCATGTACAGTGTTTTGAACAGTAGCCTGCTACAGTAAAGTACTTCACTTAATCAGTTGTGGTAATACTATAGTTGATATGGTAACACAAGTGTAATATAAACAAATTACCCAGTGCTGTGTTTTTTTTTACAATATAGGGTATATTATACTACAATTCACCACACTTTACCGTAGTAAAACTGCACTTTCTATTTAATTTTATCAGTTCCCTATTCTTAATACTACAGTATGCTGAAGCATTCATTAACAAGTTGTAAATAATACTAGCCTAAAAAATAGGCAGTATACCTAACACTCAAAAACACTAGTATTATAGAATTTACCTTAACTTTTTAGTTTATCGTGTATTGTTAAAAAACAGTATAGCAATATATAAACCAAATCAACATTTTTGGAATAACCAATTAAACAGGAAGATCTCTGGAGAGCAAAAGCATGAAAGGAAGAGGAAACACAAGACACAAAAATTGTGAGTCCACATCATCTGACAGAGCGAGAACAGATCATTCGCACATGAGCAGATAGAAGAGAAGTTGTCCACGAACAGAGGAAACCGGTGCGTGAGCAAAACGATTTGCTCGCTTGTATTACATGAATGCGCTTTCGACTTGTAATACTGCACTTACGATTTAAAACTTACCTTTCTTTTTGCAACTACAAGTGTCGAACAAAGTTGGAAGTTGTGGCATCTCTGTCTGTAATCTTCGACCCGCATGTTTTACCAAGCATGTTCATAGGATGAGTTCCCATATAACACATGCTGTAGTAAGCATAATTTAGCATGTATTAACATGTTGACATCATTAATAAGCAATTTTTCTAGCAGGGCTAAATACTGTTAGTGTGCAGCTAGCATGATTTAGTATGTTGAAATCAGGTTTCTAACATAATAGCATACTGTTAGCGTGTATCTAGCAAGAATTAAACTAAATTAAACTGTTTGCTAAACTAAATCAAGAAGATGCTAGATGCAAAGATGCTATGTTTCTAGCATGGTTAACATACAGTTTTAGTACGAATCAACATATTTGCTAACATAAATAAATATGTTTCTGACATAATTAACATACTGTTAGCATGTTAAACATGATAACATTTAGTAACATCATTTGATAGGCTTTGTTGCTAGATGTCTCTATATCATTAGTATGATTTAACATTGTTAACCAGAATGAATAATTTGCTAGCATATGTGTTGCCCGCATGTTTTATAATGAATTACCATATTGCTAGTTTGAATTTAAATGACATACAATGTTAACATACAATAAACATACAATGCATGTAAAAAGTTTAAACAGTTGATCTAAATGGCTTTCTCAAGCAAACATAACCCCTTTTTGACTTAGCATATTTATCACTTCACTATAATGTCTTAAAAATGTTCCTGACTCCCGATTAACAATCATTACCGCCCACCTCTTTTCCCACACACATTTTTACTGACTAGTATGTACATATTCAAGCACCATTTCATAAAGATTACCCAAAATAATGATTTTAAAAGTTGTCCAATCTATTTATTGAAGCACAAAAGAGAATGTAGACATTAAGCTATTTAATAAGGTCATATTTTAATCAAATATCTCAAGATTTTAAATGGTCAAGTCCTGACAAGATAAAAACTAAAATACACCCAGAAGTCCAACCAACATCTAGCAATTAAATAATTTTTTAAAATGAAAGTGAACATGTTTTTGTTGGAATACAATGCACAGTTTGTCTGAAAAGGGCACGTTAAACTATTATCCACACCTTCAAGTAAGGTCGTTTGAACAGATCAAAACTAGTCCACTTGAAAAATCATCTAGCCATGGGGCTAGTTAATAAAACATTTTGCTGCAAGTCACCTTGAACCATTTTACACCGTATGAGGGAAAAATAAATCATAATATATGGTCAGTGATATAATCTTTCATCCACATCAAATAATACCAAAATTCATTGTAGAAAACTATAATCTGCTTCATGTTGACAATTTAAAAAACAGAGCATAGCAGTTACCTTTTCAGCTGACTGCAGGCCAGCTGCAAAACATAAAACATCAATGACACACACAACACTGTTTCTGTCATGTGCACTTCAGTCGACCATCAATCACAGTATCTGTCTATACCTAGGTCGCCTTAATGTAAGCTTTCACAACCTATTGTCACGAGTCATGATAAAAATAACCTGGCAGCTGTAAAGTAACATGCACATGACCGTCTTTCATCATAAGTGTGACTCAGTCTGGTACGTTTATGTCTGCTTTGACTTCTAAGGTAGGTTGTGTCAGTAGTTCCTGAATAAGACCATTTAATAGCCTTTTAACATTTGAGAAAAAAAGCTAAATGGCTATCATGCAGCGTTGGGGAAGTTACTCTAAAATTGTTGCTTGATAAGCTACAAAATACTCTGCAGTAAAAATGGCTATTATTATTATTATTATTAATATTATTTTTTTATTATTATTATTATTATAACCTTTATTTTACCAGGAAAGACACATTGAGATTAAAAATCTCTTTTACAAGAGCGTCCTGGCCAACATTAGGCAGTACACGTCACATGGGTCTAACAAACAAAAAACAATTAACAGTTAACATGAATGAGACTGGAACAGACAGTAAATAAATATCCTGTGACCGGAGGCCATAGTTAAGAACAGGCTTGGGGATAAACCCAGTATAAATTTGTAAACAAAGTAATGCCAAGGCTTGAGCCTAGAAATGGACAAAGCAGACCTAACCTAGTATACAGCACATAATTATGAGTAAGGGATTTAAAATATGTTATAAATCTTAGTGCACTATGGTAAACAGTATCCAATGCATGCAGACTTTGAGATGAAGCATGCATATAGATAACATCATCGTAGTCCAATATCAACATAAATGTTGCATCAACTAATGTCCAATGTTGCTAATGTCAAACTACCTTCTAAAAGGCAGTGACCTACACTACATGTTACTACCTTAAAGTGGTTAGTTGAAACATTCCCAGATAGCACAGCACATCAAAATGACGCCAGATTGACGTCGTACCCCAACATTGTGGGGATGTTGCATTTTGTTTGAGAATAAAAATCAGGTTGACATCAGAACTCAACATCAGGCTGACGTCAATGTCCATCGTCCAACCTAAAATCAACCAAATATCAACGTCTAATGATATTACAGCTTGACGTTGTGTGAACATTTCCACTATGATGTCTATTAAAACTTGGATTTGGGTTGTCATACCTGAAGAATAAATGTCAGTATTTGACGTCAAAGTGACGTGTGTTTAAGATGTTGGCTAGAGGTTGGATTTTATTCACTTTCCAACGCAACCTAAAATCAACCAAATATCAGCATCTAATGATGTTACAGCTTGACGTTGTGGAGAAGTTACCACTATGGCGTCTATCAGATGTTGGATTTTGGTTGCCATACCTGCCAAATAAATGTCAGTATTTGACATCAATATGATGTTGGCTTAAGATGTTGACTTAAAGTTGGATTTTGGTTGCTTTCCAACACAACCTAAAATCAACCAAATATCAACATCATGAAATGATGTCATATAATCAATGTCATGTAATGAACGTCATGTAACATAATGATGTTACAGCTTGACATTGTGTGGACATTACCACTATGACGTCTATCAGACGTTGGATTTTGGTTGCCATACCTGACAAATAAACTATTAAATTAATAAGGAATGCAAAGTACTATTACTTTGAACATCAGAGTAAGAACAATCAAGTACAACAAATGTAGCATTGAAATTATAAAACATAAACACTAACATTTTCCTAATGTGGCTCCATTTTGATTAGAAAGTATATGAAATCTCTCACACAACATTCTTACCTTATGGTAATTGCCAACTGTTAGAATATGTTGTGGACTGAAATTCAACTTTGGGTGAGTAAAATATAAATTACAAAATAACAGTAATAAATTAATAAGTGTAAAACCATGGGATAGATGTCTGTAATTCAGACCAATGCAGGTTACCAAAATGGAATGATGTGGTTGTAAGACAATTATTTGCTGTAAAAAGTAGTTAACTACTGAAAAGGCTACATTGTTTGCTAAGCTACTTGTAGCTAACTAGTCCAAGTCCCAAATGAAATAAAATAAATAATAAAGCTGTGGTCACACTGAACTTTTCTCCCCATAGACTTCCATTCATATGCACACGAATGCGGCAGATCGGAAACGAAAGCTTACATGAGAAGTTTCACAGTTCAAGTCTAGATAGGATACATCGATACACAGTCAGCCGGAAGTGCAATATGCACATCAACATAGCAGTATTTTTTATGACACTGTATAAAAATAATTAATATTTCTACAGTACTGTGACGGTTGGGTTTAGGGTAGATGTTAAAAAACAAAATGTATTGGGTAAGTTAATAGATAACATAAATAATACTCAGTACAACTACTGTTGGGTTTTGGGTTGGGGTAGACATTCATAAAATATAATTAATGGGAAATGTAATAAATAATACAAATCATTTTCATTAACTTTCGGCTGCAACTGCATTTGATCTAGCTACAACCGTTTGCTGCATTGCAAAGTTCAAGCTTGCTGAACTCTGACTTGTGAAATCGCATCACGTGACTGCGTGAGACCAATCAAATATCAAAACATGACTTTTCTGGACAGAAACTTAAAATATGGACCAATCGCTCACTTGATCATGCTAAATGATGATGTAAACGTTTTTCACTGATATGTTGACATTTTATTTTCACAATTTTTTGTTGTTGACATTTTACTTTTACTATTTTTACATTCATATTTAAAAAAATTTTATTATAGTTTTTGCAGACATAGAAAAACAAAGTACAGACAGAGAAAGCCATTGTGTAACAGTAATGTGTGCAAAATGTAAAGTAAAGCATGAAACATTCATATTTTTATACATTTAATATGGTTTCTTTGATGTGGACACCAAAACAGAATATATATATTATCAATTTTATGTGAGTAAATTTTAAATGGATTACAAACTAATAGGAAGTATTCCTCTAAACCCAAAATTCCATTCCACTCCACGTTTACAGATTCCTGAAAATCCATTGTTTTTCCATCCCCCTCTATTCGTAACAGACAGTTTGCATTACTGCTTACTCCTTGCTCTGATTTGACCCCTTATATAAATCAATATATCAATTACCAGTGTCACTATATGGCATTTGGCTTGAATTATTTTGTCAAGTTCATTGTATTAATGCTTCATAATTTGTTAAAATTAGCATTATATGCATGTTACAATAATGTTTTATTTTTTCTTATTATGACCTTTATCCAAAACAGACTTCTTCAACAAGCTTCACAGGGTAGGAAACTGGTTGAATGGTTGTGGTTTACTATTATTGGATTTCATGTGATTTACAGGTCGAGTCTGTCCTTGCATCAGTACTCACAAGTGCCCATAGTCTAATGCTTCATACATATGCGCATGCAAAAACCTGCTTTTAAATGCCTTTATGGTGCAAATAAACTGCTCAAATTTGTGTTTTCCATTTCTAGTAAATCAATGGTGTCTAGTAAGTACACCCTCAAGAGAAAGGTCACTTATTGTTATTGTGATAGAAGGTTATAAGGTCACATTAATTAAAAACGAAATAAGCAAATTAGGGACAATACACTTGACAGTCAGTACATTTACATGGACACCAATAATCAGATTTTAATACAATTAAGACAATACTCTGACTTAGAGTCTATCTTGTAAACAGCGATTTTTGATTAATCCGATTGAGCTCATCAACCTAAACAGAAATCAGATTAAGGCATGTGGAGTATGCCGATTTTAGTCACATTATTGAAGTGCAGTACAGACATGTAAACACCTTAAACTATTACCGTAAAGTAGGATTTCGCCACATTTTGCAACAGGATAGTCCATACACACACGGCCGTTTGACACTATTCTCTGCATCTAAGTCAGTGAAGGACCACAGACACCTGCATCATGAAATACAGATTTTTTTCATACGGCATGCAGTTTCAAATTCCATTTAAAAAAAACCCCTCTTCCAGCAGTTTCTCGCATCCAATATCTTACTTGTCACAGGAGGCATGCATGAAAGGTTCCTGAATAAAGGTGAAAGTGCCAAACTGCAGTTAAAGTTGACAAATTAAAAATGAAACACCCAAAATTACATGAAACTACGGAGACAATTTGCATATCATTGTGACATAATGATGTTAATTGAATTATGTGCTATAAAATGTAAAACGGGATCATGAAAGGAACATTCAAAAAGCAACTCATGTAAACACCTTAGTCATATTATTACCTTATTCAGATTAGGACAAATAATTTGATTACTGATGTCCATGTAAACGTAGTCAGTGTAATACAAAGACAAAGTGGTGCTGTGTACATATGGCTAATAGCATAAAGCTAATTTGCAGCCCTTGTCCCTGGTTAGGCTAATAAATAATACGCAATGCATGGATACATTATAATACACAATAAGAAATTTATTAGTGCTTTAAAGAAATAGTTCCTCCACAACTGAAAATCCTGTCATCACGTACTCTCCCTTCACGTATATCTCTTTGACTTTTTTTCTTTCGTTGAACACAAAAGAAGATAGAAATGTTGAAAAACAGTAACTATTGACATCCTTTGTATTTGTTTTTGCTCCCATGGATGTAAATGGCTAAAGGTCTTCAGCTTTTTTCAAATTCACATTATTTTCATTTGTGTTCAACAGAAGAAAGAAACTCAATGGTTTGGAATCACCTGAGGGAGAGTAAATACTGTAGTGAGCACATTTCAGTTTTGGGTGAACTATCCCTTTAAAGCACTAATGCCCTCTTTAAAAAGATGTGCTAAATACAACACATTATATGTAAAGTTCAGTTAAGGACAATAAAATTTGTGTTACTTTGAACTCAACCAGTTTTAACACAAACACGTGCTAATGTGTTCAAATATTTTAAGGCCGTATTTCCAGCAGTGGCAGATTTCTCACAGTCACTCTTGCTGATTTAAAATGACAATAATCACTGAACTCAACAGTGGAATTGTTTATGTATTTTAAAACATCTGATATAAAATTCAGATCTGTCCAGGAGTTATAATACCTATTGTTGTGAGATGCCACTTTCACAGCCCCCCCTGACAGAAGAACCAGGTTGCCGTAACTACCAGTCGTCGCCATATTGACCTGTTTCAGTAAGCCTCAGTTGCCCCTGTAGTCCCGAAGTCACAGTGTAGGTCAACATCAACTAACTACACTAAACAGTATTTGGTTTTAACTGTAAGGAAAATGGGCTTTCCTCTAAGTGACCTGGGCTTGGTTGTACAAGACATTAAGTTACAAATTGAAATAGACACAGAAAGACTGCTTCTGTATCCATCCATCCATCCATCCATAGTGAGGCAGATGCCTCACTATCTATCTCAATCTTTCTATCTTCTTTTTTGTTTCTGTATCCACCCTTCTATCTGTCTCTTTCTTTCTTTTTTCTGTACCTCTCTCTCTCTCTCTGAAAATGCAAAACTAGTCGAATGGATAGATGGAATATCTGTCCAGTCTGCTACTTGCTGTGTTTTTGATATTCCAAGCATGCCAGTTTCTTTCTAGTTCTGTGGCCTAATTTCACTAAACCTGGGCTTTAATATCATGGGAATATTATGAAATAGCTTACTGTATTAAGGATACAGTAATGCAGTGACTAAAACAGCTAACACTGCAAGTAATGAAGTTAAAAGCTAATAAAAACCTTAACTCAGACAGACGCTCTGATTTCATTTCTTGCGTTATCTTCTGTAGCCCTGGGGATATGCGGCGAAATAAAGACCTGCACTGCCTGCATTTCCAAGAGATCCACAGGTGATCAAACACTGACCCTGCCAGAATACAGAGACAATCATTTGGCTTTTGCAAAACTGGGCTATTAATTACTGTTGTTGTGAAATAGGCAAATAATATCCAAAGGAGCACTGGCAAGAGCATCAATGCTACCGTTAAGCTTAAGAGAATGGCTCCTACTTTAATTAAACATCTAAGATTGATTTGATTGCTGACCTTTCCACTGACTGATGTTCATGTCTTTGACACTGCTGGACTTTGGGTCTTCATTGCCCATGTAAATGATTTGGCACCATCTAAATGTTCCCTAGATCACTCGCTTAGCAAGTGTTATCAGCTAACACGTGGCTAATAGGGAATTGATGACAAGATGATCCACCGTTAGCTGTTTGCTATTGTTGTGCTAATCTGACTGTAGATCATCTTTACGTGGCTCATTGAAATCCCAGCAACATTATGAGTTTGAATGACTGCCTTCCTAAAATAATACCAAAACAAAAGAAACCATTGTGGTTGAACCCTAATGGTTTTAAATGAGAAGGTAGTACATTTAATTGGTTTCTAGTGTTTTTGGGACATATTTGCACATATTTCCAACCGAAAAGGCAAAAGTAAAAAAATAAAAAAATAAAACAACAGCTGAGACCCACAGGATCAAGGCAGTTTGCATTAAAACCAACAGAATTTCAATAATTACCATAAGGTAACACTCTATTTATTTATTTTTTTTAAATGACTTGTTTCACCTGCCCTGAGTTGAACAGTTGAGATTGAATCTATTCAGCCAAACTCCCGGTCTGGCGGGGAAACTTTTAACTAAGCTTAGCATAAATCATTGAATTTGATTACACTAGCATCTCGCTCAAAAATGGCCAAAGAGTTTTGATAATTTTACTATTTAAAGCTTGCCTCTTCTGTAAATACATGAAGCTAACAAGATAAACCCTGATAAGCCTTTGAATAGCTAGCTTGAAACCCCATTAAACAAAAACAAAGATCTAATGCAGTAGTTAGTTATGTCATGTTATGTGAAGGTATCGCTTTCTCTCTGGCTTGGTCCTGAAACCACATGGTACCTTAATCCTGTTATTCAAGGCAATGGATCAGATGTGGCTGCCACTGTTGTACTCTAGCTAGTGGCCTAGTTTATGGCACTAATCCTGCTCTAATACTAGCACTGCTGATCTACTGTACTGGCCAGTGGTCTTTTGCTTTCAGCCTCACATACATTAACTCAAGCGCTGAAGGATTATTGGCCTTTCATTCGGAAGTCCATCAGAGGCTAGCGTTTATTACAAAGTCATTTGCAACTTGTCACATTAAGGTATTTACTTTCATATGCAAATTTGTACAACCCAGTCTTGTCACACATTTATATTTGTGGGAAAAGCCAAAAATGTTGTACGATTGTATGACCCAAAATTATAGATGTTTTATTCCAAAATTTATTAGAAAATGAAGTAATGATCATCTTCCATCTAGACATTTTGTAAATTTCACTACTGTAAAATACACTCACCGGCCACTTTATTAAGTACACCTTACTAGTACAGGGTTGGACCTTCTTTTGCCTTCAGAACTGCCTTAATCCTCTGTGGCATCCATTCAACAAGGTACTGGAAATATTCCTCAGAGATTTTGGGGTAAAGTCTAGATTGGATATGCGGCTGGCCGGAAGTGCGATATGCACATTAATATAGTGGCATTTTATGACACTGTATAACAATAATTAATATTTTACAGTACTGTGACGCTTGGGTTTAGGGTTGGGGTGGGGGTAGGCGTTAAAAAATACAATTTATTGGGTAATTTAATAGATAACATAAATATCACTCTGTACATCTATTGTTTTTAGGTTACTGTGACAGTTGGGTTTAGGGTTGGGTAGACGATAATAAAATGCAGTAAATGAGAAATTTAATAAATAATATAAATAATTCTCAACTTCCAGCCGCAACCGTATCCGTTCTAGCAACAACCAGATTTTGGATCATATTGACATGATGGCATCACACAGTTGCTGCAGCTTTGTCGGCTGCACATCCATGATGTGGATCTTCTGTTCCACAACATCCCAAAGGTGCTCTATTAACTTGACGTCTAGAGACTCTGGAGGCCATTTGAGTACAGTGAACTCATTGTCATGTTAAAGAAACCAGTCTGAAATGAATCACACTTTATGACATGGTGCGTTATCCTGCTGGAAATAGCTATCAAAAGATGGGTACGTTGTGGTCATAAAGGGATAGACATGGCAGGAAGAATACTCAGGCAGGCTGTGGCGTTGACACAATGGTCAATTTGGGTACTAATGGGCCCAATGTGTGCCAAGAAAATATCCCCCACACCATATCACCAAGGCAGGATGGATCCATGCTTTTATGTTGTTGACACCAGATTCTAACCCTACCATCCAAATGTCGCAACAGAAATCAAGACTCATCAGATCTGGCAACGTTTTTCCAATCTTCTATTGTCCAAATTTGGTTAGCCTGTGCGAATTGTAGCCTCAGTTTCCTGTTCTTAGCTGACAAGAGTGGCACCCGGTGTGGTCTTCTGCTGCTGTAGTCCATCCGCCTCAAGGTTCGACGTGTTTTGTGTTTAGAGATGCTCTTTTGAATAACTCAGTTGTAACGAGTGGTTATTTGAGTTACTGTTGCCTTTTTATCAGCTCAAACCATTCTGTCTGGCCATTCTTTATTTGTGCCCACAGAACTGCCACTCACTGGATATTTTCTCTTTTTATGACCATTCTCGGTAAACCCTAGAGATGGTGGTGCGTGAAAATCCTAGTAGATCAGCAGTTTCTGAAGTACTCTGACCAGTCCATCTGGCACCAACAACCATGCCACTTTCAAAGTAATTTAAAATCACCTTTCTTGACCATTCTGATGCTCAATTTGAACTGCAGCAGATCAGAATCAGAATCAGAATCAGTTTTATTGCCAAGTGTGCTTCACACACACAAGGAATTTGTTTTGGCAACAGAAGCTTTCAGTGTACATAAAGTGACGAGTGACAACACAAAATTAAATACAAGAAAAGAAAAGGCAATAAACATTAAACAGAGATGCAGTTAGTGTTTGATAAACATAAAACAGGACAGACTAACAGAAATAGTGCAAACACTGAAGAGCTCCACACCGAGGCAGCCATCCGCGGCGCCATCCTGAGAGTGAATTAATCGTCTTGACCATGTCTACATGCCTAAATGCATTGAGTTGCTGCCATGTGACTGGCTGATTAGAAATTTGCTTTAATGAGCAGTTGGACAGGTGTACCTAATTAAGTGGCCGGTGAGTGTACATCAAAACTTAACTTATGATTGGTAAAAGCTTTGGCTAGCATTGCTAAGAATGTAATTTGTTCAACCCTAATTTTCCATATATTTTAATTTAAACCCTCAGATTCCAGATATTCATATAAGTGTGTCTCTGCCATATTGTCACGGTCACACAATGAAGTCAAGGATGGTTATCTCTTTAAGTCAATTTATTCAAAACGATGTGGACTGTTCTGCAGGAGAAGCAGGTAAGTGATATTCAAGGATTGTGAGCAGTCTTGTAAACAGTATATAAGGTAAACCAGGATCTTCATTCAATCACCAGAGAATAACAGTCACTTCCCTTGTTCACAGTTTGGCATCCACAGGTTTGGAGAAACGTCCCCGAGAGAAGGAGAGGTGAACCATCTGACTTTGATTCCAGCCGAGGAGGAGTTTAAATAGTGACTAGTGATTGCTGGTGCAGGTGAGAGTCATTAAAACTCTGGTGATTGTGCACGGGTGTGGTGAGAGGTGGCTGGAGAGGAAGAGCAATGATTGGAGCTGTGAGAACAAGATGGTGAGAGAGGATGGTGATTGGTGCAGCAGGAACGAGTCGGGAATGTGACAAATATATTTTCCTATCATAACAAACTAATAGTAAGTTGTTTATTCTTATATTTATATTTATTTAGATGACATATAAATCTCAATTTCAAAACAAATTGGCACAATTTTGTTAAAATTTGGCATAAGTAATATTTAAAGAATCTACTGTAACTTACAGGCAGCAGTTTGTCAGTAACTTACTGTAAATTAATTACAGCAAAAATACTGCATTTACATTATATACAGCAGCATTTGTCTTGTATATGAATTTACAGAATTGTATGTTTATCTCATGTGTATGCCATTTTCACAATGCAACTTCAAAAGTTACAGTAATATGCTGCATAATTGTAAAATACAATTCATATTAAATCATTAACAGTGAATGTATTCAACACATTATATCTATATAAAAGGAACAATCACATGTTCTTCACATTATGCGTGAAAGAGAGTGAGAAAGCGAGTAGTGACTGGATGGTTTTAGTTCAAAGATGTAGAAAGAGGAATATTCACATGTAGGAAGCATAACAGACAGAGGGTCACAATGGGGGTCAGCCAGTCTAAAAGAGTTGCTGGGGGGTGGGTGTTTAGCTGTTCTGTCCCATGAGAACATGCACTCAGGGAAACCTCCATAAAACCCACAGAGAATATGAAATGGAACAAAATATCACTGTCTGAGCCCTTGCCTCTTTGTGTGGATAATTCTTTGTGGTTTATACACTCTCAGAACAAAGACCCCTTAGCGTTTTCTAGAGGACTAAGAAAATACTGATTTTCTACATTACACGTAAAGGTTCAGGGAAGAGGTCAGTGCTTTTTGCAGTTCCACTACACTTTTATTTCTCATTTTGAAAGCAGATCCAACTTATTTTGCAAAATCAGAATCAGAAAGAGCTTTATTGCCAGGTATATTCACACATACGAGGAATTTGTTTTTGTGACAGAGCTTCTACAGTGCAACAGAATTACAGAGGACTAAAAAACAGATAATAAATATATTTTAAAAAGTAGTGAATGCAATATACAAATTGACAAGTGTATGTACAGGTGTATTACTATATTCAACATAATATGTGCAGGTGTTATGTGCAAATTGGCATGTAAAGTGTGTTGTTAAATAAGTGTATGTGTGTATAAAAAAAGTGTATAGCAGGTAGTGATGTTGGTTCCACAATTATTATCATCATCAAGTGTTCATGAGATGGATTGCCTGAGGGAAGAAACTGTTTCTGTGTCGGGCTGTTCTGGTGCGCAGTGCTCTGTAGCGTCGACCAGAAGGTAAAAGTTCAAAGAGGCAGTGTGCTGGGTGTGAGAGGTCCAGAGTGATTTTAGCAGCCCTTTTGCTCGCTCTGGATAAGTACAGTTCTTGGAGAGTAGGTAGGGTTGTACCAATGATTCGCTCAGCAGTCCGAACTATTCAACGTAGTCTTCGGAGGTCGGATTTGGTAGCTGAGCTAAACCAGACAGTTATTGAAGTGCAGATGACAGATTTAATGATGGAGGTGTAGAACTGTTTCAGCAGCTCTTTTGGGAGGTTGAACTTCCTCAGCTGACGAAGAAAGTACAGCCTCTGTTGAGCTTTTTTGACAATGGAGTCAATGTGAGTGTCCCACTTCAGATCCTGAGAGATGGTGGTGCCCAGGAACCTGAATGACTCCACTGCTGCCACAATGCTGTCCATGATGCTCAGTGGGGGGAGAGCAGGGGGGTTTCTCCTGAAGTCCACTATCATCTCCACTGTTTTGAGCGTGTTTAGCTCCAGGTTGTTGTGACTGCACAAGACAGCCAACTCCTTAACCTCCGGTCTGTAAGCAGACTCGTCACTGTCCTGAATGAGGCCGATAAGTGTGGTGTCGTCTGCAAACTTTAGGAGCTAGACAGAGGAGTCTTTCGAAGTGCAGTCATTCGTGTACAGGGAGAAGAGCAGTGGGGAGAGGACACACACCTGGGGGGCGCCAGTGCTGATTGTGCGGGTACTGGATGAGAATTTTCCCAGCTTCACCAGCTGCCTGTTCGTTAGGAAGCTGTTGATCCACTGACAGACAGAGGTGGGCACGGAGAGCTCAGTTAATTTGGGCAGGAGAAGTTTTGGGATGATAGTGGTAAAAGCTGAGCTGAAGTCAATAAACAAGATCCTCACATAGGTCCCTGGTCTGTCTAGGTGTTGCAGAACATAATGCAGCCCCATATTGACTGCATCATCCACAGACCTGTTTGCTCTGTAGGCAAATTGAAGAGAGTCCAGTGAGGGTTCAGTGATGTCCTTCAGGTGGGCCAGCACCAGTTTTTCAAAAGACTTCATGACCACAGATGTCAGCGCCACCGGTCTATATTTAGTCATTTAGTCCTGTGAGTTTGGGTTTCTTTGGTATGGGAATGATGATGGAGCGTTTAAAGCAGGAGGCCACTTCACACAGCTCCAGTGATCTGTTGAAGATCAGGGTGAAGATGGGGGCCAGTTAGTCAGCACAGTACTTTAAACAGGCTGGTGTTATAAGATCTGGGCCTGGAGCTTTTTTCCTCCTCTGTTTCTGGAAGACCTGGCGCACATCATCTACACTGAACTGAAGTGCAGGTATGGGGGAGGCGGGGGTTGGTGGGGGTGTTAATGGTGATGAAAACAGCAGTTCAGAGTGGGTGTGGTGGGTTTTCTTAAACCGGCAGTAAAACTCATTCAGGTCGTTTGCAAGTCGTTGGTTGTCTACAGTGCTGGGGGATGGTGTTTTATGGTTTGTAATGGTTTTCAAACTTTTCCATACAGATGCTGAGTCGCTGGATGAGAACTGACTCCTTAGTTTCTCAGAATAGTTCCTTTTTGCGACTCTGATCTCCTTTTCCAGTGTGTATTTGGCCTGCTTATACAAGGCCCTCTCCCCATTCCTGTAAGCAACCTCCTTGGCCTGACGTAGCTGTCTGAGTTTTACAGTAAACTATGGTTTGTCATTGTTGTATGTGAGTTGTGTCCTGGTAGGAATGCACACATCTTCACAGAAACTGATATAAGATGTTACAGTCTCTGTGAGCTCATCCAAATCGCTTGCAGCAGCTTCAAAGACACTCCAATCTATGAGATCGAAACAGGCTTGTAGATCCCCGTTTCGTTAGTCCATCTTTTCACAGATCTTAATACAGGTTTGGCTGTTTTCAGTTTCTGCCTGTAAGTTGGTATGAGATGAATCAAACAGTGGTCAGAGTGCCCCAAAGCTGCTCGTTGGACAGAGTGGTATGCATCCTTTATTGTGGTATAGCAGTGATCCAATATGTTACTGTCTCTTGTGGAACATGTAACATGCTGTCTATATTTTGGCAGTTCACGGGATAGTTTTGCTTTGTTAAAATCCCCGAGAATGATTAAAACAGAGTCCGGTTGTTGTTGCTCTATCACCGTGATCTGATCAGCTAGTTTCTGTATCACCAGGCACGCATGCGCGTGCGGAGGAATGTAAACACTGACGAGGATGAACGAGCAGAACTCACACGGGCAGTAGAAAGGCTTACAGTTAATAAACAGTGCTTCTAGATCTGGACAGCACATCTTCTTTAAAACTGTTACATCTGTACACCACCTTTCGTTGATGTAAAAGCACGTCCCGCCACTGCGCGATTTCCGCGGCGATTCTTCGTCGCGATCCGCTCTGAACAGCTGATAGCTTGGTAGGTGAAGCGCGTTGTACGGTATGGTGTCATTCAGCCAGGTTTCCGTGAAGCACAGAGCAGCTGAATGCCAAAAATCCTTGTTTGTCTGGGAGAGCAGAATGAGTTCGTCTATTTTGTTGGGTAGAGAGCGAAGATTTGCCAGATGGATGCTAGGCAACGTGGTTCGAAACCCGCGCTGTCTGAGTTTCACAAGCGCGCCTGCACGCTTCCCTCGTCTGCGTGTCTGAAAGCGTTTGAGCAGCAGTGCGGCTCTGCCGACTACAATGTCCAACAAAACATTGCATAGGTCCAAATCTGGAAAAATATTTGGTGGTGTATGCGTCCGAATGTCCAACAATTCGTCTCTGGTGAAACTAATTGTAGGAATAAGACTGAAGACAGGACGAACTAACAAAAACACAAAGACAACTGCAGAGCACGACACAGAGGCGGCCATCTTCGTCGGCGCCAGCGTAGGTGTAATTTTGTGAATACTTTAGTTTAGGTCACAATTCATGCTATTAACTACTGGCTTATTACCTCCCTATTATTACTTTTCATTAGTAGTTATAAAGTATGATCTTATTCTGTATGGTCCTACCTCAAATCTAAGCCCACTAACTATAAAAAAACCAACCAAGGCTCATTATTGATACATACCCCAGTATACATTTCTGGAGAGAGCAAAATGCATTTCAGGAGGTAGTTTTTTTGCTGTTTTTGTAAATCCACCAGAGACCACTGTTTACGCTTTTTTTTTTAGATCTCAAATTTCTCATAAATTCACCAGAGGCTATTGTCGACTGACTGACTGACTGACTGACTGACCGTTACTCCCACCAACCCCCTTCCCTAAACCCAACGGACAGCATTTTCAAAAGCAATCTAGTAAAAGAAAAGCCCTCTTGGCCGCCTGATTTTTTAAAAACATTTTCAGATCTTACCACATTCTCACACTGTTTTTTACTTGTTTATTTTATGTTCTCTACGCGACTCCTCTCTGTGTCTCAAGTCCGCCGTTTTCACAATGAGCCTGTGTTGGAATAAACAGCTAATTAATTGTTTATTAAGCTAGCAGTGCTACTTGATGGTTTGTTATTATTGTGAGCTAAAGTTTAACTGCTTTTTATTTAATTATTAGCACTTCCAGATCTTTGACCAAAGTAGTTAATAATAATTTTCTAAAATAGTTTAATGTGGACACTTAATCATACCCTTTGGCAAACTGGGTATGCATGCAGTGTTAGGCTAGTCCACTATTGAAAATACAAAGTACATTGGGTCATACCTGTCAACATTGGGAAGTGACAATAAGAGATATGCCCACCATAATAAGCCTCAATAAGCCCCCCTTAAATAAAATCCCTAAATTACTAAATCTGTTCTTCTCCAGTTGTTTCATTGTAAATAAACAGTTAAACTGTCAGTTATATGTTTTATTATAATTATTTACCAAAAAACTATAGTATACATTAGCAGCAAATAAATTAGCAAACCGTTAGCTTATTAAAATTAATAGCTATTATAAAGAAATAGAATCAAGTTATCAAATCTCATTAATGTTTTCTTCTCTGTATAACTTACACATTCTGATTAAAGAGCAAAGAATGAATCTCTTTTATTTGGATTTTTTGTTTGTCTACATTAAACAACAGAAGTATCACTTTAAAAAATGCACATATCTAACATTATAATGAAATATTGATTGCTTTCCTAACTTTTTATGCTCATTTAGGACAAAATTAGTTGTGTTTAAAAAAAACCCCAGCAAGATTGACATCTTTAGATATTATTATTATCATTATTTATGTGTATATGTCTGTTCAAACGTGCATCCAAAGCCCAGACTTTCACTCCGCTTCAAATCACATGTACAGAATCCGTTTGGGAAATAGCTATTTATCACTATGGAGCACGTCAGCTGACAATCACGCACCGCTATATGCAGGGCTGCCAACTCTCACGCATTCGGCAATTGACAGTATTCTCATGCTTTCACGCTACACATCAATTTTCTCATGCAGAAAAATCATCCCGTGAATATTATATAATAAATCCCATTATAATAAAGACAGTGTTTTATCTTGAACAGGTATATTAAAGTCCATTCATTTTCACTAGTTTTATTAGTATTTTTTTCAAAGTATGCTTTAAATGCTTTAAAAATAAGTTAAATCTTTGTAGACTAAAAACATATGTACTGTATAACATTTATTTCAAAAATGCGAGCAATACATTATAGATTAATTTTATAAAAAATATTTTATTAATCTTATTTTTTTATTCTATCAATTACACTCTATACATATACTGTCAAGGTTGCGGGGTTGGGAAAAGGAGCGAGGACTCAAATGCAGGGAAATAATGGGTGTTTATTAATAATAAAATAAAACAAACATCAAAATAAACTACCCCGAGGGGGAAAACATTAACAAAACATACAAAAACTTCACAGGGCAGGCTGGCAGAGATCAGGACAGGACAAGGCTACACATGGCATGACAGGACAAGGAGAA
>CAIGQZ010032745.1:3979608-3989936 GCA_903798205.1 Danio tinwini
CATAGATGTTAGTAACACATCAGTTATAATGTTGGGTTAGTGGTAAGTCAGCAAAGACTTTACAAATGTAACACATGTTAAAGTAGTGTACATTTTACAATAAAGGTTCCTGATTCCCTTAACTAATGCTTTGCTAGTAATTAATATTAGTAAAGAGTCTATAAACATGAATAACATGCCAGTTAAAGATTGTGGAGTGCTAAACCTGAGTCATTGTTCATTATTTGTTCATGTTAACTGCATTAAGTAACACATGTATAAGTTTACGTTAACAACAGTTTAGTGTTACTAAAATTAATGTGTTGTTCATTGTTTAGTCATGTTACATAATCAATGAACAAATACTTTAGTCTATGTGAAAGTAAACATTAGTTAATTATGTTAAGCTGTTAATGTAGAGATACAATACAACGAGAAACACTTTTTAACTAATGCATGTTTATTTAACATTAACAAAGATTAATTAACGCTTAACATATATGTTGTTTATGGTAAATTCGTGTTAACTATGTATGAACTGACGTTATCTAATGCAATCTTCCTGTAAATGTTACGCTATTTAATCTTATGAATAAATGAATTTACTTTCAACAAGCTAGCGATCGCTAAACTGTTTACTTTATCTCAAAACACATGGATGACGAGTCCTGTGTGCAGGATATATCAGACTCATATCATGATCATTTTTAAAAACATTCACCCAATAATTAAAAACAAAACATTTAATAACATTATAAATAAAATAAATATATTTACAGTGCAAGTGACCATACGTGTCTTGAAGCATCTGTCCCACAGAGGGCGAAAGCATGCCCGCGTGTGCATGTGCGACTGAGTGCTGTCTGATTGCGCATGTCCGGCTGAGATTGCATCACTCTGAATGCGCATGTGCGGCTGAGATTGCATCGGTCTGAGATTGCATTGTGTCTGCAGCCAGACCCTTCTCGAATAAACCGCCAACTTATCCAGCATATGTTTTACACAGCAAATGCCCTTCCAGCCACAACTCATAACAGGGAAACATATTATACAAAAACAGTTTGGTTTCAATGCCTAAAAATAAAAAAGTAATTGACCCTTAATAATACCTTAATAATTTCACCTAGTTAAGACTACCCCCTATTTAGGTGCAGTGAATTAAAAAAGGAACAATCAGTCAGGAGTAAGTCAGAGGAAGGGTTGAGATCTCATAACTTAACCCAGGATTCGGTGATGAACATAAAATCCAAGAAAAAAGATCAGAGAAAAAAGTTTTATTTACCAAAAAACGTGCATTTATCAAAGCCATCCTCTGCGGTGTTAAGATCGATAACGAAGACAATGAAGACGTTTTGGCCAGAGGACACTGATTGTTGAGGTTAATTCCAACGAGACAGGAGCGATAGCCCAATCTGTCACAGCCCATAGTAGAATTCAGATCTTGGAACGAAGGGTGGACAGGTTGGAGCCAGCAGAAGGCGGGGTAACCGGGAACTATCGGGCACCAGGCAAGTGGTCCACCATGAAGTAAAGCGACGAAGCGGCCCCTGCAACAACCATCCCATAGAAATGTTTTAAACTTTCGAGCAAAGCCTCCATGAATGCCGTGTGTTTAAGATAAAACGGCCAACGACATAGAAACTCCCAATGTAGTTAGGTACAGCATCAGTTTTGTTGTTGGAAGTGTTCGTAAAACATGTCTTGTTGAAGCTAACAGTCTTCAAAGTAATAACCATAACTTCCTCTTTTATATGGAGAAGAAAATTGCGGTCATAAGTTAAAATTATACAACTGATTAAAAACAATGAAAACAACAGTAAAACAGACGAGTGGTATACAATGTGCCAAACAGCCTGGTGCCATCTTGCTGGAAGAGATATTTCTAATAGATTTAATTAGCTGTACATTTCAAATAAACCTGAAGGACTAAATTAGCTTGATCAGGTGTGTTTAGTTAGGGTTAAAGCTAAACCTTTAAGAGCGGTGGCCCTCCAGGAACTGAGTTTGACACCTATGCTGTAAACCCTAAAAATTGTTGTGCGAAAATCCGAGTTGATCAGCAGCTTCTGAAATGTTCATCAACAACCATGCAATGTTTAAAGTCATTTAAATCATCTTTTTCCTCAATCTGACTCAGTTTGACCTTGAGGAAATTGTCTATACCTAAATGCAATGAGGTTCCGCCATGTGGCTTGGCTGATTAGATTATTTGCATTAACAAGTAGTTGAACATGTCATGAGGAAAGATGGCAGCTTTCAAATACTTCCAGTGGATCCTGCCAGGAAACAGAAGAGTAGAAATGCTACCTAATAGCTTTCTCCAGATATTATAGATCTCCTTAGATTCAAGCCTGTCACATAAATCAAAACACACCTAAACCATCAAACCTACACACACAGCAATATGCATATTTGTCAGGCAGAGCACGGCTAGTGTATTCGTTACAGATTTTAGTTGGTCTTTGGTCTCCATATGGGTCAGTTTGAGCTCATACTGAGGTGGGTGCTTGACCATGTTGACTGAACAGATGTCCACTGCTCACATTATTACAATGATGATCTGGAAACCTAGATGAACTTTGCAAACATTGCCTTGTTCCCTATTTAATTAAATTCGATGTGGAGGATGAACCACTCTAGTTATCCAGACTTTTGGATTAGGACTGTTAAATAATTTCACATAATTAATCTTAGCAAAATATTTTAATGGATTTAATGGTCTTATATAGATTTTTCTAAGAGTCCTAATCCAAGTACAATAAGCTTTTAAAATAAGTAGCTTTTTTCCAGTCAAAATGAATGAGGAAAGTTCACAGAGAACTTCTGACATCATTTACTCTCTATATGCTGTGCCAAACCTGTATGACTTATGCCTTGTTAAGATAATGTTTTAATTTACGGTAGTCACTGACTTCTTAACATCATACTTGGATTGTCCAAAAATATTTAACAAGTTGAGTAGATGCCAAATGACGATGGTTTCAACTGAAGAGGTAAAAAATGAAAAGAAAAGTTCACGTGTTAAGAAAATAAGTTATGAATAAAATATAGTTTCAATTATAATCATACCTGACAATGGAGATCGACAGGGTTGCATTTTGAAGCTTTAATTTTTTTTTTAAGTTTACTGCCGTTCTTTTACTACATAAAAAACAAAGGAAGAGCTGAGTGATATGACACAATGCATGCATGTGCATTAAGCACATACTCAGCAGTTTACGCATGTCTGTTGCCTCATTACATACATGCATTGCAAACAAATTTCACAATATAGATGTTAAATTAGCAAAAGATGCACTCAAACAGACCTTAAGTTTATTCAGAGTGGCGCTGACTAAATTTATAATCTGTATATCCTGCATTTTGCATTGTGGCATGCTATGAACAGATGAGGTGAATGTCTGCCTGTTATGTCACGTTTGTGGGTCTTTCTGTTTTTCTTGCATGTGTGTGTGTGTGTGTGTGTGGGTGTGTCTTGTTTGGGTTCTTCACCGCGTGGTGTGTATGTGTATGTGTGTTTACATTCATCAGCTGGGTGGTCACATGTTTTGTCGCCACTCTCAGCGCTCAGGTGTTTGTTATCAGTCACAACTGATGCGCATTCCGCGCGCTATATATGTTCAGTGTTTTGTAGTTAGCATTATCAGTTCGTTGTTGTTCACTCCTGTGTCTGCTTCTGTTAGACTCTCTCGCTCGATTTGGTGGAGGCTCTCTGAAATAACCTGTTTCTTATGGACTTTACGCAAGTTTCAGTCTCTTTGATGTTGTTACTACTGCCTGCTCTGAAGACTACATTATCTGTTAGAGACTTCACCTCAAATCCGTTTCTCTAATGAACTTTATCGTGGGTAAACTCGACGATTTCCTTAAGAGCAGCTCCTTAGCGCGACCTTCCCCTTCCCTCGATATCTGGTGAGATATCCATGAGAGACTGCTATACGACATTAGTTCACGGATAAACCGTCATCGCTGTTTGGCGTGTCGTATTCTGGTGTGAGCATCCTTGCCCTACACTATATCTGGTGAGATCTATACCAGTTGTGACTCTTTAAATAAATCTTCGTTTTCACTTGCATTTGGGTCTCCTGTGTATATCATTGTGACATGTTAAACATAAGTTAATTTACTCCTCCTGCCTCTCCTGTCTTCAAAATAAGAGTCCCACATATAGATTATGTTTTTATACAAGTTTAACTTGAGGTAAACTTTAAAGTATCATTGTTGTAATGTAACTAGGAACCTTGTGATCAATCAAACACACCCTACATACATTCATACATACATTATTGATCCCAAACAGTGTGTGTTTTGTTCTGCTTGACCTGGTTTTTACTGGAATTTTACACTCATAGGCTTTACATAAGAATGAGGAAAGAAAGGTGTTTGAGGCTCACTGTATGTCATTTCCAAGTGCTGAACTCTTTGTATTCAGCTGCGCCTACTTATAGCAAGATTTTCATTCTATGGTACTGTCACGGGTGTATATGAAACTCAGAAAGGATCTAAAATGCAAGTAAAATGTTGATTTGACACTGTCAGAATAAACCAAAACAGGGTGGGGAAAACGTGAAAAGACACAAGGGAAACTGGGCTATGGAAGGCAGGAAACAGACAGATGAACGGGGTCAAACAGCCACTCCTCACAGTCCTGAGCACAGACAGAAACACGTAAGCAAACACAATGAACTGACAAGGAAACATAGAAACGTAGCCCAGATATAGACAGCTCAGTCTCAGCTGGCTGGCTAATCAGAACAGCTGAGTACCGTCATGACACATGACATAACAAACCGGCAAAGGCAGATTAATGGTCGCATGAAAAACAGGCTTTAATTTGGAAACATGTAACACAGGATGTATTCTCCTGTATGCTGGATGAAATTTGAGACGGACTGCCACCAAACTAATGATCTTGATGACAGTGAATTTTGCAATAAATTTAGGTGCAAGTTTATTACATATGGAGCTCAAGGGGATTTTCTTGGTTGAAAGCCACACTTTTTGACCGATGACATAAACAGAAGGTTTAGACCGGTGGCGATCGGCTTTCGCCTTGGTGCGTGCACCCACTTGGAGGAGGGTCTGTATGGCCCTGTTCCAAGTGCGTCGGCACCTCTGGACAAAGGCGTGAGCAGAGGGAACTGCGATTTTGGATTCCAGACTGGGAAAAACTGGTGGCTGGTAACCTAAACTACACTGAAAACAGAGAGAGACCGGTGGCAGCCACTGGTAATGAATTGTGTGCATACTTCACCCATGGGAGCTGCTGACTCCAAGAGGCGGGATTCTGAAAAACCAAGCAATGTAACATACGCTCGAGATCTTGGTTGGCCTGCTCTGTTTGTCCATTACTCTGAGGATGAAAACCAGAAGAAAGACTTAAAGTTGCCCCCAATAAATGACAGAATTTTTTCTAAAATTTAGAGACAAACTGTGACCCCCTGTGTGCGAAAGACGTGATTAATGACAGCATCCGCTGTCTCTCTGGCTGAAGGTAATTTGGGCAGAGGAATAAAATGAGTAGCCTTCGAAAACCGGTCCACGGCGATCAAAACAGCCATATTGCCACCAGATGGCGGGAGACCTGTGACAAAATCTAGCAAAATGTGCGACCAGGGTCTCGCTGGCACTGACAAAGGCTGGAGGAGCCCAGCGGGAGGACGATTAGAAGTCTTAGAAACAGCACAAACAGAACAGGCCAAAAATAAAAAACACGTATATCCCGCGCCATAGCTGGCCACCAAAATCGATGTTTAACCAAAAATAAAGTACGACACCCCTGGATGACAAGCCACTTTGGAAGAGTGTCCGCATCGAATGACGTCAGACCGAATCTCCTTTGACACAAACAAGCGACTGGGTGGGCATCCGGGTGGGGGCGTTACCCCTTCCAAGGCTGTGACATCTCCCATGTCACAGCAGAAATACAAATCCTCTGGGGAATGATGGGTTCAAGGGACATATTGCGTACGGAAAAATCAAAAAGACGGGATAACGCATCGGGTTTGATGTTTCTGGAACCCGGTCGCTAAGAGATGGTAAAGTCGAACCATCCGAAAAATAATGTCCACTGAGCCTGCCTGGAGCTAAGTCGTTTGGCGGACTTGATGTATTCAAGGTTCTTATGATCGGTCCAAACGATAAAGGGAACCCCTGAACCCTCCAACCAATGATGCCACTCCTCCAAAGTTTGACAGCCAACAACTTCCTATTACCAATGTCGTAACTACGCTCTGCGGTAGATAATCGGTGTGAAAAAAATGCGCAAGGATGAATCCTGTTGTCCGAAGATGCATGCTGGGACAGGATAGCGCCCACCCCCACCTCCACCACAAACTGCCGGGAAAGATCAGGAGTTACCAGAATGGGAGCTGAAACAAAGCTGCCCTTTAATTTTGTGAATGCTGCTTGTGCAGCACTCGACCACCTGAAAGGAGTCTTGGAGGAGGTTAAGGACGTCAAAGGGGCGGCGAGCTGGCTTATATTGCAAATAAAACAGCGGTAAAAATTGGCAAAGCCCAGAAATCTCTGCAGGACCTTATGAGACTCTGAAATTGTCCAATTTACCACAGCCTGGTTCTTCTCTGGATCCATGCGCACCCCCTCGACTGACACAATGTGTCCTAGAAAGGGAACAGACTGTGCATGGAACACGCATTTCTCCGCCTTGACAAAAAGCCCATTCTCTAGCAGCCTCTGAAGCACTCACCTGACGTGTTGCACATTTTCCTGGAGAGAACGTAAAAAAATCTGAATGTCATTCAGGTGGACGTAAATAACCTGATCTATCATATCTCGCAACACATCATTAACGAGTGCTTGGAAAACTGCGGGGGCGTTGGAAAGCCCAAAGGGAAACGCTGGTCGAACGCTGAAGACATCAACGGCAAAGGATAGGCCCTCGATAATCTATGCAAGGTCGAAAAGACCCATCTTTCTTTTTCACAAAAAAACTCCGCCCCCGCCGGTGAAGAAGAAGGGCAGATGATCTTGGCTGTTAGAGAATCAGAAATATATTTCTCCATGCCCTCTCTATCGAGAACAGAAAGAGAGTATAACTTGCCTTTAGGCAGAGATGTACCTGGCAGTAAGTCTATAGCACAATCATAGGGACGATGAGGAGGAAGAGAAGCAGCCCGAGACTTACTGAACACTCTCTTCAGGTCGAGGTACTCACTGGGCATGTTTGACAGGTCCATGCGCTCCTCTTGAAACACAGAACAAGACACAGCAGAATGAGCAGACGAAAGACAAGACTCATGACAGTTCTCACTCCACAAAAATATCGTGCTAAGACCCCAATTAATATGAGGCTTATGGAAAACCAACCAAGGATGACCTAAAACCACCAGTGTGTTAGAACAGTCTGCTAACAAAAATAATATATGTTCAACATGATTTCCAGATGTAATGAGTTTTATGGGTTTAGTGGAGTAAGTGATGGTGAGAAGAGAAAGCCGGCTAAGGGCGCGTACTGCAATGGGTTGGGAAAGAGCAATAACCGGAAGTTTAAAACTGAAAGCAAAACTAGAGTCAATGAAATTCCCTTCTGCCCCGGAATCAATAAGGGCATGGGTGTTCTGGGTTCCGGAACTTCATGACAAGGTAACGGACAGTAAGGTAGCCGCCGCAGAGGGTTTATCTAGATTGGTTTCACCCATCAGTAACCTCTTACCTACTAATGGGTGTTGTCTTTTACCGGGCAAGAAGCCACGCGATGTCCCGTGCCACCACAGTAATAACAAGAGTCCCTCGTTTCTCCGTCGGCGCTTCTCCTGCACGGACTAGCGAGATCTGTCCACCTGCATAGGTTCCGAGTCAACATCTGCTTCCGCCGCCATAGCTAAAGCAAGAAGGTCAGAAACTGTATCCGAAAACCTTCTTTGCTGTGTGCGGTTCGCTCTGCAAAGTAGTCTGGTGTCCACCCAAATAGCCAGAGCCTTAGGAAGGTCCAGTGTATACATTTCATCCTGAAGACTAACCGACAATCCATGCAGGAACATGTCCCACTGGGCCTTCGTGTTCCAGCCGCGTTCAGCAGCCAAAGTCCGGAACTTGATAGAGTAATCCCCTATGCTCCGATACCCCTGACAGAGCTATGCGAGGATACATGCGGCCTCTCTCCCGGAAGCAGCCCGATCAAACACCTTCTTGAGTTCCCTAGAGAACAGCTCAAAAGTGGAACAGCAAGGCAGCTTTTGTTCCTAAGCTGTAGTCCCCCACAGAGCTGCCCTCCCAGAAAGGAGCGTAATAACAAAGGCGACCTTCGACTGTTCTGTGGAGAATAATGATGGTTGCAGCGTTATATAAAGGGAACATTTAGATAAGAAGGACCGACATAAGTGAGGCTCTCCAGCATAACAGGTCGGCGGAGGAAGGCGAGGCTCAACAGAGTGGCTAGCAACCACCGGTGCTGGTAACACTTCTGGAGCTGGTGCTGCTTCACCTTGCACTACTCCAGTAGCCAGCTGTTGAACCTAGGTGGTGAGCAAGGAAACCTGGCCGACCAAAGTCTGAATGGCCTGAGCGGTGGTAGCCAATGCCTCATCCTGCCGATCAATCCTGGCGCCTCTGAATGTGATGAATTCGGAGATCTGTGAGATACTCGCTGGATCCATAATACGGTCAGTTCGTTTTGTCACGGGTGTATATGATACTCAGAAAGGATCCAAAATGCAAGCAAAATGTTTATTTGACACTGTCAGAATAAACCAAAACAGGGTGGGGAAAACGTGAAAAGACACAAGGGAAACTGGGCTATGGAAGGCAGGAAACAGACAGACGAACGGGGTCCAACAGCCACTCCTCACAGTTCTGAGCACAGACAGAAACATGTAAGCAAACACAACGAACTGACAAGGAAACATAGAAACGTAGCCCAGATATAGATACGGTAATAAGTCTCAGCTGGCTGGCTAATCAGAACAGCTGAGTACCGTCATGACACGTGACATAACAAATACTCGTGACTATAACAAATACACGTGGACGACCAAAACAAAACAAACTCACATGACAAAACACACTCCGGATGACGCACAAACCTGCAACCGTGACAGGGACCTTTAAAACAGTTAAAAACAAATGAAAATGGCATTTCCTGGAATTAATAAATTAGGTTTGGCATTAAAAGACTTGCATTACCTTGTTATACTTTCTCAACATACCTGCATGCATAAAAAAACTGGTTCTCTTTAAGATGACATTTTGCACAGATCAGCATCAATGGAATCTGCTTAGGACTTTGCCAAGCATTTCCTTAATAAAAGCAGTAATGCAGCCGAATAAAACCAGAAGTATTCATAATATTTTAAGGAATGTATCATCTTACATCTTAAGAACAGGGATAAAGGACAGCCGACACTGTAAATGGAGCCTGGGGTTAAATACCTTGCTCAGTGACAAAACTGACTGCTTGAAGGATTTGAACTTGCCTTTCAGTTGTAAATCCACACCCAAAATCAGGCATATTTTAGCACAAAGTCCATCAGATTTTTCATAACTACACCCTCTTAGTTTAACTATAGCAAAGAAAACTAATAATATTGATAATCATATTATAATTATTATTCAAACATGATGACTACTGTACTATATTATCTTTAAAATTCATTTGACTCACAGCTTAGTATGACACAATAAGTTTACAGTTAAATAGAGTAAAATTATTTCAATTTACAGATCTGCCAAAAATAAATAAATTAATTAATTAAAAATAATAATAATTCAGTACATTTGTGTGTAAATAAAAAGCTAGAGGTTTTTACTTGTCAGAAGTAAAATCTGTAAAAAAAAGCATTCTCTGAATCACTCTGCCCTCTTCTGCACAATATAGTCATTGCATTTCTGAATTTAACATGCTAATGTGATTGTGTATGTATTTTAATAGACTATACTGTTTTCATTGACTTTAATGAAGAGTACTTTTTTAAATTAGTGTGTGATATAGGTCACACTTTATTTAGATGGTTTATTTGTTGTATTTAAGTTACATTGCATGTACATGCCACTAATTGTCACTAGATTAAAAGTAGAATGTTAGGTTGGAGTTGGGGTTAGTGCAAGTTGACATGTACTTGCAAAGTTTCTTGTAGTCATTTAAATGTCTGTTGAAGGAGCAGTATCAACAGATATTAATGGACCATCAAAATATTATTGTTACCATGATATAAGCTACCAATATACCTTTTAAGTAACACTCCACTTTTTTTGGAAATAAATCATTTTTACAAGTCCCATAGAGTTAAACAGTTGAGTTTTACCTTTTTTTTTATCTATTCAGTCAGTCTCCGAGTTTGGATTGGGCACCTTTAGCTTAGCACAGACAATTGAATCATATTAGACAAAAA
>CAIGQZ010032745.1:4009936-4037150 GCA_903798205.1 Danio tinwini
CCCCCCCCCGCCTCTGACTGGAAGGCGGGGAGAGGGAGAACGAGTACACCTGATTTGGCTGGTGGAACCAAGAGCTGTTGGTGCCCCAGAATAGAAATGTGTTTAGGTCAGCGATTCCACCACCTGCAAGAGGGCGGTGGAGACTCTGATCGGCTGACCGAACACTCACCTAGGAGGGCAGGGATTTTTCGTGCAGTGGTGCGGTGGCAGCGACCAGGCTGGCTTTGGAAATCAGTCTACCCTCTTTCGCCTGCTTGGTTCTGACCTCTTGCACGACCACGCTCCGGCGTATACCGCGGATGAGAGCTCTGAGCTCCCTGCGAATTAGCACCAGGGCAGTGCTGGTGAGACGGCAGGACTCGGGCGGGGTCTCCGATAGGTAATCTAGGAACTGGGCCACGTGCTTCAAATAGTGCTGCCTGGTGGGCTCAGCCATGCGCGTTTGGCTCAGCAGAGCAGCCCAAGCTCGGATCAGCGCTGGCTGGTTGAGAAACAGAAAGCTCTCTGGGTCTGACTTGCCTTTAGCCATGAAGCCAAGGAAGGCCTTGATCCTGGTCACTTTCGAGGCGACGTTGTTACGGAGACAAGCCGTAGGGTCGCTGCCCAATTGGAAACCCTCAAACTCTCCAACGAGTAGGTCTGCGGAACGGGGACGAAATTCAAAAGTCAGCCGCAAGGATACACCACCATCACCATCACCACCCTTCTGAACCCATACTCAACTGAGGGCTGGAACATGGTCTGGATACGGATACTTCTGTGGGTCGTAGACTTCCAGGGGGCCGGGGGCGTAGGACGTACGGCCGCCCCTCGGCTGGACTCCGCATCGGGGGACGGTGTCGGTGGAGAAGATTTTGTTCTTGTCCTTCTTGGCCTTCTCCTTTCTCCCCTCCGCGGCCTTTCCCGGCGAGACTCCCGTGTGAATTCGCCCAGGGTGGACCTTACCCTTTCGACCTGCTTTCTGAGGTTCGAGAGCTGGGACTGGATGCGCTGCGTAGCGAGTCTGCAGCGGGGGTCGGCGCACGGACGCCTGGTTTGTGGGTCGCTGGTGTCGCCGTCCTCCTCCTCCGACGACGCTAGCCTCGACACAACGGGAACCGGCGGGTGGGTGGCCTGCAACCACCGCAGTTCTTGGGTTACCTTGCAGGGTTTAGCTTTCCACATAGCCTCTTTCCGGCCCGAGGCAGAGAGCTCCGTGTGCCGTTTAAGGTGCCTATCTAGCCAGGCCGGCGTGCTCCGACAGCCGGGCAATGGACACGGCGTCTTGCGGGTGTCCACACGCCCAGCAGCTAGCGACAGCAACAGCATCTTCTCGTCCGAGTTGGGCACTTTGTGAACCGCCGAAAGGTGCGGCGAGAGCCGGCTGTAGAAGTTGAGGCAGAGCGCACATTTAGCCATGACCGTTCCTAGACAAACGCGGCGGGGGGAAGAGACCCGCACGCTGCGTGGAGCCGTTTAAATGGAGGTTAACCTCTTCCGCGTCATGACGCTGGTGCACCTCTTAAAGTGACAGACACCCCCCACCAGCAGGGGTGTGGACCGATGCCTTCGAATCCTTAGGTTCAAACCAGGCTTGTAATTGCCCATTTCAGGGGCTGTTACGACATGTTGTCTTTCGGGTAGCTTCACTCTGTCGGCCGTGGGAGGCTTTTGCACGGCTCTCTACCCTTTTTCAAAGGGATCATCACAGTGGTATATGAGCCCCATGGAACACCCACCAATTTTGGGGCAGCCTGACTGCGTCAGCCAGTCGGCTTTCTCTTTCAACAAAGGAACCCAACATGGAGAGGCATAGAACGGGAACCAACACAGATATGGAGGCCGGAGCCAGCCTAGACCCGTAGCCTGCACCACCAGCCCTGGCGTTTCACCCAGCCGGAGACTCTGACACGAGGCAGCAGGAATAAACCCAGAAGGTGGGGGGGCTTGCGTACGGGCAAGACGGACGGACGGACGGATGGGCGGACGGAGCACACACCAGGGATGGGAGCCGGCGCCACACCTTAACCCACAACTGCCCCTGGGAAAGAGTTTTACATCGCCCTCAACCCCTGCTGGAAAACCGAGCCCACCACAATTCATCCCCAGCACCCCCCACCCCGGGTGAGGGAGGGGGCCGGGGGTAGAGAGCCGAGGGCTGACAACCAGCATAGGGGAGATAAAACCCAGAGGTCGGGAGGGCGGGCGAGGTGGGCAGAGCGGCAGACACGCTAGGTCAAAACCAGACGGGCCATTTTGGTCTCCCCACAGAGCGATGCGGGAAGGGGGGCGAGGGTTGTGTGCGGGGAACCCCCCCCTCAAACTCCCCTGAAAGCACGCGGCCAAGGCTGGGGAAGGAATCAACCACACCCATAGGGGCCGAACCCCCCTCGACACACCCTATTACAGGGCAGGGCAGGGTGGGGGCCTGGGTGGGTGCCTTCCCATTGGGCCCACTATGATTTCCTATCGGTCAGACACGACGGTCGGTCCACGCGCCAAGGTCACCAGAGCCTAAGTGTGGAAAATTTCATGTTTCCCGAAAACCCGACGGGAGGTCAGAGAAAACTGGGGGTGCGCACGTACCACCAGGCGCGGGACGTCCCAACAGATAAGCCGGGAAAGGTGGTCTTTTGTCGGGCAAGACCTGGTGGTCTAAACCGCGCCGGCGGTGAGGGTAGCCAATCGTTAAAGAGACCGACTGTACTTGGACCTCAAATCACGACGCTCGCACCAAAAACCAAATACCCCATAGCCTCACCCTCTCTGCCTGGGAATGGTGGTCCTTTCCTGGGCTTGAGGGGGCCCCCCCCCATAGCCTCCCTCTGCCTGGGCATGGTGGTCCTTTCCTGGGCTTGAGAGGGGCCCCCATAGCCTCCCTCTGCCTGGGAATCGTGGTCCTATCCTGGGCTTGAGGGGGGCCCCCCATAGCCTCCCTCTGCCTGGGAATCGTGGTCCTATCCTGGGCTTGAGGGGGGCCCCTTATAGCCTCCCTCTGCCTGGCAATCGTGGTCCTATCCTGGGCTTGAGGGGGGCCCCTTATAGCCTCCCTCTGCCTGGCAATCGTGGTCCTATCCTGGGCTTGAGGGGGGCCCCCCATAGCCTCCCTCTGCCTGGGAATCGTGGTCCTATCTTGGGCATGAGGGGGGGCCCCCAGAGCCTCCCTCTGCCTGGCAATCGTGGTCCTTTCCTGTGCTTGAGGGGGGCCCCCCAGAGCCTCCCTCTGCCTGGCAAGCGTGGTCCTATCCTGGGCATCAGGGGACCCCAGACCCTCACCCTCTCTGCCCGGGGATCGTGGCCCTTTCCCGGGGTAACCTCCGGCTCAGAAGGGGCCTGGGACTGACAACTGAGCACCAGCAGTGCCCGGGCACCCCACACTTAAGCCCGGAAACATTGACTAAGTTAATTGCATGTGCCAGGCATGCATACCATTGGTGACCCATTCAAGGTAGCTGGGGTGCACCAACGGCGCGTAGTTCTGGCAAAAGTTGATTTGAGAGTTCCCTATTTCCCCTGCACTTGGTGTGCTAGGGGGTGGCGGGGGTCAGGCGCTCTCTACCTGGCCAGCTTAGCTGGCTGGACCCCTTAGCCTGTGGGTCTAAAGATCCCACGTGTGCCCAACATCCTGCGGCAGACAGACGCACTTTATTCGGGTATAGACCTTGCCCGAAGACCCCTTGGCTTGGACCTTTAAAAGCCATACGCTCGCGGGGGTCGGGCGCTCTTTCCCAGGCCAGCTTAGCTGGCTGGACCCCCCTAGCCTGTGGGTCTAAAGACCCCACGCTCGCCCATCATCCTGCGGCAGACAGACGCACTTTACTTGGGCATGCACCCTACCCGAAGACCCCTTGGCTTGGGCCTTTAAAAGCCAGACGCTCGCGGGGGTCGGGCGCTCTTTCCCTGGCCTACTTAGCTGGCTGGACCCCCTTAGCCTGTGGGTCTAAAGACCCCACGAGCGCCCAACATCCAGCTGGAGACAGACGCACTTTACTTGGACATGCACCCTGCCTGAAGACCCCTGGTCCGTCGAAACGCTAAGCCGCCAAAACCTAAGTCCACTTTTTTTAGTGTTCCTTGAAAACCCTATGGCAGGTCAGAGCCAATTTGGGGTCCAGCGCGGGACCTAAGCCGGGAAAGGTGGTCTATTGTCGGGCATGGCCTAGCGTGCTTGATCCTATCTAAGGCGCTAAGGCGGTGTGACAGTCCCAGCCGCCTAGACTGACCGTAATGTCAGATGAAGTTTAATCCCGCCGCTTAGACTTACCGTAACGTCAGGTGAACTTTGACCCCGCCTCTTAGACTGACCGTAACGTCAGGTGAAGTTAGCGCCAAAACTTGTTCCATCCATTTTGACTTCCTTCAAAGAAACATTTTGAAAAAGAAAAGCTAAAATTTCACTAAGGATAGTCCCTTAATAACCACTGCTAAATATTACTCAGCATATTTTAAATTCAAATAACCCAATGACTGGGTCTGTCAGAAATGTCTGCTGGGAGTGAAATAGCTTTTTACAGCACATCTGGTAAAATATTACTGTTGTTTTTCAGTTCATTCATACAGAAGATTAGCCTCAACACTCACACAGTGCTTTACAGTCAACTTCTGTATGATTTATTTATAAATGAATAAAAAAAATGCTCACTCCATGGAGCTTGCAACCTACGCTAGGGATGACGTGCAATTCTTAGGGGGATATTTCCACCCCTACTCCTAACACTCTGTTTCAGGAGCCAAAGAGAAGGCAAAGGAGGTGGGGGTAGGCAAAGGGAAAGTGGTATAAAATAGAATAGAGATTGGGCCTGAACCTTATCAATTTTGGATTTCCGTGGTATTTCGGAATAATTTTCCAAAAATAGTTTACATAAAAAAAACATAATATTTTAAATTGCGTAACATTCCAGCATGTCAGGCAGGGATTAGAGTAGTGGTAAAATGATGGTGTAGTTATAATTAAAAGTTTAATCAAAACTGATTCAGTACAGTTTAATACAACTGTCACTGTTGAAGGAAGTTCCACTAAAGAGCAACTCCGCCAGCTCTGACCAAGCAAGCCAGAGGGACAGTGGACAGAACCAAAACTCCGCCGGTTGATGGAAGTAAATAACAAACATTAAAGAAATCAGGCTCAGCCAGAGATCAATTCTCTGGCCAAACATAAAGGGTAGAGCTGTGGTCTAAAAGACTCTGGAAGGCTTGAGAACGATGAGTGTCCGTCATGGAGAAAGTGCAGGTTTGAGTCGGTCTACGGCAGGTGTTCAGAATAGCCCATGGAATCAATGCATTGACTTGTCTGTCACTGTCATGCACTTGCCTCATCCATGATCACCACAGCATCTACTCTGGATACATTAGACATTGACAGCATACAGTATGTCAGTAATAGCATATGTCACATATATAGCATTTATTACAGTCTCTGTAAAAAGAGAAAAAATATATTTTTTAAATAAAAAAGTCAAATTAAAAACAATTACTCTATAATAATGTAGAACAATTTAAATGTATTATTTTAGCATTAATATTATTTTTATTCAGTACTCCCTGACATGTAGGTAGAAGAATGAAATACAAAATAATTTAACAAAATTAATTTAAAAGGTGATGATGTATAGAATATATGAACTCATTGACCTTGCCTGTGAGGGTCCAACTTGTCCTTTGAGGATTCAATGGCAGATTTCTCTGTGAGTGTGTATCTTGCCGGAGTTGTTAGGGCAAAAAGAGAAACTCGTGGCTTTTTACCCTTTTATACATTTTGGGACAGTAACATCAGAATCAGCCAGAGAAATCAGGAACAAATGAGAAATAAGCTAAATTATTATAAAATGTTTTACACAACATAAAAAGCAATCACTATGCAACTAAAGCTTTTTAAGTGGTCAGGATTACACAAAAAGCGGCAAAAATAAACTGTTTAAAAATATTTTTATACAGTAATTCTTCAATTTTTCTTCAGCTAAAATATGACTTATCTAGTAAAATAAAGAAATAAATACAGGTTTGTAACAAAATGTGAATAAAACAAATATCAGATATTTGTACACATATTTACAAATACACATTCATTTAAAAAAAAAAAGATATAGAATTGTCAGAATGAAATGGATAAATGTTTAAATTGTTTGAACTTATTAATTGGGTAATGCACCTTAAAATTATCATTTTGTTATTTACTCACCCTTACATTACAAACCTGTATATAAAGGAACAAATAGACGTGTTATAACATTAACGTTACTTACACATTCAATCTGTTGGAAACATTATTGTTATACAATTTAATTAAAGGTGACATAGAAATGTAAAAAAAAAAAAGTGATTGAGGTGAATACCACACATTCACAAACGTGTTTTGCATTTCACTTCATCTGTGCTGTCCTGTACAAATTCCCCACTTTTTAATGTATTTGCAATGACTTTTATCTATTACACTCACCTAAATACTTAAGTTCACATTTGGTATCAATCCTACGGAAGCCCTGAACCGCAAGGTGAAAAAAAAAAGCAATCGTGGTGGTGAAAAAAAGAAAAAAAAGAAAACTTATCTCGTTATAACGACATAATATCTCGTTATAACTACATAATTAAGTCGTTCTTTTGACATAATATCTTGTTTTAACGACATAATGTCTTGTTATAACAACATAATATCTCGTTATAACAACATAATTAAGTTATTTCGACATAATTAAGTTATTTCGACATAATTAAGTCGTTATTTCGACATAATTAAGTCGTCATTTCTATATGAGCCACAAGAATAAGACTAGGAACAGGTCAATGTGCATGCTTTAAGTACAATCTTTAAGGTTTCAAAATTATAGAGCGCAATATAGTAATTTACCAGGCATATTCTTTCATATAGGCACTGATGTGTTCACTTGTTGTTCCAGAATAATCTTTTGACATCAAATGTAACTCATAAATAGCTGTAAAAGGTTGTAAAACACTGTAGGCGTTTATTAGCCTAGTTTTTGCAAGACATGATATTCTATCATTTATTTATTTAACATAGTTTTGTAACGTTTTAACTGCCTATATTGCATCTTCATTTATCAAATTTGATTTATATTTTAGTATTTTTTTTGGTGGTAAGACTGTTTAGAGAACATGCTGTTTCTACATCTATTCACCTCCAAAATTGATTACGTTTGTCCTGCGCTGCATCATGTCAGACTCTTAACTTTTAAGGGTGGGCCAAGCGACATTCCAGTCACCGAAGTGTTACATTAAATTAGTTGTTATTTTGTTATTAGTTGTTATTTTAGTTGTTATTTTCCATGACATTTATAACTAGGTTGGCAAGAATGCATTTAAACATTAGGCTTTGGAGAGCGAGAACAGATGAACCAAGACTAGGCTGTCTATAGGCAGATAATTTTTATTTTATTTTATTCGAAGTTTTAGTGCAAAAAACAATAAAATACAATAGGACTAAAATAAAAGCTGCTAGATGGTACAGCACTTTGCCCACAATTATAACTTGGAATTGGTTTAAATTAGAATGCGCATGTCATTGATTCAATAATAATAATAATAATTTGTTGTTGTTGTTGTAAATATTAATATAATAAAAATGTAGGTGTTTAATTTTCTGTGTAGATTGCAGTAGCAGAACAGAACAACATTGCTTCAAGTGTTTAAGATTTATTAGTCCATAATTAAACTCCTCGTTAGCTTGGCTTTCACCATGCTGCGCTTATTTCATTATTTGTTCACTAATAGGCTATTTGAGTTGTTGTCGCTTGGTTTACTCTTTTAAAGTGCCTACTGCAGAATTGGTTAGAACCAGGACCGCGTTTCCGAAAACAATCGTAAGGTCGCAAATTCCATCGTTTTAAACATAATTCTTTGATTTGGCGTTTCCCAAATCTGTCGCACACTTGAAGGCTTGCAGTTACACCTCTAGAGCTGTGTTTAGTTCCTGGCTGTGTTCTATTTCTAGTTAGGTTATCCCCTTAAGCCCTATTCATTTAGAACGTTTCACAGTTAAACGGTATAAAAAAAATGTAACATTAAAGTCATCTCTATGTGGTGTAATTCGCTTACTGTTCAGTTTGAGCAATCTTCATGTTGACAATTGCGTTCCCTTGCAGTACACTTTGAAATCCTTGTTACGTTTCTAAACTTGTGAAAACTAAAATATATATAGCATACGCTAATGGTTTTAATTTACAGATTATTTATTAAGAATTATATCTGTACTGTAGGCCCTATATGATATGGCCTGTTGGAGCATTTCTGCAGTGGATTGAATGGCAAATTGTCCTTTAAAAAGTAAAATGAAAATAAAATAAAAACAAATAAACAATATCCTACTTAATAATATTAATAATAATAAAAAATAATAATAATAATTAGAAGAAGTTCTTACTTGTTTAGAGCCTCATTATGGACGCTTTACGTTAACATGTTTCTAATTATGGATCTGCGACAAAGCAACCACGGTTTTAGAAGGCCACTACATCGTTCTTTTTTCCAAACGATGCATTGTATGACAGTTCAGCTGCGAGTTACGTCATTGTTTGGGAGCACGCCCAGCGGTGATCTCAGCGACGACGAGAAACCATCCGACCTAATTAACGCAGCTTCTTTTTTCCAGAATATCCATCAAAATATTTGGAGACGGAAAAAGAATCATTATTCGATTAAATGAATAATGAAGTGATGAAGTGATTATAGGCCTACAGATTGCAGATTTTAATATTAAATAGTAGCCTAAACAAAAGCTTGACAACAAAGATCATAACAAAAATTTACATCTTTTTGAAGTTGAAATAAGTGGTGTACGGCTGTACACTGTGCATACCTACCATGAGAGCAGGTTCATTTAGGCTATTTATTCACTTATGTATTACTTTGCATTACTGCCTAAGTTACTGACTTAATGTGGCAATAATCTTTTTTTTATAGTAATAATAATATGCAGTTTCGCTATTACTGATTTTATCAATAATACCGTTTATTGCCGCAGACGGATCATGGCTTCAGCTCCAAATGAGTAGATAAGGCCTAAATTATATTTTATTCTCCTTATTTCTTTCCGTTTTATTTCAAATAATATAAATGTTTAAAGTTTTAGGTAAAGACATCAAACTATGCCCACACATCAAAGCTAATAAGTCACTATTCATATAACCGGTATAAATATAGGGAAATCAGCATAACCGAGTCATCACGCTTCATTACCCAACTAATATCAGTGTTAGGAAAAAAGTTAAATGTTACAATCTAATGTCATTTAAAAAAAATAGTAGCTAAATGTGTTTTTAAGGCATTAGCCTAGTAGAAACAGAGAGTGTGAGAGGTTGATCCGCGGCAAATCCACTCACTCACGCACTATATAGCCAACCTGTTTCATTAATATCCCTGTAAACTTGACTTCGCATTCTGATCTTTAAACTCAAAAGTCCTTGCTTGACTGCTGCTGCATAATGGGATGTTTCTTTTCACAACTGTTAAAGTGCGCTTTAGCGATTTAAAAATAAAAAGCAAACATTTAAAAGGGTACTGTGTTTTGTACACATTATAGCTTTTAATAATATTAATGATAATGAATATAATATAATTTATTATAGCGTAGACTACCTTAAAACTAAATATTTTTATTAGTCTATTAATCTCGAACTGAAAAACTAATGTGAAAATGACAGGCGGTTGCGTCTGCTAAAATTAATTTAACGAAGGATTTCTTTAGCTTTTTGTTCCTTTTAGAGCTGAAGAAAGTTGTATTTAAAGAATTAGTTAACCAAAACATGACTTGAACTAGGCTTCTCAGCTTCATGTCACGCACTAGTCCAGTTTCCTGAATGATCCACTAGTCCAGTGAGTTTAAAGTGCGCCTCCGCCGCTGCGTGCGCGTTTTAAAGGCTACTGGCGTGTTAATAATTAATTTGTTTTAAAAGTATATAATTTTACAATAAAAATATACAAATTATATTTTTGTTTGAGGCTGTCCACTAACTGCGCGTGGATGATTTTCGGTTAGTGGAAATTAAGGATTTAATCAGGTCATAATTTTAAAGATTGCGTCTTGAGCAGGGGTGCTCAACCCTGTTCCTGGCGATTGACCTTCCTGCAGTTTTCAGTTGCAGCCCTTATCAAACACACCTGCCTGTAATTATCAAGTGCTCCTCACGTTCTAAATAATTGGTTCAGGTGTGTTTGATCAGGGTTGGAGCTGAAATCAGCTGGAAAGTCGATCACCAGGAACAGGATTGAGCACCCCTGGTCTTGAGCGTCTGATTTTTCCCTGGTGCTGATGTGCTTTTATTACATTTAGGTTTCAAAGAAATATTAATATTAAAAAGAAAACAAATTATGTTGTAAGTAATGAATGCCCTTAAATAATGTAGCCTTTGACAATAAACATCACTGTTTCTTGAGATGGGGGCAAGGGGGGCGGGGCGTGCTGGATTTTTGCGGACCTTGGAATAAAATCCTACAGGTGCCCCTGTTGTAGCCCATTTTGTACCTAATATTATTTTGTTCATTTGACACAGTTCACATTTAAGCACAGAGGTCTTGTTTTAGTGTTTTCATTTTGACACAATTATGAAAAAAAATTATCTAACATTCATGTAGGGGATGAACGGCACGAAAAAAACTATGGAATTGCTCTTCAGTGTTTGGACTCTCAGTAGTGATTATTAAACCACACTGAACTGAGCTAAACTGAACTGAACTTAAACACTGAAAACTGAACTGACACTGTTTCAATTCACTATAAACTTCCATGTGAAACTGCTTTGACACAATCTACATTGTATAAGCGCTTTACAAATAAAGATGAATTGAATTGAAATTCTGTTCATTTGTTTTCTTTGATTAGACTTGCAGCATTTGTAAAAGTATTTAACAACACCCTTAAGGGGTCTTCATTTATCACATTTGGTTAATTTTTTGTTATTTTTTTATATTGGTAAGATTGTTAAGAGAGCATTCTGTTTCTACAATTATTCGCCTCCAAATTTGATTACGTCTCTCCGCTCCATCATGCCAAGCGACATTCCAGTCACCGAAGTGAAGTGAACATTAAATTAGTTGTTTTACAATTAAAATAACTTGTTTTCATCATTCTATTATTTTATTTATTAGGTTATGAGCTTACTGAACAAGTTGGCTAGAATAAGTTGGCTAGAATAATCTATTAAACAATAGGATAATATAAGACCAAGATGGCGGCGCGTACACATCGCGAGGCTCGGCGTCTCTCCAGTTTCTGCAATTTTGCAGTATTTTTCCTGCTCATTTCGGGTCTGTTCGTGCAGAACAGTAATGCCTTTACATCATACACCCAACAGGAGATCTTGGATATTGGTTTGTGCATTTCGGACAGTTTTATCAGCAATCTACGACTCATCCCAGAGGTTGCCCAGACACCCAAGGCTGAGCGCTCTGCCCGGCCGGGCGGAAGTGCTCGAAGGCGACGGTGTGATCGTAAACAAAGGCGGGGGAAGCGTGGCGGGCTAAGAGCTAAGCTAAGAGCTAAGCTAAAGCTAACACCACACCGGCTCTCTTTACCCAGCATCTTCCTCACCAATGTACGGTCCCTGGTGAACAAAATGGATGAGATTCGACTGTGCATCAAATTCCAAATTCCATCAAAACATTTTCTGTCACACACAGGGAAACAAGACTTTGGACCATGTATACACAAACATGGCTGAAGCCTACGCTGTGACCCCCCTCCCCCACCTGGGTCAATCAGATCACCTTTCTTTGTTCCTCACTCCCAAATACTCACCCCTCGTCAACCGTGTGAAGCCATCAGTGAGGACCATCAAAGTGTGGCCAGCGGGGGTAGACTCCACACTCCAGGACAGGTTTCAACACACAGACTGGAGTATGTTTGCTTCCAAGGCCACATGTGGCTCTCACACAGACATTAACAGCTACACTTCCTCTGTTCTGGAATATATTAACACCACCATTGACAGGGTTACAACCCAGAAACAGATCACCACATACCCAAATCAAAAGCCATGGATGAACAAGGAGGTGTTTCTCCTGCTGAAGGCACGCAACACTGCCTTCAGATCAGGGGATGCACAGGCCTACAGCACTTCCAGGGCTAATTTGAAGAGGGGCATCAAAAAGGCCAAGCACTGTTACAAGCTAAAGCTAGAGGAGCACTTTTCCAACTCTGATCCTCTGTGCATGTGGCAGGGCATACAGGCCATCAGCAACTACAAACCCAGCCATACCACACCCACAGCCACAAATGTCTCCTTCCTGAACAAGCTTAATGACTTTTATGCCTGCTTTGAAAGAGACAATAATGAACCCTACACCAGAATCACTTCCTCAACCGACCACTCACCCATTACACTCACCTCCTCAGAAGTCTACACCGCACTGAGTCGGATCAATGTGCGTAAGGCTGCTGGACCAGACGGTATTTATAATCGTGGGTAAAGTGCTGTACCATCTGGCAGTTTTTCCAAATTTTTGTCCTATTGTATTTTATTGTTTTTGCACTGAAACTTCGAATAAAAAAACAAACATTTATCTGCCTATGGATACAGTCTTGGTTCCCCTGTTAACGCTCTCCAAAGCCTAATGTTTAAATCCATTCTAGCCAAGTTATAAACGTCTTTAATTGGAAAATAACAACTAATTTAATGTAACACTTTGGTGACTGGAATGTCGCTTGGCCCACCCTTAAAAGTTAGATATCGGACATGATGCAGCGCAGGACAAACGTAATCAGTTTTGGAGGCGAATAGATGTAGAACCGGGGTGTTCTCTTAACAGCACCAACACCAACAAAAAATACTAAAATATAAACCAAATTTGATAAATGAAGATGCAATATAGACAGTTAAAACGTTACAAAACTATGTTAAATAAATAAATGATAGAATATCATGTCTTGCAAAAACTAGGCTAATAAACGCCTACAGTGTTTTACAACCTTTTGCAGCTATTTATGAGTTCAATTTGATGTCAAAAGATTATTCTGGAACAACAAGTGAACACATCAGTGCCTATATGAAAGAATATGCCTGGTAAACTACCATATTGCGCTCTATAATTTCGAAGCCCTAAAGATTTTACTTAAAGCATGCACATTGACCTGTTCCTCTTATTCTGCCATCTTGTGGCTCATATAGAAATAACGACTTAATTATGTCGAAATAATGATTTAATTATGTCGTTTTAACGAGATATTATGTCGTTATACTGAGATATTATGTCGTTATAATGAGATATTATGTCGAAATAACGACATAATTATGTCATTATAACGAGATTTTATGTCATTATAACGAGACATTATGTCGTTATAACAAGATAAGTTTTCTTTTTTTTTTTCTCACCACCACGATTGCTGTTTTTTTTTTTCACCTTGCGGTTTAGGGCTTCCGTACAATCCAGCATAAGCTGGACACGTTTCACTCCATACTTTAAAGACAGCGTCCTCTCTGGTCTCCAGCACTGACACTCAAATTGAGTCTGCAACACACACCATATTAGAGATGATTGATCCTATACATTCCTTTTTTAACCCCCAAAACAAACCCTCAAGTACAATATTAAATGTAGACTTTACCTTAAGATTCAGAGTGCAAAAGGTATCTTCAGCATACTTCAAATTTAAACCATATCCAGTTGTGAAATACAGATGAGGTCCCATGAACACTTGACCCTCCAAGGAATAAGACTGCTTGTTTGGTGTTGTATTGCTGGGAAAAGAAATACTGACTTTGTGAATAATTTAATTTGTTTGTCCAAATAAAGTTCAAATTCCATACACTGCCTATTAAAATGCCCAGTTGAATTGCTAATAAACACAAAAACTATAGTTTAAAAAATCTTTGTAATATTTACTCAGCACTGGGTAGCCAAATAGCCTAACTGTGGTTGTTTTTAACACCAGATTTTTTTAAATGTAGGAACTATTACATGAAGAAAAAGAGTTTGTACATGAAACTGCTAACAACAAATCTGTGAACAACGTGATATTTAAAAATCTAATAAAAATTAGAAAGACATCAACATTACCTTAAACAATTAAGCAAGGGGTGCTTGGTAGCATCACACTTTTTCAACATCCATAGCTGTGACGCAAGGCTGCAAAAACTGATAAATATAAGAGTAGAATAAGACTCAAAATTGAACTATGTACGAGTTAAAATGTGTGCACAAATCATTCCTTATCCCCATCAATTTCACTTTGAATAGGCAATATATATTTGTTGGTTTAGATGGTGATCATGACTTTGGGTAATATTTGTGTACTCAGGATATACACTCACCATGCACTATAGCAATCACGTACACCTAAACACCACACAAAATAAAATGTACAGTAACTCTATACAACAAGTTCACATTAGTAAATGTTAGTATTGCATTACCATTACCACTAAGAAATAGACAGTGACATTGACTATGTTAATGTTAGCTTAAAAATACAACTAAATGGGGTATATGCACACAGACTTTTAATTTTCAGTCAGCCAGCCCAAGAGCATCACTGCCAATATGAAAATCTATATGATCTTAAGGCTCTCTAAATGTTTAAATGCTAAATAATTATTCACTGTATATTAACTACTGTTATGTTAAAAAGTGAATTAAAATAAGTGTATTTTTAAACAAAAACTTTAACATTCAGAAATAAATCATAAATACATGCAATAAAAATAGTTCATGGTCTGTGGCTAACAATAATTTGACTCATTTTATATTATTGATCTTTCAGAAATCACAGAATGAGTCACTTTTGTTATTTCAAATTGTAATGTACAGTACACAAATGAAAAAACGGCCTAAAAACACACCAATCCACTGATATAAAGACTAAAGAGACTTTATTGTCATTGCAGTGATACAAGCAATACCAACTGCAGCAATAAGAAATGCATAGAAATAGACAAAACTATAAACAATGATAACGGCAAATAATTATATAATATACAATTATATAATATATTAACTATATAATAATACATACAGTGAAATAATTGAGCAGTGCATGTGTATGTGTATGTAACGTTAGATGGTGTGCAAACAGAATTGGAAAGTATTGCACAAGTTAATAAAAATAATTTAGTTTAATTAGCAACATGGGGAAAAGAGGCAAACGCCAAAAGTCATAAAACATGTGCTGTCATAGTTTAAGCACAATGCAGAGCCACAAAGCAAGGAACTGAACGTAAACAACAACAAATAAGGCAGATTTGGTGCAGTTGTGGAGAAGTTTAAACGTTAGCCTCACTAATTTACTTGAACAACCAAAAAAATGTTTTCCAGACTCATAGACATAGTTACCTGAAAGTGATGCACACGACCATCTTGTAGTTTTTTCCTCTTCTCGGCTCCAGACTGCTGTTGTCTTTTTCCGGGCATAGAGCTGCAACTTGCATTAATAATAATTATATGCTGCTTGCAGCCGCAAAGATAAGTGGACTGGACCACGCCACGTGCACGCGTATGCGCGTACACAGAAAAAAAAAATCTGTCACATGTTTGTTTTTGTGGACGTCATAAAATGAATTTTTAAAAATGTATTTAACAACATATTATCAACATATATTTTATTTACACTCAGTTTATGTTAATATTATTAAATAAATGTTAATAAATTATTTTTTTGTGCAACCGAGATGGTGCCCCCCTCCGGAGTTGAGGCCCTACGCAACCTGCGTACTCTGCGTATAGGGAGCGGTGGTACTGTATGCCATGTTATTTGTTAACAGACGGGTTAAGCGCCATTTTGAACCAAGATGCGGTGCTTGTAAGTTAGTGCTTGTGAGGTAACGTTAACGTTATTAGAGACAGTGAGTTTTTTTTATTATTACCTTAGTTCTTGAAAAATGAAACGTGATTTTCTGTTAACTTTTAACCGTTTAGTTAAGGTAAGCGTCATTATGAAAAAAGAAAGGTAATTTCTCTTAACTTTAATTAAATTAGTGTTAACTGCATTCTTAATTTCAGCAAAACATTGAAGTGACTATGTGGAATACAGTTAAGGTAAGCTGGCCTTCACGTAGTCATTATGACCATCGTTATCAACCAATAAAATGTTATTGTCATAGATTATAGCAAATGCAAAGTAAATTAACCACATAACAGTGATCAGTTGTTTTTGTTTTGTAACATAACAGTAGTTAATATACATAGAATAATTATTTAGCATTTAGAGAGTCTTTTAAGATTATTCAGATTTTCATATTGGCAGTGATGCGCTTGGGCTGGCTGACTGAAAATTTAAAGTTTGTGTGCATATACCACATTCAGTTGTATTTTTAAGCTAACATTAATTAAGTACATGCTAATTGTTTATGTCTTAGTGGTATTTTTAATGCATTACTAACATTTACTAATGTGAACTTATTGTATAAGGTCACTGATTGTACATTAAATTTTTTTGTGGTGTTTAGGGCCCAATCCCAATTCTACCCCTTAGCCCTTCCCCTTACCCCTACCCCTCGTTTTGCGCGTTTCCATCAAGGGGTAGTGGTGTCCCAATTCTCTTTAGCTTGAAGGCGTAGGGCTAAGGGCAAAGGGTATACACCCCTTCGAACGAAGATTTTTCAGTAGCACACTTAAAACGGAGGGGTAAGAAAATTTCCCAGAATGCACCTGCTACAGCGGCAGTTTTACTGCACCCGGAAGTAAGGAGATCCACAAATTAGTATTTTTGTCATTATTACGAATTTTTATGACAAACAAACATGTTTTAATATATTCATAACCACATTTATGTTTTACAATCATGCTTTAAAAAAAAAACCTGCTAAATTTTGCGATCTATAATCCATAATCATAGCTCCTGTACAGCAGTCTCACAACATTTTGAGACTCGATGACACTCGCATACCCTGTCAAAGCAGTCTAGTGGCTGAAAATGAGCTTTGTACAGTGTCTGCTATAATGTTAATGTGGTTATCGTGTGTTTACATAGATGAATACGGCTACTATGTAAATACACAGTACAGTTATGATCTGATTGCCACATTATATCATTATGATAACATAAAATATGCCTTCAGTGATTTCCTGAAGATAAATACCAAAAAATAACACAACTGGAATAACTACAGCAGTCGCGATGGTCTGATCTCATATGAAGCAAGAGATGGCAATGACATATGATGACGTGTGCAGGTGTTGAAGTGCTGTCCTAATTCTTAGGGGTAAGTTTTGAAGCCCTTCCCCTTAACCCTCAGTTGTAAGGGCCAAGGGGAAGGGGAAGGGGTAGGGGTACAAAAATAGAATTGGGATTGGGTCTAGGTGTACGTGATTGCTATTGTGCATGCTGAGTGTATATCCTGAGTACACAAATATAACCCAAAATCATGATCACCATCTAAACCAACAAAAAAGCCTATTCTAAGTGAAATTGATGGGAACAAGGAATGATTTGTGCACACATTTGAACTCATAAAGATTTGTATGGTTGTACTATAGATTTAGATTATTAAATGTTGAGTCTTATTCTACTCTTATTATATTTATCAGTGTTTGCGGCCTTGCGCCACTGCCATGGATGTTGAAACAGCGTGATGCTACCAAACAGGGTGGTGCAGTGGGTAGCACGTTCGCCTCACAGCAAGAAGGTCACTGGTTCGAGCCTTGGCTGGGTCAGTTGGCATTTCTGTGTTTAGTTTGCATGTTCTCCCCGTGTTTGTGTGGGTTTTCTCCTGGTGCTCTGGTTTCCACCACAAGTCCAAAGACATGTGGTACAAAGAATTGGGTAAGCAAAAAAATGACTGTAGTGTATAAGTGTGTGTGAATGAGTGTGTATGGATGTTTCCCAGTGATGGGTTGTGGCTGGAAGGGCATTTGCTGCGTAAAAAACATATGCTGGATAAATTGAAAAATCTTTATTTGAAGGGCTACGTGGCCCTTCCCTTTACCCCTACACCACCAAGCTAATAAAGAGAATTGGGACACCCAACCTCTTCATGTGAACGCATAAACCAAAGGGGCAGGGCTAAAGTGTAGAATTGGGATTAGGCCTTAATCAAAGGCTCATCTATAAGAATATGGTGAAACATATTTGAGATTTAATGTTTATTATGCACTTGTTTGTTGAAGCGCAGTACACTTTGTACAGAGTACATGTGCAGACTTTGCACAGTCATGGACTTTCTGGATTATCATGGCATTTTAAAAGATCTGTTCTTAAATTGTAATGTTTTGTACTGAAGGACATTTTCTGCAGTATTTGTAATATTTTTACTTTAGTAAAAATATATTTTTGAATGATTCTGTAAAACATTTAAACCCTGCTGAGATTTTAATAAAAACAGTTTGAATTGTTAATTGTGTGTATTTGACTTTTATTGAACATGCATTTAACATATATTTAGTAAGAAAACTAATATATTTATGGTATATTGCGTGTGTGTTTTAAATGCATTTGTAATTAACTTCTATTGTACTTGTAATACAGAAAAAGTACACTTTAATATGACCAAGCAGGCATTAAATTAGCTTACATATTATGCTTATTTAAAGTGTACAAAATAAACTTAAAGTTGTTCCAATTTAGCACACAAAAATGCACTAAATACACTTAAAGTTGTACTTAAGTGCAATTTTATATATTTTATATATATATATATATATATTTTTAACATAAGTTACCTGTAACTATTGAAAGAAAAAACTAATACTAAGGAAGTTAATGGTTAGAGGTGTCCAGCTTTCTTCAAAATATATTTTGTGTTTAACAAAACTAAAAAAAATGACAAACCGGTTCGGAACAAGTAAAGGTTGAGTAAAGGATGACAATTTAACTTTTTTTGAATGAACTATTCATTAAAAAAGGACAAATTTTTTAACAAATTGGTTCATTTTAAAGCGAGATGCTAATAGCCTAATCCTATTCAATGATTTATTCTTAGCTCATATATATATATATTTATTTATCAGGAAAAAAAAAGTTTTTTCTTCAAAAACTCAAATACTAGCCTATACTCAAGTATTTTTTCCATGTTTTAAATAGAACTACCACTTTTTTCAAAATGGCATAAATATAAACATGTTAAAAAAATATACAGGCTAATTTACATATTTTACTATAATAATATAAGTCATAATAGTAAATAATTTTTAACAAAGATACAACACAATATTTCACTCTGATCTCACTCTGATATGCAGTTAAAATGAGGACATTCACTGAGTGGTTCTGTCACTGTTTAATCCTGTGCATGAGTGTATGATATATAATGCCACATGCACTGTAATGTGTTTTATAATCATAGTTAATTGATAATAAATGTTCGTTAAGAGTTGCATTTTTGTTGGAGGAACAGCTGTGATGATGATGGGGAGCGCCAAGGAAACAGTGGGAAACCCGATTGGTACATGTGATACACGGGTTTCTATAGCAAAGAACTGCAAATATGCAGATATTATAACAATCTATAGATAAACACACCTTCTGCTCTCACTCTGCAAAGCTGTGGTTTGCTGATTAAACAAAAAAGTTGAAAAAGGAGGAGCGGAAGTCTGCCGCCATTTTCATATCAAATTTAAAGGGGACTGAGGTGATCATTTAGTAGTGTACAGTTCATGAGGAAATCACAAAACATTTAGAGGCACTCAGTAGAAATATAGGGGGCTAAAGTGATGCCCATGCTTTTAAAAAACAATTTTACCTCAGTGTTTCAGCGAGACATCATTTAGTTGACTTGTCGTCGTTATCGAAAAACTCCCAAAATTTTCTCCCAGCTGCTGCGGTCGTCAGGGGGCGGGGAATGGCGCAAATTAAACAAAAATGCATTAATTGCAACAAAAAAGATGCAAGTAAAATAAAAATAAAAACATTTGGTATACAGTTAAAGGGTACGCGAATACACGTAAATTAGGGAAATCTAATCAGAAAAACAAGTGAGTATACCGAGGGTATACGCAATTATTGATCCTCAGAAGTCGTAATACCCAAACAGCTCATGGAAAAAAGTAAGCATACTGAGTATAGCCCCGACTACATCACTGCTTAAAATATACTAACAATTAGTCTGGATCCAAGTATACTAAGCATATTTATTTTTTACCAGGGAGCCGTTATCATGATGGAGTGTGAGGGTAAAATTAGCATTGAAGATTGGAAGCAGGATTGAATTTAAACTGCAAATCAAGTGCTCTGCACACACCTAGTAAGTCCTCTGTGTTGCACATGCCACTCGGTTGGGCGGGCGGGTGTGACGTAACCACTTTTTTTTCTCACCGGCCAAAGGGCTGCTGCGTTATTCATGTCCAAGCAGAGGCTGCAACTATAGCCACTCAAATTAACCATGGACATTACCTTGCGATGGAATGTCGTTTTAGATGTGCTGGAAGTTGCATTATTGATGTGCAGTACATATATGTAAACCCCCGAAATCAAACTATTAGGCTACCATCGTGTAGGACTCTTAGCCGCATTTTGCGATAGGACAGTCCACACAGCTGTTTGACACAATATTCTCTGCACCTACACACATCTCTAAGCGCGCACACACATACTGAACTGCTGGAGACTTAACACACCCGCCTTCATCATTACCAAACATTTTTATGCTGTACGTGAAAAGCGGACGTTTTCTTTTCCTGGTTCAAGTGACCAACTTCCACAAAGGGACTAAAAAAGCTTTTTTATGTGTGATGCACAAGTATTTAAGCATGTTCACAAGAGAGAAAGAGAGCACATCTGCCACGTAACCAACATAACATAATACTGTTGCATGCCTCGCGTGCAGAAATCACGCCATGGACATTACATCAAGATGCCTACTGGTTCAAAAAGACCTAGATTAAAAGAAAATGGCTAAATGAGAACTTTTTTGTCATAAACTACAGCAAAACAACTTGTCAAAAAGAAACAAAAAAACATTTAACCATTAGTGAGGTCAGTCAATGAGCTGACGAGGGCCGAATAATTAGGAACAAAACGCCTATAATATCCTGCCAGTCCCAAAAACTGTCTCACCTCCTTTTTGGTCTTAGGTCTCGGACAGGTTGCAATAGCTGCAGTCTTATCAATTTGGGGCTGCACCTGCCCGTGCCTAAGTGGAAGCCCAGATACCTTACCTCCACTCGCCCAACTGCGCACTTCTTTGGGTTGGCGGTAAGCCCAGCCCGGCTCAGCGCTGATAATACCGCCCTCAGATGTTGCATATGCCGCTGCCAATCATTACTGAAAATGATGATGTCATCTAAATAAGCAGCGGCATATGCGAAGTGAAGGTCAAGTATTTTGTCCATCAGACGCTGAAACGTAGCCGGTGCCCCGAACAGCCCGAACGGAAGTGTCACAAATTGGTGTAATCCAAACGGCGTTGTGAAGGCTGTTTTTTCGCGGGATATTGGAGTTAAGGGGATCTGCCAATAACCCTTTGTCAAATCCAACGTCGAGTAATATCGAGCAGCACGTAACCAGTCGAGCAACTCGTCAATACGCAGCATTGGATATGCGTCGAATTTCGACACAGCATTGACTTTGCGATAGTCCACACAGAACCGGACCGAGCCGTCTGTCTTCGGAACTAAGACTATCGGGCTGGCCCAGTCACTGTGTGACTCTTCTACTACTCCTTCTACTATTTCAACATATTACCAAATTCTTCCTGAATCACTTTTTTTCTTGTGTTCAGGTAGGCGATACGGCCGGGTCCTAACGACCATGCCCGGTTCAGTCTCAATATGGTGCTGAATGAAGTTAGTATGACAGGGGTGAAAACACGTCAGAAAATTTACGTTGAAGGTGCCGGACATCGATGAGCTGGCTCGCTGAGAGATGGTCACCCCCGGTGACCAGAGTGCCTGGCCGTTGTCGGCCAGTGCTCTCTGGCCCCAGGTCATCCTCGTTGGTAACGAGCGTAGCCAGCATCACCTCCTCCGGCTCCCTCCACTGCTTCAGCAGATTAATGTGGTAAATCTGACATGAATCAGCCCTGTCCGAACGTACCACCTTATAATCGAGATCGCTGACTCATCCTGTGACCACAAATGGCCCTTGCCACTTGGCGAGTAATTTAGAGCTGGAAGTGGGTAGCAGTACAAGGACTTTATCTCCCCGTGAAAATTTGCGAAGTTTAGTACCCTTGTCATAACGCCGGCGTTGGTCATCCTGGGCCTTAAGCAAATGCTCCATAGAGAGCCGCCCCAGTGTGTGGAGTTTTGCTCTAAGGTCTAGAATATATTGAATTTCATTTCAATGGCCCGATGAGATCCATCCCAATTCTGTCGAAGGGGATCTCCATAACTGGCAACGGGCGCAATGGCGCTTTTGGGGTGGCCGGTGGATTTACCAGCTGACATTCACGACACGCAGCCCACCATCTGCTGACGTCACCGTGAATGCCCGGCCAAAAGAATTGGGCCATGAGACGATTTAGTGTGGCCGCCTGACCTAAATGTCCGGCCATAGGATTAGAATGAGCCGCCTGGAAAAGCATTTCCCGACGGCTCTTTGGTACTAATAATTGGGATGTATCTTCCTTTGTCTGAGCGTCTTGGGTCACTCGATACACCCTATCATTAATAATCACAAAATACGGATAGGAGAGGGGTGGATCAGGCTGGAGGTTTTGCCCATCTATGACCTGCACTCTTTCGAGTGCATGTCTCAGCGTGTCATCACGCGACTGCTCCAGGCGAAAGTCTTTACACCGGGAAATTCCCAGCCCTTCCCCTGAGTCAGCGCGTGACGTCATGGCTTGGGATTCCCCCAGCTGAGCGACCCGCCCCCTCTCCGGCGATTTCTTTTTCCAAGAAACACCCGCACATAAGACCCCTAATAATCTATTAAATCCAGGCCAATTGGTTCCCAGAATTAGCGGGTGTTTGAGGTGTGGGTTAACCGCTACCTCTACGCTATGCTTTTTACCCCTGAATTGAATATTTATAGCCGTTAGCGGGTAGTGAATTACATCCCCGTACACACACCTTACCCTTACCGTGCAGCTTGTATCCAATGCCGGGTCTTGAAGCAGGCTTTGGTGGATGGAGGTCTGGTTACACCCCGAATCCACCAAAGCTTGATATGTACCCCCTTTTATACTCACAGGTATCCGGTATAGCCCATCGCGACCGGGGGTGACGATTGGCCTGGCTGGGACGGGAATCAACGCACTCACCTCCTTCGCGGAGCAAATTTTTGATGCGCTATTCTCGTCCAGACCTTTTCGCTATACCCCCGGGGCCAGCAAGACCAACCGATTGAACCGGAGAGAGACCTGGCGCTGTCTGGGGAACCGCCAGGGGTTGTGGCTCCACCCCTCTTTCTTGATAGGCGCCCGCCCCTGTTGGGACGCTCGGCGGATCCGCCTTTGTGCACCGCCATCTGGGTGCTGGTGTGGGCGGTCCCCGCAGTCTGGGGCTGGGAACAGGAAGAGGAGAAGGAGAAAGAGGGGGAGAAGAGAAAGAGGTTATTTCGCCGACCCTGGACCTCGCCACCAGGTGATCCTCCGCCAGTCGGATGGCCGTCTCCAGATCGTCTGGCCGGTGGCACTGGACCCACTCCGATGTTCGGGAGGGGAGGCGGCTGATGAACTGCTCCAGCACCACGGCATCCATTATCTGGTCGACGGTTCGGCCATCCTGTAGTAGCCATCTGCGGCAGGCATCACGGAGCTGCTGGGCGAACACAAAGGGCCGGTAATTGCTGTGCGGCGAGTTGGGCTTCGCCTGAAAGCAGAGGGATGACTCTTACCGCCCACTCTGCCTGCAGCCAGCCACACGCCCCCGCCATCTTTTCAAAGAGATCCAAGAATGCTTCCGGGTCATCATGCGACGCCATTTTGGAGAAAGTGATGGGAGGGTGGGCGGCAGATGTCGGAGCGGGCCGAATCCCCTGGGTCAGCAGACTCCGGATTCGCTCGCGGTCCTCCCGCTGGGCCTCCATGAGGACTTGGAACCGTTGATCTTGGATGTTTTTCATTTCCACCAGCGCATCATGTTGTTGTTGGTGGAGGACTGCAAGGGCCTGGATGGCTTCAGCAAATGGCAGCCTGGACGGAGTGGTCATTCTGGCAGCGAAGTTTCTTCTTCTTCCCGGGTTTCGGCACCACTGTAATATAGTTCGTTTGTATGAAAGAAGAAGAGGACAGGGTCGGCGATATCAGGTAAATAAATCTTTTTATTTTTAAATAAACACACCACACGTGTAGCTGTGCGGGTGTGTGTGTGGTTGCTCTCTCCTCTCCCAGCTGCTCCTTCTCCTCTCCTTTAAGAATGGTGTCTCTCCGGCCCAATCACTAGAATAAACAGGTGGTATTTATCATTTCTGATTGGCCTGCTGATTAGCCGCCGGGCTCTGAGCATGCTCTCCCCTCTCATTGGGTGTTCGATCATGCTTACCTCTCCACACATGCAAACTGAATAAATACAGCAATGAAGAAAAAAAGAGTGCTTTATTATCAGCTGTTAGTCAGCGCCAGCTTTTTTTTTCTTCTGGTCATTGCGCCTTTTGCCGTGTGCTGTGTAATCGCAGTCAGTCGTGTATGAGTCACATTTAAAAGATGATAAATGTAAGCAGGCCATCAAAAAAAATCTGACACTGACAGAAAGTCCGAATTGACCATCAAGGTCTGCAATGTAAATACTCTGAAATTCTATAGGAGAAAAGCCTGCCAGTAGAGTTTGCTATTTTCTATTTAAATATTAACAAATATTTTGCAGTGTTTGCATGTTCATGGCATAGAATTCAATTTAAACTAATATAAAACTATTGCATACATAAAATTATGGGAATAATTATGGAAATTGTATACATAAAAAATGGAAGTAAATTCATTACAAGTTAATTAAAAAAACCTAAATTGTTTTGAATTTTGTGATTTTTTTATTGTATCCTTTTAAATATTTGAATTCTAAGATTATTCCATTGATATTCATTATTAAGGATTTCTTTAAAATAGTGTAAAAATCTCGTCTCGTCTCGTTCTCGTGAACCCAATCTCTTGTCCTGTCTTGTCTCGTGGAGTAGGTGTCTCGTCACATTCCTAAAATTTGGTGCAATAGCACTAATTTTCTAACTCAAAAAATCTAAACATTTGCTATCTTGATAGTAAACATGCATAGTTGACAAATAAGCTTGCTTTTTACTTCAAAAATTTGGCATAAAAACTATTGAGCTGTGTAGTACCGACCCTGAAATTTCCCCAAATATATGGTTGTTTAGATTTTACATTAAATTTGTATGTTTTTAATGAAGAAATATTCACAGTGGTCTGATGCAAATGTTATTTTATATAAAAAATGAAAACGGATACTCTCCCTAAGCAACTAACTTCACAATAACACTTTACAATTACTATCTTAAGATGTAACATTTTGTTTTTGTGCAGGTGTATATTTAGCATTTTTTCCATTTTAAATGTATTAAATGTATGTTGTAAAACTGTTATAAATGTAACAAAATTCTTATAATTCTTCCTGATAGTATTTCTCTTTCGTTCCATTGACATTTTTTATGATTCATAACTCTATGGCAAACTGCCCCACCCTCCAATGTGGAAGTACAAAAAAGTACATTTTATATGCATAAAATCACGGCCTTATTAAATTATAATAAATTATATTATAAAATTTTGGCCTCTTCCCAACCGAGAAAACCACCAGCAATCATGCATGATTATTTGGTGTCATGGCTTTGCAATCAAACAATGTCATTATAATGAAAGTCAATAGGGCAAAAACAGCCACCAACATAATGAAAGGGTTGTCGAATTTGAACAATACACAAAGTTTAAACAGGAAAAAAAAAAAACATGGTACAGTCATGGGACAGTCACAAGAGGTTTGTGCTGTGTATTACATCATGATGTAGTTTGGTTTTAAGGAAAAGGCACACTGGAAAGAATGTTGCATGCAAAAGCAAATTTAATGATTTTTTTTCTGAATGTTTGACAGGGAGATATTGTCTTATTTATTCTGTATTACAGAAGTTGTTAGGTCTGACATCTGTGACATTGAAGCACAAAACCAGTCTTATGTGTGCAAATTTTATGCAATATCTTTAATGCATAGTTTGTCAAAATAGTTGACTTTTGTATATGCTTAAATGATTTCCTTAGAATATTAAGTAAAGATCGTGTTTCATAAAGATATTTTGTAAATTCCGTCAAGTAAATTGATCAAAACACAATTTAATTTGTGAAATGCATTGCTAAGCACATTTAAAATTTGTAAGATTTTTTAAAACTCTTAGATCACATAAATATCTGTATCTCAGCCAAATATTGTCCTATACTAACAAACAATACATCAATAGAAAGCTAATTTATTCATTCATATGTCTATAAGTGTATAAACATTTCTGTCTGGTGATCCAGAGTCATTATTATTATTATTATTATTATTATTATTATTATTATTATTATTATGTATTTATTTTATTTTTTTTACAAATTGTTAATCATAGAAGACAAAGAATACCTGTTAATATGTAGCTAAAAGTGAAATTATAATAGATAATAACAATTAAAATAAAGCTTAATTTCTAACTGGGCTTAATCATGCAAAAGTACATGATTGGTTTTCATCCAAGAATTGCAGACAGAACATTGCCAACCCCAAGTGGTCTAGGGTCACATTTAACTTTAAATTTTGTGCACTGCGCAAAATTTATTTATTTTTTTTCTGTTGAATTCTGATACGCGTAGGTGCCGTTGATGGAGGTTGTGTGTATGTCGGTGCTGTCAGTGCTGTTGTAGACTCGGGTGTGATTAGCAGTGAATGGCACATGTGCTATAACAGCACTACTGGCTATTTCTAAATGACAAAAAACTGCTGGCCGGGACCTCTATTTCCTGAGCGTACCCATGATCAATTTTTCTAGTTTCCGAGTTAGTTTCAGTTTCAGAGACTGTAAGATCACCTTTAAAACCAAGATTGGCTATACTTTTTTTGTTAAATCCCAATGTTGCTCCAAGTAGCAAAGTGTTGCCAGATTGGTAGGAAGACACTTCTTGAGAGCCTCTGTCTAGCTTCACCTGCTGTTTCATTGGGTGGTAGTTGTACAGCAACTGTTATATTCCTAAACAAGGTTGGCTTTTTGTCTCTCCTGACTGGTTTTGTATCATATTGAACATTTGTTAGGTACTCTTCTGCAATGTCAACTTTCAGGGTGAGGACTTCTACACCCTTTTTTTGCTTTTTTTGCTTCTTTTTTCTTTTTATCGTTTTCTTTTTTTTGTTAACAACTGTTTATTGAGTTTTTCAGGAAACAATATAAAAACGAAAAGAAAAAAAAAAAGAAAAGAAAAAAAAAAAAAAAAAAAAAAAA
>CAIGQZ010032748.1:0-17677 GCA_903798205.1 Danio tinwini
AGAGAGAGAGAGAGAGAGAGAGAGAGAGAGAGAGAGAGAGAGAGAGATGGATAGCTAGATAGATAATGTCTATTTTAAAGCTATAAGCTAGTTTTCTTAAATAAAAAAAATGTTAGAGACTGTGCTTGCAAAACCATGACAACAACAAAACTCGCTTATTATCATTATTTAAATATTAATAAAAGCATAATCAGAGCTGCAGTGTGTCCAAAACAAGTAGATATAGGTGTAGAAGTAGCTAGATTTAGGTCACCAGCATCTAGCAATGTTATTTTGACGTCCAATAATAACGTGAAATGACATTGATATTTGTTGATTTTAGGCTGTGTTGGAAAGTGACCAAAATCCAACGCTGAGCCAACATCTTAAACCAACATCATATTAAAATCAAATACTGACCTTTATTAGTTATGTATGGCAACCAAAATCCAACATCTGATAGACGTCATATTGGTAATGTACAATGTCAAACTGTAACATAATTAGACACTGATATTTTTAGGTTGTGTGGGAAAGTAACCAAAATGCAACATCTGTCCGATGTTGGACAGTAACATCAGACTGATGTTGGGTTCTGACGTCAACCTAATTTTCATTTTTAAACAAAATGCAATGTGCCATGACATTGGGGTACAACATCAATCTGACGTTATGTTGACATCCTGTGCCTGCTGGGATTAATGAAATTACATAGGCCTGCTTGGCCTTACATAGGCATACTTGTTGTGTCCAAAATGGCATACTTGCCCACTACTTAGAATGTAAAAAACAGTATGTACTGTATGTCCAAATTCATAGTATGCTATTAAAACAAAACCACCAAAGATCACTCTTAAAGTAGGCCTATCCGGATTACCTACTTCTTCAGCTAGGCCACTTAGGGAATTAATGAATTTAGGAGCAAAGAAAAGTAAAGCTTGGTGGATATAGTTACTGTGTCTGAAAACTTAGTCAGTTGACTTGTTGGGGGTAGTGACTTTGGAGAGAACTTTTGTGCATGAAGGCACCTCACAAAACTGATTTCAGACAGACTTCTGAATAACAATTTAATCATGAAGAACATAATAAAAAAGAGCTTTGGTGATAACTGTGACAATATTTGCTCACTACAATAGGCCTTCTATCTTCTCGCTAGAAATTATATTAAAAGTGGGGGAAAGTTGGTCAAAAACATACATTTTACACACAAAATAACACACACGCAGAACTTTCAAATGCCATCTTTATTTTTTAGTTCAACCTTCAGAAATGTGCAGGATTGCATTCTAAGTAAAGTAAAGTAAAGAAAAGTAAAGAAAAGTAAAGTAAAGTAAAGTAAAGTAAAGAAAAGTAAAGTAAAGTAAAGTAAAGGTATGTCAAAAATGATGTACATTCAAATTCTAATGTATTTTGGACACATACTGCGCTGGCCATGTTGTTACTCTCACATGGCATACAGCGTTCATTCATTCATTTATTTTCTTTTTGGCTCAGTCCCTTTATTAGTCTGGTGTCGCCACAGAAGAATGAACCTCCAACTTATCCAGCAAATGTTTTACGCAGAGGTTGCCCTTCCAGCTGCAACCCATCACTGGGAAACACCCATACACACTCAATCACACACATACACTACGGCCAATTTAGCTTACCCAATAAACCTACAGCACATGTCTGGACTTGTAGGGGACACCAGAGCACCAGGAGAAAACCCACGTGAACACGGGGAGAACATGCAAACTCCACACAGAAATGCCAACTGACCCAGCCGAGGCTCGAAGCAGCGACCTTCTTGCTGTGAGGCGATTATGCTATGGTGATAGAATTTTGTTTAAAAACTAGTCAACTAGTTAAAGTTCCAATAACAAATTAATTTAGCAAGAACATTATTCAAAGTAATATTTCCTCAATGTATATGATGCATGCAGTACTTTCCAAGTATTTACTTAGAAATCAAGCATGACAAAAAAAGTAAAATAAAAATATTTTTGTTTTAAATCGAGTGATTTGTGTTGCAGTAAAATATTCAGAAGAACAGATATATTTTTAAAAATGAGTTTGCCTTAAAACATCTTGACTAAACTACCAATTAAAAACCCAGTGAATGCCGCACTTGAGTGATGATGCAATGAGACGCTGAAAAATGATGTGATAATTGCTAACAAGTGCGAATGGTTTGAGAGGCGCAATACCTAAAGCAGCCGAAAGAGGGAGTGGATGTGGCGACACATGTGGACCGACTGTTCAAGTTTTCAGTGGTACCCAGCGCTGACCGTTGGATGTCTTCTCTTAGAATGCTACAGTCCTAAAATAACCCGTATTTGCTATGTAGAAAAGAAAACAACATGCTGGAGCGTGCCATTTACAGGTATGATGACACACGGTAACAGTAGCCCTAGCAACAGCTCGTGTGTTTGTGGTGAAGCAGGCGGGAGTGTTTCTTTAAGAGCCAGCACCTTTACATCGAGAGGGAGGGGGAGAGAGAGAGAGGGAGAGAGATAGAGAGAGAGAGACTGGGATTGCCAATGGTTAGGTGTAACGTTTGCTCGCTCGGTGCCGTCGTTACATGTGTGAGGAAGAGGGAAAGGGGGGAGGCTGATAACTGGGCGAATTCGGCACCCGAAAGCGCTGCGCTCCGATGGGGTCGACGGGGATGAAATGATGATGATGATGATGATGTCTAGCGTTTACTGTCGACGATGACAACGGTGAGCGGTGCATATTTCAGCATCGCATGTATTTTCTTATATATGCATGTTTGTGTGTGTGTGAGTGTGTGATATCGTCCAGCTGTGGAGATGAGGAGGGGGATGGAGGACTTGGGAGGAGGGGGGGCGAGGCGAAAGGATGCGAGGAAGAGGATAAAATAGCAACATTTGGAGAAATGACACGATGCGTTATTCATTCGACCAGTTCAAATGTAACCGTTTCTTTCGATGGCACGTCCAGTCGCGTATCTGCAGGAGAGAGATGGTACATATATATATATGGTGGTGGAGCGAGGAATACGTCAACACATATAGGCTACATCCAGGCGAAGCGTTTTATCGTTCTCGTCAAACCGTTCACGTTAGTAGGGGAATAAACAAGATTAGCGGCATCCAATCACGCACGGGTTCACTTTAAACGGCACCCGTTTCTTCCTTCCTGCGTTTAGACAACGTCCATGGGCGCGCAAAAAAAGCGCTGCCCGGCTACATGGTCGTTACACACCATGAATTTCATTTCCGTGTATCATGCGCATCCATTAGCCTCATGACTATTAAGCTCTACAAAGCCGTCTTTAGGGGAGCAAATAAGCGAATTAGCGATAAAAGCGGCGCGGTGTGGTGTTTGCAAACGGCTGCTGTCTATATTGAAGGGAATTTAGGTGTGTGTCGGAGAGAGAGAGAGGGAGGGAGGCAGAGAGACGGATGGACGGACAGACAGACAGGCAGACAGAGAGACAAAACAAATGGAATTGGGTGTTGATTTTAATGTTCTGCATGACAGTCGCGGAAACGAGGTTACATAGTGTTCATTCTCCTCGACGTCGTTAACATTCAAGACAGCGAGTATTTAGCACGATTTGTGGCCTGTGTGAGGAATCACTGCCTCTATTGATCCTTCCAAATTCCTCCGTGTCGACATTCACTGGAACAGGACGCTCTTTCATGCTCTTCCCAGATTTCTGTGAGGGGGAAACCCGATGGTTACAATGTTATTTTTAGTTTGATGCTCCCCAATGTGTCTGCCACCATCTAGTGCTGACTCCTGTGTCGAAGAACCGGGTGATTTCACTCCTAACTACATGTCTCTCACTCAATGCATTCACATGCACAGGAATATTCAGATGCTAGTCAGAATATTGCCGATTTTGTTGTTATGTAAGGCTTGTGTGAACACATTTAATGTCAAAACAAGATTAAGTTAGCTTTTTTATTTTCAGAAATGTGAAGTAGTTGACTTGAACTCTTACACGTAATGTTTTTTTTTTTTTTACATCTAATCAGTAGGAATCATTGGTTTTCGAGATCTAAAAAGAACAATTGTACAAGTTTTGTTTGTGTTTTCAAAGCAAAACAAGTTTTAAGAAGAGCTGTCACAAAATTATTTTAAGATGCAGATATTTAAAAAAATGTTCCTGCAAAATCTTGGAGTGACTTTTTTTTGCAGTTTTGTCATATTTGGTTACACAAAGAACCTTTCAGTGAACTGTTCCTAAAAGACTCACTTAGTGAATCACATTTCTTAGTGACCTTCTTACTGACTTTTCTCCAGTTATGGGATGTAAATATTCTATGAATATTACTGGTTCTTCATGGAAGCATTTTAAGTGTTAAAGGGATAGTTCACCCAAAACTAAAAATTCTGTCATAATTTACTAAACCTTTAGTTTTTCCAAACCTGATTAACTTCCTTTCTTCTTTTAAACACAATACTTTAAACAAAGCAATATAACCATTGCATCAATAGTATTTGTTGTTTGTCTATTATGGAAGTCAATACATGTTTTCAGCTTTCTTCAAAATATCTTCTTTTGTGTTCAACAGAAGAAAGAATCTCATAAAGGTTTAAAGCCACTTGAGGGTGAGTAAATAGTGAGTACAATTTAATTTTAGGTGAACTAACCCTTTAAGTGGATATTATAAGAATTGTTCAACGCAATCTCATGGCAATTCGTAACTTTTTCATTTCGTGGCTAATTCGTATGAATTTGTACTATCTAATTCGTACAAATTAGTACGATTTGCTCATCACCCAATGACAGTTGGGGTTAGGAGTGGGGTTAGGTGCATTGTCTCCTTTTTAAAATCGTACATTTTCGTACGACTGAACTTGTACGACTTTGTACGAATTAGCCACTTAACTGACAAAACGTAAAATATTTACGTTTCCTCCTGCATCAGGCTGGAATTGTTAGGTCATTTAGAATATTTATTACAGATCAAACCTTCATTTTTATTAGTCTACCACACACTCTCAGAAATAAAGGTACGTGAGCTGTCACTGGGGTGGTACCTTTTCAAAAGGTACATGTTTGTATCTAAAGGGCCCATATTGGTACCTCAAAGGTATATATTAGTACCTAAAAAATTTAAGAGGAACACTTTTGTACATTTTAGGTACTAATATGTACCCTTGAGGTATTAATATGGACCTTTTAGGTACGAATTTGTAACTTTTGAAAAGGTACCACCCCAGTGACAGCTCACATACCTTTATTTCTGAGAGTGCATACAAGCTTTTGGGATTTTTAGATACAAGCTGTTAAAATGAATGTTGAGACATTGGAGACTCTTTTCTTGTCTAATGAAGGTGTTATAAAATGAAAAGAAACATCATGGCCTATATTTCTTAGTCTCATGACCTGCATTTACAGCTTTTGTGTTATTGTGATGTGAATGATATTTCCTAAGCTTTTTAAAAATTACTCTAATTCATCATACACAGTAAATGGCACAAGAAAACACAACAACGTCCATATCTTGTTTATTCAGGATTAACTGGTTAAATATATTAGCAATTAATAGGCCAAAACTCTGAAGCACATTTAAATCTGTTGTCAGAAGAAAGGCTTTTCCAGAATATGGGCCTTAATCAGAAAGTTATGTGCATGTAAATGTTGCAGCTGTCAAGATGGGGTATTACATTTAGGCATTAGAGTTTTTTAAATTCACTGTTTAAATTATGATTTATAATCACACTATGTTTGAAAGATTTAGCATTTAAAGATTATTTAAATGACAGCTGATGGTAACACAACGCCGCATCTCAGTCACAAATGTTGTATTACAACATTTAATATCTGCATGAAAAGCATGTCTTGCAGTTTTTCTGTCAACTCTTGCTGTCTGAATCCTTTTTGATTTTGTTTACTTCTTATTTTCTTGTCTTGTCTGTCCCATTTGAGTTATGTCATCCCCCAAAATGATCAATAAAGGCTTTATTGTAATAAAAAAAGTCTTAGTACTTTGAAACCAAACATCAGATTTACGTTCCATGTCGAGTTAACGCAGCTCAACTGTGATTTCACTGGATTTGATCATCTATAACGCTTGATTTCTTCTCACCCAGCTTTGACCATATGTGCTAATGTCAACTCTCCTTTATTTCCCTCTCTAGCTCTCCTTTACTTGAAGTTCGAACCCATTGGGTAGAAGAGTCTCCTCCATGCCCACCCTTCCTTTTACCCAATCCAATCCCTGCGACCCTGCGACTTTCCCCACCTTCTTTCTCCTGCCACTTTTGTCCCACCTGAAACCACACCCTGCTGCTCCACCCAAACGCACCCAAGCCAAGGATTTTGAACAGCACATACTAAGAGCCAATCAGGAGCCTTGAAGCCATTCAGGAAATAGCAACACAACTCATGAATCTACCTGAGCACTGAGGGGGAAAAAAATTACGAAAAAGGATAATAAACTTGCCAAGAAGACAACTGGAAGTACGTGTCCAGCTTTGAAGAAGAGCACAGTGATTAGGAGATTCCAGAGGGCGAAAACAAACTGATACTTACTGAGAGACAAGAAATAGAGGAAAACTAAACAACTGCATGCATGATATCCGCAATACTCTACACAACACAACGTTACAGACTGTTACCTCACAACTGAACCACCTGAAAAACACCCGCATATGAATGACAAGTTGTTTATCTGTTTGCCGTAGACTCTCAGGCACGCAAAAAAAAGCAAAACACGGTCCCACACTGTGGTCCTCGCAAATTCCTTTTTGCAGACTTGTAGGGCCAACGCATACACACACACGCTAGCAGATAACACACACTCGCACCTGTTCACGGCCTCAAGATGATGTGCGAGGTGATGCCCACCATCTCCGAGGACGGGCGGGGTGGTGCTGGAGGTGGCCCGTCTTCTCCTGCTGGGGGCGGTGGGGGTATGGGGGGTGGTGCAGGGGGCATGGGTGGTGGCTATGGTGGCAGGGAGGCCCGCGGCGGAGATGAAGGAGGGAGCACTGGAAACCTGGAGTCTCTGATGGTGAACATGCTGACGGAGAGAGAGCGGCTGCTGGAGAGTCTCCGAGAGACCCAGGAGAGTCTCGGCACGGCACAGCTACGTCTGCGAGAGCTGGGTCATGAGAAGGACTCGCTACAGAGGCAACTCTCCATCGCACTGCCACAGGTACGCTTTGGGGATTCGGCATGCATGTGTGTTTAAAAAGCTTGTAAGAAATATTTGTGGTATGTGCACTTTGTGTTCTTGTGCCATGGGAAGACTGCTGGTAGTGATTACCAGCTTGGCTATGGAGTAACGTACTTTTCAAGAATATCCAGGGTTCAGTGCAGGTTCCATGTTAGTTTAAATGATAGGGGAAGACATAGATCTGGATACAAATCCACTTGTGGTTGGCAGTAAATGCTAACCTTTCAGTATAGGTCCGAAAGGCTTTAGCTTTTTTAACTTTACTAGCAAGATGTCTCATCTTTTTAAAGTGGAAACATGTCTCTCCACCCTCTTTTGATACATGGATAAAATAAGTGTTTACTTGCATTAAATTGGAAAAAGTGAGCCACTTTCTGATTTGTTAAAGACCTTTGATAAGGTGTGGCACACTTTTTTGAATTATCTGCTGGCTAACTCTCTTGATTCTTAAGCTGAGCAATATTATATGAATACATATTTATTATTCTTTTCTTTTACTTAATTATGTTTGATTAGTATTTTCAATGGGAAGTTGTTGGCTGTTGAGGGAGGGAAGTGTTTATTTGGGATAGTGTTAGCAACAACATGGAAGGATAACTATAACATGAATGTTCTGATTGATTTACATTTTTTTATAATAATAATAATAAAAAATAATAATAATAATAACAATTATAATTAATATTAGAGTGATTTCTGAAGGATCATGTGACTCTGAAGACTGGAGTAATGAAGCTGAAAATTCATCAATAAAATCACTGGAATAAATGATTAAATTAAATGATAAACTACTTTTGAACAGTTATTTTATAGTGCAATAACATTTCACAACTTTACAATTTGTACTGTATTTTTTGTGAAATAAATGCAGCCTTGGTGAGCAGGAGAAGCTTATTTTAAAACATTTAAAAATCTTACTGACCCCAAACTTTTGACCGGTAGTGTATTTCCAGAAGAATGTGAAATAAAAAATATAACCCAATTACTGAGTGAGTTATTGTGTTCATAATATTGAAAGCAGTGCATACTTTACTATTAATTAATCACCATGAACATTATTTCAATCACACATTCTTTACTTAAAATAACAGTGTTCATAATTAATATTAACATATAAAAATAAATATAATAATAAATCTAAAAAAAAAACCTGAGTAACATGAGGCATAAAGAGTGTTTGTGTATGGAGTTAGTCTATAAAATATTGACATAATACTTGTGTTAAGATTATTATTTTGTTAAAAAGGGTGTCAAATACATGTAACTGTCTCAAATACTCAAAACTCAAGTAATTCTTTAGCATACATTCAGACGTACATACCATTGATGTTGCTTATTTTTTCACTATCATCCTGGCTATCTGTTTGCCATGATGTATATAGTGCATGATTTTAGTGTGAAAAATAATCACTTACAAATCTTATATGCGTAACATTTTATTCAGTCTTACAACAAGTGATAGCTTCCACCAAAAATGTAAAATTTACTCATTATTTACTAGTGGTTCTAAACCTTTTTTGAAAACATTTTGTCAAAAGTAAGCAACTCAAACAGGTTTGTAACAAGTAAAGGGTGAAAAAATGATGACAGACTTTTGGGTGAACTACCGCTTCAAAAAATTATATGATCAAAATGCAATGGCAATGTGCAGTTTTGTATGATTTTAACTTATGTTTTTAAGTTATATGAGCTTCATGATAAGACTTGATGACTGTTTAATGCAATGGAAGTTGAATTATATTAAAATATAAGATTTAAGGCAGCAATTGATTTTTTTACAGCGCATAAATGTTTAAACAGGATACTTGATGTAAATGATTTGTATTTGAAGTGAAAAGCGTTTCACATTAAAAATTTCTTTGAAATTGGCCCATTTCTTTTTTCATTGTAAGTTTCTCATTAGCTGGGTTTCCACCACTCTGCTTTAATGCACAGTTGGATGAAAAACGAGCGATGGAAATTTAGAAAAATTTAATTTAGCTCGAGGTGGTTTTAGACTTATGCTTAACAGAGTTAATGTGAATAATGGCTGATGGTAAATGTGTTTGCTAAATAAGTTTGATGTAGCGAACATTACATGCATGTGACTAATCAGCTGCCTTCATTATGCTTGCCTTGTTTATTGTTAGTTACTAGGCTACCAATCCCACAGTCAACCACTCTAACAACTTGATGGAAACACACCTAATTCTGATTTGGGATTTTTCCTTTTTGTACAAACTTTGAATAGATTCATGTTAGGATTGTGACAGATGTTTTTGAGGTTTTATTTATTGGTAACAATTATTATGCATAAAATGTTGTCAAATGAGCTTAATGGGTGGATAATTTACAGTAAACAAGATAGCTTTTAATCAAACTTAAGTAGAAACAGAAAAACATTTTGAAATTTAGTGTTACATGACTACACAAAGCAGAAAAAATATTGTTTTACACTATTAATGTCCCCTTTGGTGGGAATACAAAAATAAAATGTCAAAGGTTTCATCGGATACAAGAAAATTCATAATTCTTGGTACTACATGCACAGAGTAGGAGTATGCTTTGTTCATTTATTTACACATACCACCAATATTTAAACAGTACAAAGCTGGTTGTAAATTGGCAGAATTATCCTTCAACTTGTTTGTGGCATAGAATGTTCCGTTAAGGATGTCTTGGACTGAATAGTCTGGATGAGAAAACAGGTCATTGAGATGAAGCTCGTCTTCAGGAAGGATGAGCCACTGAAGTGATGATGTCACATACAGACGCATGCAAACAATCTAGAAAGAGATGGTCAGAACTAAGCCTTGCTGCTTTGTATTTTTTCCCTTTGTCTGAAGTCAGCAGTCTACATTTATACCTGTCTGATTTGGCTTACATTCAAGCTAATCTGTATCTTTCAGACTTGCTGTGGGCTGTTCTGGTCTCTTTTTTGCATTGGGTCTTGAACTGTTTTGTCTGTGATCTATTTCAAGGCATTCTACGTATCTTTTGGAGATGGTCTGGTTATCAGCATTTCTGTGACCTGTTTTACATGTCAGGATGCTACTTTTGATTATTGAACAGTATAATCCTTTGGCAGTTTGATTTGGGAGATTTTGTCAAATGATGAGTTTGAACACTTTAATGTCATTATAGAAGCTTAACCTGAGCTTGGCCTATGCATACGCAGATTCAGTGTTGCCATTTTATATTGAGGTGAGAACAGTATTAAATAAAAGAGAAATACATACATTCACATTCACAAAAAATTCATGCTTTTATTTTCACAAACAGATTATTGAATCTGCATTAGCAAATCTTCATTATCATCATGTAAGATTCCATTAAATCAGCCTAACGACGGAATCTGATGAATGGTCAAAGGTTAGCCTTAGGATGCCTTTTTAGCGTTTTAGAAAAGTATTGTGTTATTTGTTAGAATTTATTTATATTTGGTTTCAACTCCGAGTTCAATCTGACTCCAATTTGAACTTTTGTCGTTCATGATTTTATTTAGGGTTTTGATATTTTGTTGGGTCCGATTTTCTTAATTGTACATTCTTAATTGCCCCGGGATTGCGTTTCTTGTCACGGATGTTATCTCAACACTCTGAAGTGAGTTAGAGGATGCAGGGTTAACTTATACTCAAGTAGTCTGGTTGCCTCCTGCTTACTCATACTAAAACAGTAGTTAATTTAGTAATTTCCATACAACTTAAGGTCTTCATGCTGATTAAAAGGTCTTCATGCTGTCGTGCCACACTGCTCCGTACAGTCAAATGCGCCTTAAAAATTCATAAAATCATGCCACAACATATAGGTAGCGCAGACTCCACTTAATCTACTGGATACAATGAATTTGAAAGACTTAGAATTTGAATTAATCAGAAAGGTTAACATTTGTTTTCCAGATACAAGTGTATCATGCCAATTGCAGAATCAAACAATAAAAGCCAATTCAGAAGTAAATGCACAACATCAATTACTCAAAGATAAATCTAAGAGCTCTTCACTACAGGCCGGTCTGGATACAGACTTGCGCCAATGCCCAAGCCATTTTGACCTTCTTAATAAATACCCTAGGAGAGTTTTTTTTGTTAAAGTTAACCAGTGATTTAAAGATTTACTCATCTGTTGGGATTAAATAAAAATTTATCAAAAATAGTGAACAAAACCTCGTTACCAGTCACACTTAATCAATACCAGACATATTTATGTAGGAAAAGAAAAGTTCAGGAAAGAGGGCAAAAAGATTTATCCTGAGCCTTTTTCTTCAGATTCCAGAATTTTAGTTGATTTATTACATGACACATTTAAGTCTAAGTAAAATCCATCCCTACAATTTAATCCAAAAAGAAACATCTCTTTTCTGCAGTACGTGTTTTTTTTTAAAAGAGTTACTGTGTAAAGCTTGGAGTCACGCAGTGACAACATTAAAAACCAACACACATGATCAGTTTGGTAATTTAAGTTGTTTATGCCTTATTATCATTCTTTCTACCTGTTTGCCATATCATACATAATTTTTCAATAAATATTTGTGGGGGAAAAAGTCAGAGAATTGGTAAAAATAATGAGCTGTAGATATTAAAATATATAGAAGAATAAGTGATTGTACTAAATAAAAAAAAGTAAAAAAATGTAGATTGAAGTCTAGTTGCATAGCATAAAACAACTATAATTTAACTTTAATTCATGAGTTCACACTTATAGATGTTTGAAGAATAAAGCATATTTGATGTGCTGTCCAGGGAGAGGGCTCTGAGCTCAGAAAAGACAACTTGTGCTATTCCCCTTGTCGGAAAAGTGAGAGACGTTGGGGTCCAGGTGAATTGTCTAGCCTAGCCCCAAAATACTTCCCCTATGTAGATAATGTTTAAGAGGTGAGGTGTCATGGTGGTGGAAGGATACTAAAGTCATAAGATTATGAATGTAGGACGAGTTTGATTTTTATTTTAAGTTTGGTCTAATGCTGATTGGATAATAGAATGATTGTCAATGATGTGTTAGAATTATTGAAACATCTGCACATGCTCCTCTTGAAATTTGTTTATAAAACATCACCTAGAATATTAGGGCTGCACTGTGATCTTTTGAGAATTAATATACGTTTTTTTAAATACGTAACGTGTTTTTGGGGTGTAAACTATTTGATGTAGGCAAAATAGTTTTAAAACAAGCTGTATTAAACATATTGTGTTGATGCCTTTTTATCTTTGACCCATATAGCAACAACTATGTACAATGTAGATGATAGCACAAGCAATCATCTACATTGTATGTTACCATATTTAAGGAGATGCTCCTAATGTCCCAAACCGCCTAGTAGGGCTGAACAATATATCGATATCACAATGTGTGTATCCACATTAGTTATGTAGGGAGTGAAATTTAAAGTGAAACTAATGTTCTATATCTATAAATAATATTGAGAATAGTAACGCTGGATCAGAGACCCACGATTGAGATCGCACGAGAGAATGTTCAGAAAGAGGAGAGAAGAGAGAAATCGATAAATCGCACAATGTAATCTGCTGTGGCTGATTTATGATGTTCACCCCATATGTTTAATTAATCACGGGTTATACCTGCCAACCGAGCTCCGTGTGTCTTTTAAGCCACAGAACCCACAAATCCGTGTGTGGTAAGAACAGAAAAGTTTACATATAAAGACCAACACGCATTACAGTTACATCGCAGAATTTGATTATTTATTAAGATATTCTTAAAAATAATTTTATGTTATTGTATAATATAATTTATACAATGATGATGACCGTGTTATTTAACGTTTGATTGTTTAATTTTTGTGCTTGAATACTGTTAGACTTCCCAGAAAACCATAAAGGATTGCTTATTTAACATTTATTTTTGCTCTGTCATATTTATACATGCTTATAATTAATATTTTATGCAGATGCACTCAAAAAAAAAAAAAAACGTAATGATCCCAGTCAATCTAATTGAATGAAATCTTTCTAAAAAGTGCTATTCAAATCATCCAGTGAAATGATATTCATATTGCAACATGTATCGCAGCAAAACTAAAATATGTCTCATTTTTCCAATATCATGCAGCCCTACTGCCTAGTATAGAGATGAGCAAACTCAATCCAAACATAATCAAACACAACTGCCCATAGCTTTCTCTAGTGATCTTGATGACACTGAATAGCATGTTTGATTAGTGTTGAAGCATACACTTTAACATGTCTGCAGAACACCGATCTCCAGGACTACGTTTGCCCATCCCTGACCTAGAAGATAAATACTAGTTGGCCTTCATATAAAATAGGTATTTTTCAGCATTGTTATACAAGTATTGTTCATTTCACTACAGCTTTACTTCTCTTCCATAAATGCACATTATACTCAAGAGACACAACATGATACTATTTGAGTCACGAAGTCGAACATAGCTGTATTATGATTGACTGCACTGCTAAAAATATATTTCTTCATCAGTACTTTCGTTTTGGAGAATGTATAAATATTATTAGCTTACATTTCTTAACCCATTACCAAGCATCTTCTCAGTTTTCAGTATACATTGAACACGCTGTTTCTTATTTTTGCAACGTTTATGTGGGAATTTAGAATGAGAAGGTGTTTTGACATATGAATTGTACTATAAAGTAAACATATATTGGTTTAACAATGTTTAGAAGATCAAAATACTGATTAAAGATGTCATTTTTGCAGTCTAAAGAGAATGTGCTGATATAATTGTATTTGTGAATCAAAGCCTGTCAGAACAGCCACATTTTCAAGTTGACCCACATTCGTGTGACAGTTTGCAGATGCAGAATCAACAATAAATTATTAAACGGAAAAACACTAAGCAATTTGTCAACATATTTGCATATATTTATGATTTCAATTTTGTTCATGTGAATTAGGTATTGATGTATCGCTTTTGTATAGTATCATATGTATGCTAATTAATTATCAATGTCTGCGGCACTGAAAACATTCTGGAACTGACTACCAGAGACGTGTGGCTTGAAATAACAGGTATCACAGACACCCATTTTCTGGGAGAATGTCTGGATATTTAGGGGGCCACAAAGAGGAGGAGAATCAAAATCTGTCTATCTCTTTCTCACTTACTCACACTCGCATGCAAACACTGCGAAATGAGCACACGCATTCAGATACATTAAGCAGAGTTCAGGACATCAGCACCGGGCGTATATGGGAGGACAACGAAACAAGGAAGAGACAAAAGCTGGAAAAGAGGATGCGATGCCATTGTTGGGGTCTTTTGTGTTCGTGGAAGCATAGCAGGAACTTGAATGAGGAAGAGAAATAAGGCAGGACATTATCACGCAATTGTGTTTGGCATACTTGTGCCAAACATAATTCTTGTCCAATCTCAGCAAGGTACATTTCCAGAATGCCAAAGTCCTATGGGCCCACTGAGTTACCATCTGTGTACCACTATACCACTCCTAAGCTTAGCCCCCCACTCCTCCTTCTCCTCCTTTCCTCTCCTCCTCCTTGCTCCAGCTTTTTCTGTCCCCTATTTTTGCTCGTTGGCAGAAAGTGAGGCAGATAGACTGGATGGAGACATGACCCAGCAAACGCATGCTGGAAGGGAAAAGTGATTGGCTGATTTGAGTTCGGAAGGTGCATGTGACATGATTGGTGGAGAATTGATAAAGGCCTTTTGATTGGGGTTTGGTTAGCTTTTTTTCTGAGAAAATGTGATTGCTTAGGAAAGCGTTGGCATTTCATTTAAGTCGAAGTAGCTGTTGACTTGATTGAGCTAGCATTTCATTCACTTTTAGCTTAAAGGAGTAGTTCACCCAAAAATGATGATGATCATTTATTCATCCCCAAGCCTTACTCGGTGTATATAACTAATTTCTGTCAACACAGTCTGTGTAGTTTACAAAATATTGAATATTGAATATTGAAATATAAATCGTTATCATTCAGTATGGAACATAATTATCGAGATTGCATTTTTGCCATATCACCTAGCCCTACTTATTACACTATTTGTCTGTCACAGAAGATTACAACAAACATGAAAGCTAGTTGGCTTGGCATTACTGTATAATATTATACAGCATATTACACTCAAAAATGACTAAAAAAACTATTTAAAATTAGTTGAAACAACTCAATTCTTACATTTTTTTGGGACAACTTAATTGTTTTAAGTTCAATCCACTTAAATTGTTAGAAACTATTAAGTTAACTTAATTGATTTGTGTTGGGACAACATAGGAATTGTGAGGAACCTAGCATTTTTTACTGTGTGCTCTGACAGTGCTGTGTACATGTGTCTACCTGTCTTACATGTAAGTCGGTTATGTCAGAACCGCAATGTCAAATACATAGAGGATGGGTAGTAAATTATGGAGTAATTTAAATAAAAATAAAAAAGTATCCTAATTTCCAAACCTGTTTGAGTTTCTTTGCGAATGTTGGAAACCGTTAGCCGTTGGATTCTATAGTATTTGTTTTCCTTACTATGGATGTCAATCGCTACTGGTTTCCAACAATTCTTCAACATTTTTTAAAATATCTTATTTTGTGTTCAACAGAAATAAAGAGTCTCACATAAGTTTGGAACCATTTGTGTTAGAGTATAGAGTGAGTAAATTTTCATTTTTAGATAAACTATACATTAAATTATTGGAATTATTGATCTTCATAATGAGGCATGCTTTTTTCCACACATATTTATTTCTCTTCAGAGTTTTGTAATAGCAGTGAATGGTGTCCAAGTTTTTGAAGCTTTAAATAGCATATCCATACTTCATAAAAGTAATAGTGGGTTGGTGAACGCCTTTTCAATGCCAAATTAAATAATTATAATTAATTATAATATAATTCAATAAAATTCAATCAAATTTAACTCTGATTATGTTCATCTGAAAGAAGAAATCATAAACATCTAGAATGATTTAAAAGAGAGTTCATTCTTTCATTCATTTTCTGTTTGACTTAAGTCCCTTTATTCATCAGAGTTCGCCACAGCAGAATGAACCGCCAACTTATCCAGCATATGTTTTATGCAGCGGATGCCCTTTCAGCTGCAACCCATCACTGAGAAACACCCATACACACTCATTCACACACATACACTACAGGCAATTTAGCTTACCCAATTCACCTATAGCGCATGTCTTTGGACTGTGGGGGAAACCGGAGCAGAAATGCCAACTTACCCAGCCGAGGCTCGTACCATCAACCTTCTTGCTGTGAGGCGACAGTGCTACCCAATGCACCACCACGCCACCTTAAAAGAAAGTTAATTGGGATAATTAAAATTTCTCTCCCATTAATATACCACCTTACTTTTTGCTTTGTAAATTTGTTTCTTATTCTCTGACATGGGTGCCTGGTATTTAAATGTGTCTTTTGTAAACATGTGTTTGGATACTGTTGAGACCCTTCCCTTCTGTTTTGTCATGCTCTGCATCATTCTGTGAACACTTTCAATGTGATGAACAGATGTGGATGGTAACTACAATATTGATGGTAATCTGTATGTTTTGGTAAAGCGCAGTAAAGTATGAATACCTTGTCTTGGTGGCTTTTCTCACAGCAGGCCAATAGGCAGATGCGTAGGTGGTCTTTTGTGGCATTTTGAACACATTTGACCTCTGGAAGTGGTTAATAGTAGACTAGGCATGGGATGATAACCGTTTTCAAGGTATGTTGCAGTTTGGAAAAGTCAAGGTTTTAAAACTGTGTGTAGGTATAGTGTTTCCACAGTCATATTGGGGTGATAGAAACTCAATAAGTCTCTATTTTAAAATGTACTGATGTTAAAATAAGATCCAAATCCCTCCCATTTTGAGTTTGTGGAAGTTAAATCAAGTTTATTTTGTACATTAACATAACGGATATTGATACAGCAGTGAAAATTAACGTGTATCCTGTCACATTTGCTGTGCAAAAAGTTAAACACGCGTACTGTATGTGTGTGTGTGTCCGCTGTGTGTGTGTGTGTGTGTATGTGTGTGTGTGCACATGAAATTTGTAACGACACTGTATGTGACTCATCGCAGAAAGGCTTGAATTAACTCCACAACAAATACATCAAATAATCATTGGAAAGTTCTTACTGTAGTATTTCTCACAAACGTGACGTGAGATCTGCTTCCTTCATGTCTGTCACTGTGCTGTTTATCTAACACAGCCGAGGTGGAGATTTATGGCTTGTTTCCACTGAGTGGTACGGTTCAGGTCGGTACGGGTCACCTTTATCAGGCTTGCATTTCCAGTACAAAGGGTACCCTTTTGGTGGGCGTGGTGTACTACAGACAGTTTCAGTCGACGTCATTCGCGCTCGAATAAATGTCTACAGTAAAGCTGTACAGGTCGTTCACATTATATGTGAAGCTCTTCTAACAAAACAGATGCTTTAAACATATTAATACTTGTTTATAAATGTTTATTACTAACATTTCTATGAACATGATTTGATTATAACTGCAGAACAATGACAGTGTTACAGCCTACTGTAACGTCTGCAATTATATAAAATAAATAAATAAATGCAACATATATGAACACATACAAACCCTTACAGTCTCCGATATGTTACCACTTACAGATAAACTACACAC
>CAIGQZ010032751.1:0-14148 GCA_903798205.1 Danio tinwini
AACAGCTATAGCGCCGTGTAAAATTCTCCACTGCAAATCTCCTGATCTTTTATTCAATGGTGGTTTATATAATATTCTCCATTCTGGTCTTTCTTCTTCACCTAAACACAGTTTATCTCTCCACACCGTATCAGATCTCTCTTTTAAAGTATATTTATTATTTAGTTTTACAATATTTTTATAAAGCACTTTCCCTTTAACTGTACTAAAATCAACATTCCCATTATCCTTAAAACACAACAATGGACTATTAATCCCAGCATTTTCAATGTTAGGTATAATTCTAATATTTGGGAAACAATCTTGGTCATTAGGGAAAATAATATTTTGGCTGTAATCTTTAAGTAAAGTTTTTTCTTTTTCATTTAAAAGACCATTTAGTTTATCTAAAAATTTTGTAACAAACCTCACCGATCTAATTCCCATATATAAAGCAACATTTTCTGCATCTTTTAATTCAAAACCTGCCTTGTCAACAATGTCTCTTAATCTTGCCATCTTGTAAGAAATAAGCAAGTCTTTTAGTCCTGGGGTATCATCCCTTGTCACATCAAGGCGACTGCCAAAAAGTACTGGCTCTTCAAGCAGCCAAAAGAGAGATGTTGCTGAATCTGTCCACACATGTTTAAAAAGTCCCCATACTTTGAAAATACTTCTGTAGAAAGAAGGTATTCCAGTCAGATCTAGATGAACATTATCCGTCAAGAAAAGTGAAGCATGAAGATTCAAGCCATTTATTCCACGTAGGATGCATTGAGCTAAAGGCCTCCACACGAGACTTTCAGGCCCATATAACAACTTCTGAATGAACTGTAGTCTATATGTGGCTCCTCTGCTCACAAGATTCACCAATCCTTGGCCGCCTTCTTCTCTCGGCAGAAACAGAACACTTTGAGGTGTCCAGTGCAAATTGTTCCAAAAGAAATTGACTAGTTCTCCTTGAAGCTTTGGTAAGAGTCCGGCAGGTGGATCAACACAAGCAAGTTTATGCCAAATAGAGGAACTCACCAAATTATTAACAATGAGTACTCGACCTCTGTAAGAAAGTTGTGGAAGCAACCATTTCCATTTCTGTAAACGACTTTGGATTTTCTCAAACAATCCATTCCAGTTTTGTTGAACAAAATCACCTTCACCTAGGTAAACTCCAAGGTATTTTAAAAAACCACTCTTCCATTTTAATCCTCCAGGTAATAAGGGCGGGTCTCTTTTCCAGTCACCTATGAGAAGGGCTTCACTTTTTTCCCAATTAACTTTGGCTGAAGAAATCTTTTTAAAATCATTAATAATACATTCCAGTCTTCTTACGTCACCAGTGTTAGTTATAAAAACAATGACATCATCTGCATATGCAGAAAGTTGTACATGAGCATTACAGTGAGGTATAGAAAAACCTTTTAACTCTGCTCTTAATCTGTGTAGAAGAGGTTCAATGGCAATGGAATATAACATTCCCGACATAGCACAACCCTGTCTAACACCTCTCTGCACATCAAAAGGAGCGCTTAAACCACCATTGATTTTGAGTACACTTTGAATGTTACTATACATTACCTCAATCATTTTTATAAAATGAGTACTAAAACCAAAAACCTTTAAAACTTTTTTCAAATATTCATGTTCAACACGATCAAAAGCTTTCTCTTGATCTAATGAGATCAATCCACAATTAATACCAAATAATTTAGCAACTTCTAATGCATCCCTGATTAAAAAAATATTATCAAAAATTGATCTATTTGGTATCGAGTAATTTTGATTAGGCTGTATAATTTGGTCCAAAACTTTACTTAATCTTACCGCTAAAGCCTTTGATAAAATTTTATAATCTGAACACAAAAGTGACACAGGTCTCCAATTACCTATTTTTTGAAGATCTCCTTTTTTGGGTAAAAGGGTAATAATTGCTCTTCTACAACTTAAAGGCAATAATCCTTTATTTAAACTGTCATTTAAAACTAAAAACAAATCTTCACCAATCACTGGCCATAAAACTTTATAAAAATCAACAGGAATCCCATCAATACCAGGTGATTTGCCATTCTCCATGCTCATCATGACTGTATATAATTCATCTTGTGATACAGGAAACTCAAGCATTGCATTAGATTCATCATCAATTTTACAGAGATTTTCAAAAAAAAGAGAATTTTCAATATCACTCTGTAATACTTCACATTTATATAAAGATGAGTAAAAATTAACAGCATATTTGCGAATCTTACTAGATTCTGTAATATTTTCTCCTGTATCAGATTTTAGTGAATGTATTATGCGACTTTTACCATTTTTTTTTTCTAAATTAAAGAAAAATTTTGAAGGTGCATCCATTTCTGAAATGTTCTGAAATCGAGAACGAATTAAAGCACCTTTTGCTTTTACACCCAATAAATCTGCGAGTAAATCTTTTTTGGCTTTACTTTCTTCAAAATCAGCACTGTTATTTGTAGAAGCTGTTGTATTTAAAAGTTCTGTTATATTTTTTTCTAACTCTTTCATTGATCGCATTGTTTCTTTAGTAACATTAAAAGTGTACTCTTTACATAATTGTTTAATTTGTATTTTCCCGCAATCCCACCATTGTTGCAGTGAAGAATACATTTGTTTTTGTTTTTTAAAATTTTTCCAAAACACAGAAAAAAAATCTTTAAAATTTTCATCGTTTAAAAGTGATGTATTAAAATGCCAGTATGCACTTTTAACTTTCACAGAATTGACAAAAATCTTACAAATAACTGAACAGTGGTCAGAAAAACCTACGGGAATTATACGACAGTCTTTGACATGATTTACTTGAAACTTGAACATATAAAACCTGTCAAGCCTTGCCATGGAAATCTGATTATCTTTGCTATGTGCCCACGTATATTGTCTGTCTTTTAAATGTACATTTCTCCACACATCACATAAATCGCAAACTTCTACTAAATTCTTCATTTCTTTCTGTGAGGCACTGTGTGGTTCTAAATGATTTCTATCTATTTTGTCATTTTCTGTGCAATTAAAATCTCCACCTAAAAACAACAAATCCTCAGAATCTACCTTATTAATAACATCACTAAATTTCTTTAAAAAAAATATTCTTTCAGCTCCTTTATTAGGAGCATAAATATTTAAAAACACCATTGTTGCATTTTCAAATTTGACTTTGACTTTCAAAAAACGCCCTTTAACTATTTCTTCTTCTTCAACAGAAAGTGGAGACACTGTTTTAGAGAACAAAATAGCCACTCCTCCACTGTTGTAAGACAAATGGCTCATAAAAATCTGACCATCCCAATCTTTTTTCCAGTTTATTTCATTAAGATTGTCACTATGTGATTCTTGAATAAATGTGACATCTAGGCGTTTCATTTTTATGAATTCAAATAAACACATTCTTTTCTGACCGTCTCTAGCACCATTTAAATTGAGAGTTCCAATTTTAAATACTCTCATAGAAAATGATGTTTTAGGAATAAAAGAAACAATCAGAAAAAAAGTAATTTTGAACAAAATCAAATTACACCAAATCTGGTTTCTCATCATTAAGGAGTTGTTGTTTTTTTTTCACTTTACCTACCAACTTCCTTAGACGATAAACCTCTGTGTCTATGAATGCACCTTCCTTTGTCAGAATCTTTACATCTTTCACAAAAGCAGAAACATCTTGAAAATAATCCTCAGCCTCCACATTTGGTAAAAATTTTGTTTCCCTCAGAAATTTCCTGATTTCCTCAGCCGTATATCTTTGCGTTTGATTTTCATTTTCATTTTGCGACGATGAAAAAGAACAAACCGAAGAGCTGGAATCTGAAGAATCAGCATCATTATCTGATATTATATAATCAGCCTTAGTTTTGTCTTTTTTTACTTGTTTGATCATTTTATTTTCACTAGCTTTTTTTCTTTTATGAGGAACTTTAAAGACTTGCTCTGGTTGAACTTCCATTTCCACTATTCCTTCACCTGTATTTTCCTTAGTTATTCCAACTGTGGATAACATTGCCTCTTGGCCACTTGGGCCATCCTCAGAATTAACTGAGATTCGAATAGCAGAAGAACCTGCTACTACCTCTGCCATAGTAGGAGCTCCCGCACCTGCCCCGACTCTCTCCTCAGAGACTGCAGCATCAACAGCAGGAACAGCGGCATCCACCGCGACAGACGCAGCCTCAGAAGACTCGACTTGTAAGTCTTTCTGACCTGTCTTATTTTCATTTGTACACGTCCGTATCAAATGACCGAATTTTCCGCACCCAAAACATTTCATTATGCTCTCGGATGTTGCATAAATTGTGTAATTGAAGCCGTCTACTTTGACATTAAACGACAGGTTTAGTTCGTCATTATTGTCTTTCAGAATCATGAAAACTTGTCTTCTGAAAGACATCACGTGTTTTAGCAAAGGTGATTTACACCCAAGAGCTATTTTCCTTATCGGTGAAACTAATTTGCCAAAAGAAGACAATTCTTTTGCAATACTTGCATCGGAAACAAACGGAGGTATGTTTGACACAATAATTTTCCTAGATGGACTACTAAGGGGAAGTACAGGTATGAGTTCATCATTTATCACCACTCCTTTTTGTACAACCTCGTTAGTTTTTTCTATCTTGCTCAAAAATAAAACAACCGCATTGTTCATCCTAGAAGCTGAAACCACTGACGAACATCCCACGACTTCGCCAACCGCTAGAATACAATCCTCCACACTGGCCTTACACATGATTTTAATTCCATGACGCCGAGTCAAACTTTCACAATTCGCGTCTCCTAACGACGCCATCCCTCCCGGCAACAAAACACGCCGGGAGTAAACTCACTACACTCACAAACACTAAACAACAACACACGTATACAAACAACAAACAAACAAAGAAAAGTTAGAAAGAGAAAACATTCAAACTCACCGCACTTTCCCAACACTCGCTCACCAAGCACTCACTCAGGCACATGCGCACACGCACACAGAGAGAGAGAGAGAGAGAGAGAGAGAGAGACAGAGAGAGAGAGAGAGAGAGAGAGAGCTATTAACAAAAACTATAACAGTTTAAATAAATAAATATTGCATTAGTGAAAATCAAACTGTGAATAAGTGAATAAATTATTCATTAAACATGACTACACTACAATAAGAATCAGAACATAATTACTGCTTTAAAACAGCAATACTGATCATTTTAATATAAAAAGATTATAGTAATAAGACTTATGTATTCATTAAACTGAATGTATTAAACTGCCTAAAATTATAAAACTAAAATGTATATGTCTATATATATATACACTCACCAGCATCTTTATTAGGTACACATTACTAGTACCGGGTTGGACCCCCTTTTGCCAGAACTGTCTTAATCCTTCATGGCAGAGATTCAACAAGCTACTGGAAATATTCCTCAGAGATTTTGCTCCATATTGTCATGATAGCATCACGTAGTTGCTGCAGATTTGTCGGCTGCACATCCATAATGCCAATCTCCCGTTCCACCACATCCCAAAGGTGCTCTATTGGATTGAGCTCTGGTGATTGTGGAGGCCATTTGAGTACAGTGAACTCATCGTCATGTTCAAGAAACCAGTCTGAGATGATTGGTGCTTTATGACATGGTGCGTTATCCTGCTGGAAGTAGCCGTCTGCAGCAGATCGTCTTGACCATGTCTACATGCCTAAATGCAGTAAGCTGCTGCCATGTGATTGGCTGATTAGAAATTTGACGAGCAGTTGGACAGGTGTACCTAATAAAGTGGCCGGTGAGAGTATATATATATATATATATATTTATGAATGAATTAAAAAATAGGAAACATCAATAGTGGGCCATTTAGGGGTAAGAACTTTTAGATATTTGCACTAGAAACAAGACAGAAATTCTCAATAAGTAAAACAATAATAATTGCAGTGTGTGTTGTACCACAATGTGCGACATGTTCTGGATATATGTGTTGTGTGGTTCATCCGTGTCAGTGGTGTTTGGTCACGTCTCCACAGATCTGCTCGGCCCGCTCCATTGTCCCTGCTTCACGCTTTAAAAATACACCTCCAATCTCATCGGGATAAATCAGACCACAATTGTTTCTGGGAGATTCCAGCTCTTGTCTCTGCCATAACGGAGCAGGATTTGCGAGACAGGGCCATAAGCTCCCGACAGCTTTCTTTGTAGTGGTAAAACAATGCTTAAAGCCATACGGCAGGTATGTTAGAGATACACGCGGCCGCCAAAAGCCACACGACCACCTGAATGCAAAGCCTGAGCTCCTCATCATCCGCCAGCACTCGCCGTGTTGTGATTGTGTCATTTCCTGCAAGCTTTTCTAGGAATCGACGTTTATGCCGGGTTGGTGAGCTCATGCGGGGATCATGAGGTTTACAGCAGCTGATTTGAGGTCAGATGTTTGGATCTAAAAGAAGATTTGAAGAGGAAGGGTAATGAGTCAACATGAGCACTCATACACTTCATGATTTCAACAAGACGTGACATTGTGATGCACAGATGTTTAAATATGCCTATCTTACAAGAGCCCTAGACATATGAGTTTCAGCTTTTCCTTTAATCCATTGAGCTGATCTCCGGGTTTGGCAGAAACAACTTTAGCTTAGCTTAGCATAAATCATTGAATCGGATTAGACCATTAGCATCTCACTTTTTTTTTTTCTTTTTTTTTAATACATTCATTTAACAAGAGCCCCAGACTTAAACATATGAGTTTGACCTTTTTTTATCTATCGAGCTGATCTCTGGGTCTGGCAGAAACAGTTTTAGCTTAGCTTAAATCATTAAATCGGATTGGACCATTAGCATCTCACTCAAAAAAAAAAAAAAAGATTGTTAAAATGTTCCTATTAATCTTTTCTGTGTTCTAAGACTTAGTTAGCTAAGACTCTAAGTTAGCAATGTTGCTAGTTACTGTTGTAAATGCTAAAATAGTTTATTGTGTATAGTTGTCTGCTTAATGGATGCTAATCTAGTTAGCAATGATTTATGGATGTAAATTAGCAATGTTGCTATAATCCAGCATGTTTACATTTTCTATGTTCATTATCATGGTGTCTATTAAAGAAATAGTTACGGCATCTCTAAATGCTAACATTGCTATAGTTTTGCTATAATCCCTTGGAGTGGACGCTAATATAGCTATCTAGTTAGCAATGGTTTATGGATGTAAATTAGCAATGCTGCTATAATCTAGCATGTACTACAAACGTTCTTAACGTTGTTACTATCAAATCAAAGAAATAAAGTTTGTTTGTGTGGATGATTATTGTTATATTTAGCGTTTGTCTCTGTGGATGCTAATATTGTTGTTGCTATAGTTGCTAACATCTGTTGGAGTGGAAGCTAATATAGTTTTCATTATAGTTACTGACAGTAGATGATGCTAAAATAGTTATCGTGTATAGTTTTTGTCTGCTTAATGGATGCTAATCTAGTTAGCAATGATTTCTGAATGTAAGTTAGCAATGTTGCTATAACCCAGCATGTTCGCATTTTATGTTACAACAAACGTAACATGCTCCCTATCAAATAAATAAAGCTACTGTCTGTTGGTGTGGTCTTTGTTCAAACTACTTAATGAAAATGAGCTGCAACAACACAGTTCTTGAGGTTTCAGGGGGACAACGTCGTTGTTTTATATTCAATTTACTTCATTTTTAAAACAGGCTTTAATTGATTGCTTATTTTGCTAATAAAATGTTAATGCTAAATAACTTTATCACATTAACTGTGCTGTAGGACGACTTTAGAATGATCATTCATTCATTCATTTTCTTTTCAGCTTAGTCTCTTTATTAATCAGGAGTCGCCACAGCAGAATGAACCGCCAACTTATTCAGCATATGTTTTACACAGCGGATGCTCTTCCAGCTACAATCCAGTACTGGGAAACACCCATACACACTCATTCACTCATACACTCCGGCCAATTTAGTTCATTAATTCCCCTATAGCGCTTGTTTGGACTGTGGGGGAAACCGGAGCACCCGGAGGAAACCCACGCCAACACGGGGAGAACATGCAAACTCCACACAGAAACACACACTGACCCAGCTGAGACTCGAACAAGAGACCTTCCTGCTGTGAGGCGATTGTGCTGCCCACTGCGGCACCATGCAGCCCAATTTTATGAATATTCAATAAATAAACAAAGGCTAGTATGGACAATATTTTGCGCTGAAGACGTATTCTGATTAATTCAGACCCAGCCCAAGTGGCACTAAAGGTTCACAGGCTCCACGTGTGGCTAATGGTAGAACTCTAGTTTGCTCTTGTTCATGTGTTTCTTAACAAGGCGTCCATAAAGACCAGGAGAAGGCCATCAGATCTGGTGTGGCTGAGAAGCTGCGGGGCCATGTTTCATTGATTTCCCTGGCTTTAATGGATTTCATTGGACCTCTCATGATTCTGCATTAATATTTCATCACTTGTGTCTTCCATTTCCTGCGCTGGAAGAGCACCAGGTTAGCTTACAGTGAAGTGCTTCGGGTCGATGGAGTCTGCGAGCAGGAATCGGCCAAATCCCAGAAACACCCGATCCCCATCTGCCCCCGGGGGGCCTAATCTGCGATTCCAAATGACAAAAAGGGCAGAGAGAATTAAATGAAGACATCAGAACAACAACACTGAGCTGCACTGAGACTGACGTGCTTCGCTTAAATAAATAACCTGGTGCCGCTTGAGATTTCAGCTGCAGTCGGTGCATTTTTCATGCGAACATTCGAAAAAGATGTAGTATTGTTACCAGAGCAAGGTTATTCGTCACATTGAATTGTTTTCCTGCCAAATGATCCGCAATGTACCTGAAAGAACGAGATGTGGCCCTTTTGGTTAGGAATAAATCAACAACATGTCTGTGTGGTATACTATATTACTGTTATGAGGTGAATTGTAGATGTTAACGTATTCAAGTGCAACAGCGCACACTAAAGCGATCAGACATGTGCAGGTCACAGGAGCTGCTGGCTCAGCACAGCGTGGAAATATACTCTTCTTAAAAAATCCTGTCAAGCGAGGCTTCAAAGAATCCATCAACGTCAATGAAGAGCACAAACGCCAAATCTAAAGTTCAGTCTGTCCAATCAAAGTGACGTTTAGTGAGGTTTAATCACATTTGTTTGACATCTTTGATTTGAATTTGGACTGAACTATACTGGAAAAATATGTTTTGTTATTCTGCGCATATACATCACGATATGATCACAATTTCACCAGATGACTCAAATCATGCATTAATAAAGTCATCTGGAATGGAGAAAGCGTTCTTGCAGGACTCCCAGAGTTCATCAAGACTCTTTGTGTTTATCTTCAACGCCTCCTTCATCTTAACTCAATAATGTTCATGTCTGGTGATTGGGCTGGCCAATCCTGGAGCAGCTTGACCTTTGCTTTCAGGATCTTTGATGTGGAGGCTGAAGTATGAGAAGGAGCGCTATCCTGCTGGAGAGTTGTCTCTCTCCTGTGGTTTGTAATGTAATGGGCAGCACAAATGTCTTGATACCTCAGGCTGTTGATGTTGATCATCCACTCTGCAGATCTCTCGCACGCCCCCATACTGAATGTGACCCCAAACCATGATTTCTCCTTCACCAAACTTGACTTGATTTCTGTGAGACTCTTGGCTCCATGCTGGTTCCAGTAGGTCTTCTGCAGTATTTGTTATTATCTGTTGCTCTTACAACTGGGATCAATGAGAAGACTTTTGTCAGGTAGTGTATATAATTGAAATATTTTTTTATTGTTTTCCAAGTCTAACAGTATTCAGTAATTGATTAATTAAAATTATAATTGAATAAAATGAATTGTTATTAAAGGTACATGACTCAAAAAACATGAAAATGATCAATTATAATGCAGACGCATCATTGAATATCCTGCGATGTGACTATTGCGAATGATCACATGCGATATCGATGCTGAAACTATATACTGTGCAGCCCTAATCTGAATGACTGAATTAAGAATATCAGAGGAATCATTCATTCATTCATTTTCCTTCATTTAAATTTTTACTTATTCAAATTGTCCGTAGTGTGTGTGAATGAGTGTGTATGGGTGTTTCCCAGTACTGATTTACAGCTGGAAGGGAATCCGCTGTGTAAAACATATGCTGTATAAGTTGTCGGTTCATTCCGCTGTGGCAAGCCTGGATTAATAAAGGGATTTAAGCCGAAAAGAAAATGAATGAATAAACCTATCCAATGCACATTACTTAAATGATCATAATTGTTTCATATTATTACTGATGTTTTTTATACAAATAATTGATTTGATTGATTCAATTAATCATGCTCATGCTGCTTTTATTTTCTTTATATCACTTAAAAATAATAATAAATAAAACAATTAAAGAGCCAAGCAAGAGCCAGAATGAGCAAAGCAGTCCAGAGGCCAGAAGCAACGTTATTAAGCAGCATCAGACCAAGTGAAACAATGAGATGTTGAATGCAAGTGAAGTATGCTTTACTTAAAATATTAGAACATCATGAAAACAATAATGGTAATATATATATATATATATATATATATATATACACACACATATACAGTGCTCAGCATCTATAAATATATAATATATTTAATAGGAAGCTCTACAATATGATATTAGTTCATATACATTAGATTAGTCGGTACTGAAGCCAAATCTGGAGCTCATCTAACAACATAACTTATGATAACGCTCCAAACACTAGTACAGCCACATTTATATATTACAGAAAAATATTAAATACAAATTTAAAAAAGGAAAAATCAAGAGAAGCAAAAAAATAATAATTTAGTGTAAATTGTGTAGGTTGTAATTTATTTTTGCAATACTTTACTTGAATTTAATTGTATTATCTTTCAATTGCTCAATATGTTTGGTGACTAAAATAATATTGTAATAAATATCTCTGTTTAATAAATCTGTTTTGTTTAAACGCACCAAAATACACTGACTATATTCACTGAGAAATGGAGGAACATATATATATATATATATATATATATATATATAAAATACATAATGTAATAAAATGTAAGAAATCTCTACAACATTACAATAATCATCAATCTATTTATTTATTTCAGGTATTGTTGACCATATTTCACCATTCAAAGGTCAAATGAATTGTATTGTAATATATTAAAATACACCATACTAATGTAACAGTGTATTTTTCTTATTTGGATGGCAAAATGTGATTCAAAATCACACAGATTACACCAATAGTCCCGCGTGTTTACGTTAATGCAGTGAAAATTAATAATATAACATCCATTTCCTGTCTTAAGATGGCAAAATATGATTAAAATATCAAGAGTTTAATTTGACGTAACAACAATAATAATATGATTTATACTTAATTTATAGTCATCAAAAACAGCTATAAAATACAATCAAACTTCCCTTATTGAATTTTCTCTAAAAATCTGCACATGATTTTTTTTAATAAGAAAATAATAATAATAATAATAATAATAATAGAGCAGAATTGACCATATTTTGGTAACACTTTATTCTGCTGATCTATTTGAGACTGTCTGCTTAATATCTGCTGATGTGCTCCTTCAACAGACTTTTAACTGACTAACTTTGCAACATGTCAACTTACACTAACCCCAACCCAAAAACAGTCTACTTATAATCTAATGGGAAATAGTTGGCATGTAGATGCACTGTAACAAACGGCCCATCAAAATAAAGCGTGACCCATATTTCCTCACTTATTTTGCTTTTTGTCAATTACTTTAAGACACAATACGTATGTAGATCACACAGTTAGAGCTGTGCTTCAGATCCTCATGAATTAACTCAAAGTTCATGAAACAGTTCATTACAGCAGCTCGCTGTTGACAGGCTGACAAAAACAAACACGAAGAGCTGCTAAAATGGCCAGTTTGTAGAAATGACCCGTGGCTTTCAGAGTAGGAGGTGCAGTGGCGGAATAACAGAAGCTTTGGCTCAGGGTTTGACAGACAGTGCTGCAGCGGCTCCATCAGTTTAGATTCACTCATTCTGACACAGATTAATGAGCTTATTAAGTGTTGATCAAGTACAGTCACTCAACACAGCTTAAATCATCAACACGCTTCTGAAAACAATGTGCTTTAGTTCATTTTGCTTACGGAAAATCTAAATAAGAGACCACAAACACTCCTGGATTTATTATATACACGTTTAATATATATATATATATATATATATATATATATATATATATATATATACACACAGTTGAACTCAGAATTATTACCCCCGTTTAGTTTTTTTCCCCAATTTCTGTTTAACGGAGAGATTATTATTTTTTTTTTTTCAATATTTCTAATCATAATAGTGTTAATAACTCATCTCTAATAACTGATTTATTTTCTCTTTGTCATGATGACAGTAAATAATATTAGACTAGATATTCTTCAAGACACTTCTATACAGCTTAAAGTGACATTTAAAGGCTTAACTAGGGTAAAGTTAGGGTAATTAGGCAAGTCATTGTATAACAGTGGTTTGTTTTGGAGACAATCCGAAAATAATAATAATAATAATGACTTAAAAAAATTAAACTGCTTTTATTCTAGCCGAAATAAAACAAATAAGACCTCCAGAAGAACAAACATTATCAGACATACTGTGAACATTTCCTGAATCTGTTTAACATCATTTGAGAAAAAAAAAATTATCAAAGGGGGGCTAATAATTCTGACTTCAACTATATATATATATATAAATAAAGTAATAAGTAAAATCAATGTTTAGTGGAATTCATCTGTTATTATTGATCATTAATTATTATTGGTCAATAATAATAATAGTAATAATAATATATATATAAATACTAAAGTGTCTGAATAAATGCCATTTGCTTTATTTTGACTAATTGTGTTTTGCTGTAAATGACACGTTTTATTTATATTTAGAAATGTTATCAGTAGTTTGCAGGATAATAATAATCATATTAATAATGTTTTACTCAAACACGTGACAATGTCAAATCCAGTTGGTGAAAATAACCAAAAATATATGTTCAGACAAGTTTATATTCACATTTAGATAAGACTTTTAAACAACCCCAAATAAATGTCATGATGAATATTGTAATCAGTGTTGGAGGAAGTTACTTTAGAGAGTAGTGCATTACAATATTGAGTTACTCCCTAAACAGGTAACTCGCTGTGGTAATTATTAATGGACAGTAATGTGTTATGCTACTTTTTGAGTTAAGACTTCTTCATACCTGCTTGAGGCTTGATCTCAGAATTTGCAGGGTGTTCATTATTTATTTATTTATTATTTTAAATAGAGGAGCTCTGCATTTAAAAGCACATTAACCTAAAGCGTTACAGATGTGACATCTGCAGTAAACCCTCATTACATAAATTCACAGAGAGAGTAATATAAATAAGATAATTATACAGAATATATACACACACACACACACACACACACACACACACACACACATGCACGCACGCGTTAAGAAAATGTTTTGGGGGACAGCCTTTTTTTAAACCCTGATCACAAAAATTAAAATATTACCATTGAATTAACAATATACATATAGTAAATAAAGTAATAAGCAAAATCAATATAATAGATTAATAGATCATTAATTAATATTGGTCAATAAATGCTTAATATGACTACATTATATTAATAAAGCCTGTAAGAAATAATACCTGCTCTTAAACTACTATGATCATTTTACTCAGATAATCAGAGAAATGCCTTTCCCCCAGAGCAGTCATATTAAATAGCATAAATACACCATCATCAGCATATAGCGGCAGGGGGAAACTACATGAAGACTGCTCTGCAATGTGTCAGCAAGCGTTTAATATGCACCACACTGACTGCTTTCCCTCCAGCAGCTTCCCACCAGCACAGCAGGAACTAGCATGCCAAGTTAACGCTGCTAGTTTCCTTTGACCGCAGCGCCACCTACTGTTCACTAAGCGCCGCTTCACGACCGGGCCTGATTTGAACTCTCTTTAAATGTGGGATGTGGTTGCCTGGTTACCACTTTAACCTTCACCACTTGTTTTTGAAGGCAGGATTGAGACGGAGAGGTAACTATGGAAACCGGCTCACACAAAATAAAGAAATAAAAATAAATCAGTCGCTCAGTTTCAGCAAACGTACGTGTGTGTGTGTGTGTGTGTGTGTGTGTGTGTGTGTGTGTGTGTGTGT
>CAIGQZ010032751.1:35396-49199 GCA_903798205.1 Danio tinwini
AAGAAGTGACAGAAGAGAGAGAGAGGGAGAGAGGAACAAACAGAGAGAGAAAGACATGAGAGAGACGTGGCGGAGCTGAAGCTCGTGTGTTCAGGGTGGGCAGCATGAGTATGTGTGCGACACGGTCAAGGAGTGTTTGTGAAGAGAAAGGAAGGGCTGTGTCTAGAGTGCAGGAATCTCTTATATTTACATGTGTATGACAAACAAACTACACACATTGATTACTGTTGATTTACAGAGTTTCAAGTATATGGAAGACATATACCTGTATGAAATGAAACTTTGAATTAGAAAATATTTACAATATGTGAAATATCTGAAATAATACTGCTGTTGATTGAATTTGTCCAGATTTCTTGTTCACAGGAAAATGTGTTGCGCTGTTCAATTCCAAAGAAATCAGGTTTGACTTTCCACATCAAAAATGGCACTTACAGTCACATTTACACCCAAACATTCATAAGCTCACATATATAGTTCATATACAGCATATCCATCAGAACTGTGTGTGTAGTGTGTACTGACCTGTGTCTGTGCATGAGTTTGATACTCTCAGGACTCATGGGACTGTGTGTGGCGAGGATTCCTCGTGGGGTACTCGCTCCAGAGCAGGCCGGACTCAGCTTATCCAGACCCGGCAGGCCCTGCAGGGCCACATAGAAACACTACTCTGAATATCCACACTGTCTGAGCTCATGAAAGACATATTTCATGTAATACGCCAGTTATTAGATAATCAAGTGAATGGTTTCTAATGTACACTGTTAAGCTTTGCCGCAATGTTACAGTTATTTACTGCAAACAACCCAGTCAAATCACCACATTCACTGCTGTAACGCCTGATGCACACGGGGCAGCAGTGTCAAGGTTTCCCATTCACTTTGAATGGGTGATGTGAGGGGCAGCATGGTGGTGCAGTGGGTAGCACAATCACCTCACAGCAAGAAGGTTGCTGCTTCGAGTCCTGGCTGGGTCAGTTGGTGTTTCTGTGTGGAGTTTGCATGTTCTCCTCATGTTGGCGTGGGTTTTCTCCGGGTGCTCCGGTTTCCCCCACAGTCCAAACACAAGCGCTATAGGGGAATTGAATAAGCCAAATTGGCCGTAATGTATGTGTGTGTGCAAGAGTGTGTGGGTGTTTCCCAGTGTTGGGTTGCGGCTGGAAGGGCATCCGCTGTGTAAAACGTGCTGGATAAGTTGGTGGTTCATTCTGCTGTGGTGACCCCAGATTAATAAAGAGACTAAGCTGAAAAGAAAATGAATGAATGAATGAGTGACGTCAAGTGTTGCTGGACTGAATTGTGGACCATCGGCGCCGCTTTAGCCGCGTTGCTCACTGCAGATATTGTGATTTTCTCAACTTTTTTAAGCGTCAACAGAAACGTCAGCCAATCAGATTCCTTTATGCAAATACCCTAGCTCAGACAGTAGCCGATTGCATTCTAATTTCATTGGCTGACACTGCTATGACGATCACGTCAGCGCCAAATTCAGACACGCCCTCTGTCAAGCGTTGACGCTCATGCCACGTGTGAATGGGCCATAATATGCACTGCATTGTGGGTCATTTTAAAACTTTTACAGTAACTTACTGCATTTGTACTATTTGCACTATTGTAGTCACTTGTTTGGAATTTAATAAAGTCAATATTAAAGACTAAATGAATGGTTTTGTATCATGTAAATAAATTACAGTAAAAGTACTGTAAAATTAAAATGTGTTAAAGGGCATTTTACCAAAAAAAAGAAGTTGCAGAAGGGCTATTTTACTGTAAAATTAAATTGCAATAGAGCCTGCTACTGTAAAACACATTTACAGGTGCTGCCAGTAAGTTTTTGCGACCAATGTAAATGTTAATGTGGAGTAGTGTGATATGAAGCTGTAATATCGCCTTAACCTACCTAATCTCTAACCCCAACCCCAGAATCATTCAAATACAGTGTTGGTGTCATGATCTGATAGGTAGGATAACATGATTGGGGTCTTTATTTAAATTTTCATTTTAAAATTTAAATGCTGTCAACAAATGTGTATGAAAAGCCGATGTGAGGTCTCACATGACAAAGACTGCTCCTCATCATCTGGAACTGATCGATCAGCTTCTTGTGCAGGGGACGCATTTCTGGGTGCACCAGTTTCTCATGGACGGCCAAACCCACACCGAGCACGTGAACCTGCGGGGTTGTTTTATATAAAAGTGATTACTTGACCTTTCATTTTTTATTTCTGGATAGTTAAATTGATGTGTTTACTTGTTCTTGCATCAGGTCCTTGAGTTGGGTGATCTTCTCTGTGTCCTCTGGGTGACTGCTAATGTACTCTTTATCAAAGAACGCCTGAGAGACAATAAGCATGAAAACAATTATACCAACAGTTTAAGAATATATATATCGCTCATAGATAAGAGCAGCTGCAACAATGATCAATTACTGACAGTTTAAGATGATTTTGTGTTATATTTCACAACTTTTTACTACACAATTCTATGGCTGCCACAGACTTAAAAGAGACAGTTCCCCCCCAAAAACGTCCTGTTAATTTACTCACCCATAGATCATCCAAGATGTACATCAAAGATAGTTTTGAGCTGAGTCTGTGGTCCTTGGTATTTCATATAATGGCAGTGAGTGGTGATTAAAATAAACGAGTCCAAATCAATAGTCGGGGTCTTGAGAAGTGAAACAAGCAGTCAGTGTAAGAAACTGAACATTATTTCTATATCAACAGCGTTAATCTATAGTCTGGGCAAATAGTTCTTGACACGTGCGAATGTAGTCTGGTCACTTTTGATGATGAAGGTGGGAGGGCTATCAACAAACTGCATCACCTGACCTCCTGTCCAAGCGTACTTTCGTTATCAAAGGTGACTGGACTACATTTGAACATTTGCCGAGATCTGTTTGACCAGACTGTGGATTAATATTGTCAAAATTAATGTTTCTTAGACAGACCAATTGTTTCGCCTCACAAGGGCTCAAGTGTGTCATCAGGAGCCATAGCCTATTGACTTGAGCTGCATACAAAATCGCACACTTCCATACTACACCAGTGCTTAATTTGTAACAACTTATGTGGGTAGGTCACGTGATCATGACAAACGATGGATGTAGTACGTTCCAGTTCCATTCATGCTATATAGAACTTCTTTTTCTAATGGTCGTGTAGTAAATTCAAATTCAGATGTAGTACCTACTTGAGTAGTAGTCGATTTCGGACGCAGCCTTGGACTTTGCATTTGTTTATTTTTAATCTAAAAAACCTATCACCACTGACTGCCATTCACCCGATAAGATAACAGTAAGTAAGATGGTAAGAAACAGGAAATTTAATTTTAGGGTGAACTATGCCTTTAAGAGCAGAAGCAGAATGATTATAATAAGCGCCTATGCATCTTCAGTGCACAGCCCCTAATGAAACTATTGTTCAGAACGGTTGATGTTCATTCATTCGGGCAACAAAACCCTTGTCAACTCAACATGAATAAAGTAGTAGAGCTAGTGCGAGCTTTACAAAGCTCAATAAACTCATCTGCCAGGAGAAACAATGCTCTTTTCAACCTCCCAAAGTCAAATTTGGTGTTCACCTCCTGGTATCTGGCGATTCCTCCGTTGACAGCGGCGTCGATTACGCCGTTCAGGCACATGCTGAGCAGGTTGATGTTTCCGTGCAGCTGTTTGTGCTGGTATTGACTGATCAGAGTGCGCAGCTCTTGGTTCTTGTTCTCCACCACATAAATGGCGTTTTCCAGTGGACTGACCTCAACCTACAATACATGACAGACAAGAGGTAAACAACTGCATTTTCTTCAGCATATTCCGCATATTATTTTGAGTTTAATGTTTGGGTGGCATGACTCAACGATTAAAAGTTTGTCAATTTAATTACGTGAAGGAATTGTGTACATGTAAACATTATAGTAACATGTGTTTATGTGTTTCTGAATCAGAGTATAGTAAATAATCTACAGTTGCTATGGTAAAACAATAACTAGAGTACTATAAACAAATACTTTAGGTTATATTATACTACACCACAGGTTATACTACAGTATTTATTACAGTAAAATCAGTTTACTATAGTAAATACTACAGTAGTATTTTATATTATGATATAAAAGAATATTTACTATGAATTACTGTAGTACTTTTCCATTCAAGTTTACATACATAGAAAGCATATTAAATGCAAATATCTACTTTAATGTTTCAAATCACCTTCATCAGTTTAAAATGTCAAAATAAGGGAGAATGTTCCACTGTAAATTAGAGTAACGAAAAGGGTTAAATATAAGTAGTGCATATGTGCTGATTACATTACATTACAACGTGCTGATTACATTGAAGATTATGCAGATTGACCCACCAGCTCTCGCTTGTCCACTTCAAACCAGCGGGATATGCCGGGCAGAGGGTGAGTGAGGATGAGTGTGGTTCGCTCTATCCATAGACTCTGAAAACACAACAACACATTAAGTACCATGCGGCTCATCATAATCCAGCAGTGGTTCTGAAGGAGAGCCATCATATTACCTTGAACTCATTCTCCCGGTCTTTGGGACCCTTGTGGAATGGCCGGTCATATCTGAATCGTCGGACGTTGTTGACTCTGTAGAAGCTCTTTATGCGGTCGGGCACGCGGTCCATCTGAAGAACGTCCATGTTTTCAGGAACTGCAGACACGGCGTAGATCTGGAGATCTGGCAAAGCTTATGTCAAGGCAAAACACTGCTACTGTTTTTTTCAAACGGTAGTTTATCAGATAAATCTTACTGGAAATAAAAATGCTGTCAAGAGTTCATGTCATTGTGATAGCACCAACTGCGCTTCAGGCATCCCAAATTTAAATCCTGGCTAGTGGACATTCTAGAATACTTCTTCCCTTGCTCTCTCCAACTTGACTTCCTGTTTATACTCACAGGTCCACATCATAATTAAATAAACTAATAAAGGAACAAATAGCTGAATTAACTAATGACTGCGTGATCTAATGAATGAATGAATGAAGAAACGAATGAATGAATGAATGAATGAATCAATCAATCAATCAATCAATGGAATTAATCAATGAACCATCCAACCATCCAACCAACCATCCATCCATCCATCCGACTGCCCGACAAACCAACCATCCATCCATTCATCCATCCATCCTACCGATAGAATGAATCATTGAAACAACCAATCAACCAACCCCACCATCCAACCATCCATCATCCATTCAACCAACCAACCAACCAACCAACCAACCAACCATCAACCAACCAACCAACCAACCAACCAACCAACCAACCAACCAACCATCCATTCATACATACATCCATCCATTTATCCACCCACCCATCCATCCATCCATCCATCTATATATTCATCCAACCAACCAACCAATCATTCATTCATCCATCCAGTCATCCTACCGATAGAATGAATCAGTGAAACGACCAACCAACCCACTATCCAACCATTTATCCATCATCCATCCAACCAACCTACCAACCTACCAACCAACCAACCAACAAACCATCCATCCATCCATCCATCCATCCATCCATCCATTCATTCAAACTTCCATTCAGCCATCCATCCTACCGATAAAAGGAATTAGTAAAGTAACCAACCAACAAACCAAATAACTGAATAAATCCATGTATACATCAGTTTTAATATGGTGAAGGATGCACTGGGCATCCCCCTGTAAAATGCCCTCATCTGGTTGATTTGGGTGTTGCATGGCGATGGCTTGAGGAAATTCTCCCAGCATTCTTTGTTGAAAGGCTTCAAGCCTCTCATAGTCATGACCCCGACAAACAAACTCCTTATTCTGAGAAAAACAAGAGTAAAAATAGTATTTAATACATACATGTTTTACTTAGTTTTGTCTAAATTGAATTCTTATCATTTAAACAGAGCGTATAGAGGTAAAGTCTCACCCTGAGGAAGAAAGGAAACTTCCGCCCATAAAACCCCACCCTGAAGAACTCGGGCTCCAGTCGCTGCTGTTCCATGATGTTGTCATAATAAGCTGCCTCCATTTTCTGTGGAGAAAGAAAGAGCTAAATATTCACACAGCGCTGACCTCCTTCTGAGCATAACACATAACAGTACATTAATAGCTACGACGTCCACTCAAATGCTGTTATATAATCGCTATTCATATATGCACATTTTCTAAAAAGAACATCAAAAGGCACTGACCCGTATCCAGCTGAGACTCTGATAATCGTACAGGGACTCGTACTGAAAGGCTAGTTCTCGGCACAGCGGGATGCCATACTCCCAACACTGAGAAGAGAACAAGAGAAGACTGCTGGTTTCATGTGCAATTTATTAAATAAGAAAGATTCTGATTGTTAAGTAGACTGACCAGCCACATTATTATTAGGTAGACTTGTTAAAGTGCCCTTTAATGTGAAAAATCCAATAAGCCAATCACATGGCACAAATTTCACCCTCCAAATTCAATTGAATTCATCTTTATTTCTATAGCGCTTTAACAATGTAGATTGTGTGGCAGCAGCTGAACACAGAAGTTCTAGCAGACTGAAGTCAGTCCAGTGTTCAGAGCTGAAGTTCAGTTCAGTGTGGTTTAATCTTCACTGCTGAAAGTCCAAACGCTGAAGAGTAATCCATCACTGCGCAGCTCCACAAGTTCTAAACCAAGCAAACCAGTGGAGACAGTGGAGGAACAATCCGGCATGTTATCAGAGGAGAGAGAAGTGCCGTGGACAAAAGTGAAGATCGCAGACGAAAGAGGGACGGAAGAATGTGAAGATCGCAGACGAAAGAGGGAGGGAAGAACGTGAAGATCGCAGACGAAAGAGGGAGGGACGAACGAGAAGATCGCAGACAAAAAGGGGAGGGAGGAAAGTGAAGATCGCAGACAAAAGAGGGAGGGAAGCAAGTGAAGATCGCAGACGAAAGAGGTAGGGAAGAACGTGAAGATCGCAGACGAAAGAGGGAGGCAAGAACGTGAAGATCGCAGACGAAAGAGGGAGTGAAGAAAGTGAAGATCGCAGACGAAAGAGGGAGGGAAGAACGTGAAGATCGCAGACGAAAGAGGGAGGGACGAACGAGAAGATCGCAGACAAAAAGGGGAGGGAGGAAAGTGAAGATCGCAGACAAAAGAGGGAGGGAAGCAAGTGAAGATCGCAGACGAAAGAGGGAGGGAAGAACGTGAAGATCGCAGACGAAAGAGGGAGGCAAGAACGTGAAGATCGCAGACGAAAGAGGGAGTGAAGAAAGTGAAGATCGCAGACGAAAGAGGGAGGGAAGAACGTGAAGATCGCAGACGAAAGAGGGAGGGAAGAACGTGAAGATTGCAGACAAAAAGGGGAGGGAGGAAAGTAAAGATCGCAGACGAAAGAGGGAGGCAAGAACGTGAAGATCGCAGACGAAAGAGGGAGGGAAGAACGTGAAGATCGCAGACGAAAGAGGGAGGGACGAACGAGAAGATCGCAGACAAAAAGGGGAGGGAGGAAAGTGAAGATCGCAGACAAAAAGGGGAGAGAAGAAAGTGAAGATCGCAGACGAAAGAGGGAGGCAAGAACGTGAAGATCGCAGACGAAAGAGGGAGGGACGAACGAGAAGATCGCAGACAAAAAGGGGAGAGAAGAAAGTGAAGATCGCAGACAAAAAGGGGAGAGAAGAAAGTGAAGATCGCAGACGAAAGAGGGAGGGAAGAACGTGAAGATCGCAGACGAAAGAGGGTTGGGGGGTCGCGGAAGAAAGTGAAGAGCGGGGCGGGGCGGGCCAACATGAGGAGGGAGATCAGTAAAATGAGGTGCCAGATCAGATTTCAGAGGTGCCGGATCAGACTTGTTCCAGTACAAGTTAAACCCTGCTGATTGACGAAAGTAAAAGAAAAAAACCTGGAGAGAAACCAGGCTCAGTTGGGCACGACTATTTCTCCTCTGGCTAAACTTCTTGTGCAGAGCTGCAGTCTAGGCGCTGGAGAAGGCTGGAAAACGCTGGACGTCCATCGTGGAAAGAACAATTCATCTCCAAAGAACAATTTACATTAAAAGCAATCATGGCCGCCATATTGAAATGTGGTTCCAAACCATGGCCACACTTTGAAGAGCCCTGTGGAATGAAGGATTTTGAAGGGTACAACTAATGGATATATTAAACCACCCATGATCATTTGCACAAGGACGGTGCTTGGTATTGCACCAAACATTTGTGAATGTTTACTGTCACTTTGGTTTCAGGAGAATTGTTGAATTATGGGTAACTCAACTGCAACTTTAGCATGTTTTTATGACATTATTAAACAGAATCAGAAGGCATTCCCACATGAAATAAAAACTATAGTCATTTATAGTAAATACTCCAGTGTTTTTGAACCATACTATAGAGAATAACCGGAATAAAGCAGTTGTGGTTCCTCTGTAGTTGCTATGGTAATACAACAAGCCAGCAGCTAGCTCTCTGCAACTCTCTCATGGTCGCCCACTGAAGCTAAGCAGGGCTGCGCCTGGCCAGTACCTGGATGCAAGACCACATGGGAAAGCTAGGTTGCTGCCGGAAGTAGTGTTAGTGAGGCCAGCAGGGGGCGCCCAACCTGCGTCCTAATGCTCCAGTATATTAATGGGGACTCTAAAATGTCAGTGAGTGCCGTATTTCAGATGAGACATTAAAGCCAGGTCATGATAAAAAATCCTCTGAAAAAGAGTAGGGGTTTAACCCCGGCATCCTGGCCAAATCTCCCTCTATCGTGGCCTCCTAACCATCCCCATATCATAAGCGGCTTCATCACTCTGTCTCCTCTCCACCAATTAGCTGGTGTGTGGTGTGCGGTCCGGCCAAAATGGCTGCGGTCGCATCATCCAGGTGGATGCTGCACACTGGTGTTGAATGAGGAGATTCCCCCCAATGTGTAAAGCGCGTTGAGCGTCTAGAAAAGCTCTATATAAATGTAAGGAATTATTATTATTATTATTAAGAACTATTGTAATATAAACAAAATATCTACTAATGTCATTTTCATTACTACATTATAACATTTACTGTAGTAAAAACATTTACTGTAGTAAAAACTGTAGTATACAGTAAAGTATACTACAGTTTTATTACAGTTAATCAGTTCACTACAGTTAGTAATGCAGTATGATGTAGCATACAGAAACAGTTGGAAACACTATAATAGAGACAGTAATACACTTCTCTGTAGTATGGTTTAAAAACACTACAGTTATCCAGTCACAATTCAGACTACAACCACAGCTATATAGTGAATATCAAAATATAAAAGTTTACAAATGCTCAGTAGTGAGCCTCGGGTGGGTCAGTGTGTGTTTCTGTGTGGAGTTTGCATGTTCTCCCCGTGCTGGCGTGGGTTTTCACTGGGTGCTCTGGTTTCCCCCACAGTCCAAACACATGCGCTATAGGGGAACTGATCAACTAGGGACTAAGCTGAAGGAAAATGAATGAATAAATGAATGAATGACTCCTCAACAAAATGAACACTGGATTAAAGGGAGGTAGTTGACTGTTGTCACATTACATGGTGCACCTGTGGCAAGGCTGATGCTGTCTGCATTTAATTAAAGTCCTAATCCATTTGTGCTTTTGTCAGTAGTCTGGAATATGTAACATCAAAACGGCACATTAATTATTAGTGTCTTCTCAGTGCACATAATATGTTCCTTTTGCATTTGTTGCACTGCTTGTTGTCAGTGTCCAGTATTGACATGACGTAAGGCTGAAATCACTCCTAAAAAATGGTTTCTGTGTGTTAAATTCAAAAGCATTATAGGGAAATTCAGCCTTAGCCACAGAGTGTTTGTACAATTTTACATTTAACTTTACAGCAATCACCCCAAAGATATAGAAAAACATCCTTTTTTGGATGAATTATATAAGTTGCATCAGTAAATACCTTTCCTTTGTTGAAGTAGTGGATGACCTTACGACAGAGACCCTCTTTGCGGTGCCATTCGCTCTGCGCTGGATAATGCAGGAACTCTCTGAGAGGTCTTTCCTCCCAGTGGAGCAGCTCCCAGTACAGCAGCAGGGTGAACGCCGCCTCTGTGGGACACGATGATGGGCATAGTCAGGGTATGTAGAGGAATCAGAGAGTGAAATCCAATACCTTTTAAGATTATTTCCATACATTTTAAGGCCTCATCACCATTTTAGGGTTATCATTGATGACTTTGTAACTTACAGCCCTGCTGAAAAAAAAACTTAAACCAGCCTAAGCTTGGCTGGTTTTAGAGGGGCTTTGGCCATTTCCAGCCTGATTTAAGCTGGACATAGCTGGTTTTGGCTGGGCTCCTAGCCTGGCTAGGCTGGTCAAGCTAGTTTTAGCTGACAAGCTAAGACCAGCCTGGAAATGGCGAAAACCCCTCTAAAACCAGGCTGGTTGACCAGCAAAAACCAGCCAACCAGACTAGGCTGGTTTAAGCAGTTTTTTCAGCAGGGAGTATATTGATGATTGCAAGAAACCAAAAAAAAAAAAAACATTATTCATATACTGAACATAAATGCTTATCCAGCAGGTGGCACCTACAACAGGACTAACAATGTTTTTACAACAGTTTGGTCTCAGCGAATACTTCACAGACAGAAGAAATATATCCACATAAAGCTTGACATCTCTACTGTTAAATGAGCCAGCTACACTTGAAAACAAAAGTGCTCTGGTTTTATAATCTGTATGAAACAAACGCGAGCTACAGTCCGTCCTGTCAAACGCACATCACATGAGAGAAACTCCTCGAACGCTCACCCTTAAACAAAGAGTTGCTGTCATTTCTGGAGAAGATTCACCATCACGACCGAGCTGTGGATTACTTTAGAAGAGCAGTGTGATCAGATGATCATTACCCAGAGGATGATCATGTGTAGAATGGCTATAAATAAGGTCGGTGTCGTGATCTCGTTCCTTTCTAGTGTGCATGCGCATTAGCTCGGGCAACCTGAAAATATGCCGATTCAATTTGATTTGAGCACTAGAAACGAAACTCATGGGACAGCTGTTTTACTGGTGATTCCTAATATGTAATGTAATCGTAAGCTTGGCAAACAGTTTTGGAGAATTTGATGTTTTCCCATTCAGACAGAATGCCCGAGCATACTGCCCGAGAGGAGTTTCAAAGATGGCTGCCCAGTGAAACTTGCCTTAAAGGGACTCCAATCTAGCAGGATTTAAATGAAAGCAGGATGTCATAAACTACACAGCATCCTAATATTCACAGATTAAATTCAGGCAAACTTTAGCATACATTGTATAATACAATATTAGAAAGTTTAATACCTTGTAAAATAGTGTTTTTAATACTAAATTGATATATCAGCTTTTATATAACACCCTGATAGTAGAGATACTCTTGTGCAAGATACTTCCTATTACAGGACCCAAAACTATAGTATTATAATCTAATTACCCAATACTGTAGACTTCTACAATCATAGTGTATTATGCTTCAATACACCACAGTTTACTGTAGTAAATCCTAAAGTATATTTGGGTTTTTCTTACAGTTTATCAGCTCACTATAGTTAATGCTACTCTAAGCTGAAGCATTCCTTAATAAAGTGTAAATACTGTACTTTACGGTTCAAAAATAATATTTACCATAAAATACTGTAGTATTTTTTAATGTTGACTCGATGCAAAACTGCTGAAATGTATAAAGTCACGAGGGCTGTTCACACAAAACGCAGCTTTATTATTGGTTTTCAATGTGAAAATGAACTATAGGGACTCTTGTAAACAACACACTGTTCAAGCTGTATAAGCAGCTTCTCAATACAGGAATATGAAGTGTCTCACCTGTGTAGTTTTCTGCCTGCAGGTGCATGTCGCACAGCTTATGAATGTATCGGATGTACATCTCCTCCTTATTAATCTCCGACTTGTAGAAGTTCTGTAAAAATCCAGATCATGTGACTGTCAGGATACTTCAGCTTGCTCACAAGAAAGCCGCGTCACGTTCATTATGAAAGCTCAGACTCACCAGCAGGTTGACCGTGCAACCGATCTTCTTGTTTTCTGTCTCATCACCTTTCATGCAGTCTCTACCAACAACAGAAACAGGAAGTCTCATTAGTTACAGATGCCACGCCCACTGATTATTCATGTACAATACGAAGTCTGAATCTGATTGGCTGCTTTTTAAGCATCTCATAAGGAGATCCTTGCTGAAAAAAACAGCTTAAACCAGCCTAAGCTGGTTGGCTGAATTTAGCTGGTCAACCAGCCTGGTTTTAGAGGGGTTTCCAGCCATTTCCAGCCTGGTGTTAGCTGGCCATAGATGATTTTAGCCGGTCACGCTGGTTTTAGCTGGTCAACTCAAGTCTATCTTGAAGACAGATGAAGACCTGTAGCCATTGACCTCCATAATCGCAAAAACAAATGTTATGTCAAATATAGTCAATGAGGTTTCCAGTGTTCTGTTTGTGTTCAGCAGACGAAAGAAACTCAAACAGGTCAAAGGGAGAGTAAATGAAGATGAAGAGAGTAAAAGTCAGATCGAAAGTGAAACAGTTGTGTCCTAGTGTGAATTATGTTCAATAATTACAGCATTATAATTAGTACAGACACTAAAACTCAAGTATTACCTGTAATCCAGCAGTCGCTCCATGAGGCGTGTGACAGACGTGACAAAGGAGATGCCCGTCTCCCTCCAGGTCTCCTGCTCGATCTTCTCCAGCAGACTAAACATAAACAGCACACATATCACTCATCATTTAAGGACACTTCACAGAGGAAATAGAGGGATTTCTAATGGAAGATCCTTTTGAGTGGCTTCTGATTGGCTGAAAAGAGTGGGTTTCCTCTTACCTGGGGTACGGCCCAAACAGCTGAGTTCTAACAATCCCGCAGCACAAGGCAAATCAGAGACACTCGGGTTATAGCAAGAGCACTCAGACAGTGTGTGTGTCCTTGCTTATGTGCTTTATGAGGACACATTTGTATAATGACATGAGTATGACCTAGGTATTACAATGTTGAAGTGGTTTATGAGGACATGCATTGTGTCATCGTAATTCAAAATGCTTCATAATCATTATTAACGAGGTCTTTTGACATTCAAAGTTTGCCACATGCTTCCTGTAAGGGTTGAGTTTTGCAGTTCGGCCATTAAATAAGTGTTTTTTTACTGTATAAAATACATTATGCCTATGAAGAGTCCTCGTAAACCACCAATTACCACGTGTGTGTGTGTGTGTGTGTGTGTGTGTGTGTGTGTTCACTTACAGCAAACTGAAGAGCTCTCTATAATTCTCGTCTCCTTTGCCTTCCGACACCAGACTGTCCAGTTTGTCTATCAGTTCCGCCTCCACCTGCACCATAAACATCACTTAATTCACAGATAATTAAACAGTATAGATGCATTCATAAATATATAGAAATTATGATAAATTTTAATTATTTTTCATCACATTATATATCAAATTTAATAATAATAATAATAATAATAATAATAATAATATGAATACTATCTATCTATCTATCTGTCTGTCTATCTATCTATCTATCTATCTATCTATCTATCTATCTATCTATCTGTCTGTCTGTCTATCTATCTATCTGTCTATCTGTCTATCTGTCTATCTATCTATCTATCTATCTATCTATCTATCTATCTATCTATCTATCTGTCTGTCTGTCTGTCTGTCTGTCTGTCTGTCTATCTATCTATCTATCTATCTATCTATCTATCTATCTATCTATCTATCTATCTATCTATCTATCTATCTATCTATCTATCTTTCTGTCCTTCCGTCCATCCGTTTGTCTGTCTCTATTGAACATCCATCCATCCATCCATCCATCCATCCATCCATCCATCCATCCAT